>JAHZTW010000001.1:344760757-344796372 GCA_020283515.1 Alliaria petiolata
ATTGGTTTGATGAATAAAATAAATTTCTTATGGTTGGCAACTTGGCATGCACACATATGCATTATAAAATTTGTTTTTTAAGATTTTAAATGACTCCGTAAAACAAATCACGAGAGTGTTGCTGAAAAACCAAACTGTAGAGATTTATTTTTATTTTTACTTCTACTTCTTATTTTTTATCCGGTTACATTTTATTTTATTTCTTATCTCAAATTCTCAATATACAATGAGACTGTATATGAGCATGATATAAACTTTTTATTTATTTAAAAAAGAATAAGAGATAAAAATGGTATAACGTATTTACTATCCTATTGGATAATATATTATTATTTTATATAAAAGTATAATATATATTTGTTGTAAAAAATTTGTAATCATATTTTATGAAATTTATTATGAATATATGTTAAAAAAATTGAAATCATAGTAATTATTATTTTTTGTTAATTTAAATTTGTTATTTTAATATTATAATCTAGTGTATTCATGTTTTAATTTTATAATTTTTAATTTTAACTCAACCAATCAAAACATTTCGTTTATTTTAGGAAACTTGACATGTCACATTTACATATCATCTTTGAAATACACTAACTTTCATTGTGAAAGTGACAAATCAGATTTTTTAACTAAAGTGACTTCTCAAATAATATGTAGCAGGATTGACGGATACAAGAAGAAAAAAACATAAACCAGCTAAGTTGAAAAGATTTCATTTCATAATATAATTGAAATAAAGAAATCAACAACGAATCCAAAATGAAACTAACCACTTCATATTACTTAAGTATCAGGACAAAAATTCAACTCCTATCTCTCTTCCCAACGTCTCTCTTTTTTGGTCAAAAATTCAACGTCTCTTCATATTGCTTATGAAAGTGTTATTATAATGACCTGAAAACAAAGTTTGTTCTTGCCTCATCAAAAATGAGAGTTTCTCTTCTATAATAAGATACATGTGTACATGAATAAATGATGCACGTATCTGTCTCACCTCGTTTTATAAGTATAGAGTATTGAGATAAATACTAATTAGATATAGATAATGATGCATCAAGCTAAACTCTATCCTATTATGAATCTAATTCTATCTAAAGTAGGATCCTATGATGTATATATACGATCTCTCTCTGAATCTTAATACACAAGATTTCCATCGTTATTTCATAAAGGGCACTAGTTTTCTAGAAAACATTCCCTTAAAGATGAGTAATTAAGTGAAACCGGGCGTGGTAACTTACTTGTGCTGACTGATTTGAATGGCAGGATCCAAGTCAACTCAAATTCAACATATGAGAAGAGCCACAATCTATTATGCAACTCTACTAACAAAAGCCAGCACTACTTACTTTCAATATTTCTACTTCTAATTAAATTTTTGGTTTGGTTGAAGAATGCAGGTAAATTTATTGATGACTATTGAAGCTATAAAAAGAAGTATGAGTTGAGTGCAATATATGTCCATCTGAGATATTTTAAACTTGTAGGGTCTCTAATTTTTCATTTTGAATCCTTACCATGTAAGACCAACTAAGTTTGACATATGTGTCATGTTGTAATCTTTAATTTGTCCTCTTTGTTTTTCAGGGATATGACTTGTTTGGTCAACCTGAACCATTTATCCATCAGGTACTTATAGTCAACTTCAGATGTCTCGGTAATTTAGAAAGGCAGAACAAATCGTGAGCTTCTTCTATAGTTCTTACTTCTTAGAGGCATTGCAAATGGACCTTTAGGCTTTTGGAAGCCAGAAATCATCTATTTTGTCCTTTCAAGTTCTTATAGTTTATCTATCCAACCTAGAAATTTAATTTTCTGTTAATTTTTTTCTCTAATTTTTAAAAATGTCTGTTCACTTTGATTTGAAAGAAAAAAATCCCATAGATCAAAAATCCTCTCCCACTTAAGACTCAAATTTGAGCTCTTGTAAACATGTGATGTGGGATAGCCAAAGTTTCTTGATATCTAATTAAGTCCAGTGACGCTGATACCTCTGTATGTTCTTACAGATTTTAACATATGCTCAATGTTGGTACTGGGCTTGAAGCCCATAACTTTGTCCGGCCCAAACAGTTATTTCCGTCAAAAGCCCATAAATGAAACCGTGAGGCCCATTCCCGTCAAAACCCGCAAATAACATTTTCCTATAAATACCGCATTAGGATGAGGAAACACGCCATTCTGAAAATTTCCAGAGAGCACCCCCCTAAATTCCCGATTTCTACGCAAATCGTACGTCCGACGACTCTTACGATATTTTTCCATTCGTATTTACGATATTTCCCTTTTGTATTTACGACAAAATCTTTTCGACGATTTCTTTTTTAATCTCCGATTTCAATATTTCGTATAAGAAAGTTCCCGAACCCATCATTTTCACGTATTTACGACAACCAGATTTCGGTATCAACATTTGGCGCCATCTGTGGGGAAAGGGAAAACTTTTCTACACTTAAAAAAAAAACAAAAAAAAAGATCATCGATGACGAAAGGAACGACTCCCGCATCCACAAAATCAACCTCTTCGACTTCGGCCGCCACAACCGCCACTGCCTCGGGAACGACGATTTTCGGAACATCGGCAAGGCCAACCCCCACCGGGTCGGTAATGCCGATCTCATCGTTATCGGTGATGCCAACTTACGGCACATCAGAAGCACCAACTCCAGCCGCGACAACGAGGCCGACCTCGATGGCCTCGGCATATCGAACTTACACGCCACCGACGGGACCGACTTTCCTAACTACGACGAGGAAATCCTTCTCCGATCCAACAAGGATGGACAGAACGACCGCAAATCTGACAAGTGCCACAAGGATGGAAACACCCGCAAACAACACGTCGCCACGATCCGACATCTCGACTTTACTCCAGACGCTTATCGCCCAGATAAACGATAACACACGCGGGACTAACGAACGACTGGACGAATTGGCCACGGCTCAACACATTTGTCATAGCCGAATCGACGACCTCCACAACGTTAACGACAGAGGTCAAACACCAAGACAAACCACCTCCATCCCTCGCCTACAACGAGTTCTATTCGGGGATCAGGTCGCCGCCCAAAACGACCAGGACGAACTGCCACCTCCGATAGATAACCAAGAGCAAAGGGATCAAAGACGACCGGTAAGTGACAACTACCAACGCAAGGAACACGCACCTCGTCGAGAAAACGACTACCAACGCCAGGAGCACGCACCTCGTTGAGAAAGCGACTACCAACACCAGGAGCACGCATCTCGTCGAGAAAACGATTGCCAACGCCAGGAACACGCAGGTCGACAAGGCAATGACCTTCATCACCAAAGCCAAAGCAGCGAACTTGAAGGCATTAAGAAGCAGCATAAGCTGATTACTTCCCGAGTCCACCATGCAACGAGCTCGGCACCAGAGATCGACCGAGTACTTAAAGAGGCGCAAAACACTCTATTCACGAGCAGGATAACTGACTCGCCGGCTCGGCACACGGGAAAGATCAAGATCACGGCCTACGACGGAACGACGAATCCTATGCTATTCATAACAGCATTCAGCGTCGCGACGTGTCGAACCCAATTTCCTCCCGAAGAGCAAGACGCGGGATATTGCCAGATGTTCGTAGAAAACCTAACAGACTCAACACTAAGTTGGTTCTCCAAGCTCGAGTCAAACTCAATCGATAGCTACGAGGATCTCACAATTGCTTTCGTCAAACACTACTCTATGTACATCGAACAGGGGGCATGCGAAGCCGACTTATACACGATGCGACAATGCCAGAAGGAGTCCCTACGGTCCTACATCAACAAGTTTAAGAATATCGTTTCAAAAGTGTCAATTTCGGAAGACGCAGCAATTCCAGCATTGAGCAACGGACTATGGTACGAGTCAAGTTTCTACGAAGAGATGAAGAAAAACAAACCACATACTTTGGAGGACACGCTCCACAGGGCAACGATTTTCATCGAAATAGAGGAGGAGAGGGCAGAGAAAGCTAGGAAGTATGCCTTCCCCAAGGCGCCGATCCCAAAGGAGAAATCAAAGGATGAGTACTATGAACCGCGTCAGCATTACGACAGCAGCCATAAAAAAAACAACAGAGGCAGCAGACCGTCTACCTTCGACATAGAAGACGCGCCGTTCAATCAACAACAAGGCGGGCACTCGAACAAGTACATCCAGCCAAATCAACACAACACGCTCAGCGGGTCAAAACCGTATTGCACCTTCCACAAACGATACAGACATTCCGACGAAGAGTGCCAACATCTGCAAAATCACTTGATGGCACGTTATATGAGAGAGCTCAAGGAAGCGGATGACAAGTAAATGGCAAGACCTAACGAGCAACGCGAAGCCCTGCAACCGCGAAACGAAGGGGAAAGATTTCGACTCGTACAATAGGAAGCTAGGTGACAACCCTCAGTCGTCTTACCAAACCCACCGATCGGACCTGTCAATGCCGACATGGCGCCCCCAAAACGCGAACCCGACGATCAAGGACAAGGCAACGCCCCAGCTCTAGCAAGACGAAGAATCAACATGATAATGGGAGGACTTCCCACGTGTAACGACTCGGTCCGATCAATCAAAAGCTACGAACGTATGACGATCGCAGCTAAACCGTGGAAGCGCAATGCCGACGACGAACTTAAAATCGGCAATGAGTAATCTCTCGCAGAATACGACCTCGAAGGAGTGTATACGCCTCACAACGACCTTCTCGTCATCGAGCTCCGAATCGGAGATTGCGAAGTCACCCGTGTTTTGATCGATACCGGGAGCACATTGGATCTCATCTTTAAGGAAACTCTCGAGAGAATGGAGCTCGAAGGTTTCAAATTTAAGACAAGCACAAAGTCACTCACAGGATTTGCGGGGGACACCACAATGACGATCAGAACCATCAAACTCCCGGGTTATGTCGGACGAACGACTAAAGTTATCAAATTCGTCGTCATCGATAAGCCGGCCATCTATAACGCAATCCTCGGCACCCCCTGGCTAAATGCGATGAAAGCAGTCCCGTCAATCTATCACCAATTCGTAAATCTTCACGATCAGAGGAAACCAACGAATGGAAAAAACCTGCTTCATCACCGAACATAAACTACGAAAGGTGGGGCAAACGTGTCTGATCGCAACCCAATGACCAAACGAACTCCCGCCCCCGGATGACCAACAACGCGAAGAAGTTGTCAGAACCAATATTGACATACGAGATCCGGAAAGATGTGTCGGCATCGGAGCAGAACTAAACAACGACCTAAGACACAAGCTCATCGATTTCCTACTGACGACATGAAAGGGATTCCTCCCGCCTTCGCTAAAGACGAACTTCAAGTCGATCCAACCATTAAACCAATCAGGCAAAAGCGATGCAAGGTCGGCCCAACGCGCGCTAAGGCGGTAAATAACGAGGTCGAACGGTTATCAAAGGCAGGCTCGATTACGGAAGTCCGATACCCTCACTGGTTGGCCAACCCGGTGGTTGTCAAAAAGAAAAATGGCAAGTGGCGAGTGTGCGTCGATTTCACAGATCTAAACAAGGCATCCCCAAAAGATAGTTTTCCTCTTCCGCATATCGATCGTTTGGTAGAGGCGACTGCGGAAAACGAGCTCTTGTCTTTCATGGACACTTTTTCTTGCTACAATCAAATAATCATCATGACGACCGCGAGAAAACTTTTTTCATCACAGATCGAGGAACGTACAGCTACAAAGTCATGCCCTTCGTCTTGAAAAACGCGGGAGCAACGTACCAACGCTTAGTAAACAAGATGTTTGCGACCAGCTCGGGAAAGCGATTGAAGTTTATATCGACGACATGCTCGTGAAATCACTCAACGCCGAGGACCACCTCGAGCACTTGCGAATCTGCTTCAAGAGTTTGAACGAATACGGCATGAAGCTAAATCTGGACAAATGCAAGTTCGCCGTCAAATCAGGAGAATTCCTCGGATATCTCGTGACTAAGAGAGGAGTCGAAGCCAATTCAAAGAAGATAGCTGCAATCCTTGATACGCCATCCCCGAAGAATACTCGCAAAGTTCAGGGACTCATGGGACGAATTGCCGCACTAAATAGGTTCATCGCCCGATCAACAGACAAATGCATCCCATTTTACCAGCTCTTTCGCGGCAACAAACGCTTCGAATGGGACAACAAGTGCGAAGAAGCTTTCGGCCATCTCAAATAATATCTATCGACACCGCCGGTCTTAGCAAAACCGGACTTTGACGAAACTTTGTACCTTTATGTGGCTGCCTCGCACTCTGCTGTCACCATTCTCAAGAATCAGCCTCTGCGGACAGTTCTTCACAGTCCAACTCAATCCGGACGAATGACAAAGTGGGCGGTCGAACTAAGCGAATACGACATCGACTACAGAAACATGACTTGTGCAAAATCCCAAGTACTCGCGGATTTTCTCGTCGAATTGCCCCCAGATTTTGTTAAAAACGGCATCGCTCTCGAAGAAAAATGGTCTTTGTACGTCGACGGCTCCTCATCTCGCAACGGTTCAGGAGTCGGAATTCGGTTAATATCACCAACCGGCGAAATCCTCATCGCCGGCCTAAGGTTAGCAAAAGCGATCAAGGCAAAACAAATACAAACGTTCTGAGACTTGCAAATCGTCGCCAGCCAATTCAACGGAGAGTACGAGGCTAAAAACGACCGCATGGACGCCTACTTCAAAGTCGTCAAAAATCTCGCCAAAGGCTTCGACGGTTTTGTCCTCACCAAAATTCCGCGAAGCGACAACTCGCCAGCTGACGCCTTGGCCGCCCTCGCATCGACGTCTAACCCGACCCTCCGCAGAATGATACCGGTGGAAAGCATAGCCAAGCCCAGCATCGAGCTATCAAAAGGTATATGCGTCATAACTGAACTTGAGGAAGGCATCGACGACGCCGACAGGACAGATTGCGAGCCGATAGACAGAGCTACCTAACCCGTCAAAATAGATTGGAGGGATGAAATCAAAAGGTACTTGGCCGATGGAGAAGGCACGAAGCTCCCACTACACTCTCGTCGACGATGCCCTCTGCCGATGGAGCGCTTCTCGGGTCCTGCTAAATTGTATACACAGAGAAGAAGTGCACGACGTCATTAAGGAGCAGGCGGAAACCATTCGGGCGGACAAGCCCTAGCCCTAAAAATAAAAAAGCACGGCATGTTATGGCCAATGATAATTACAGATTGCAAGAAGTTCATCGCACGATGCGAGAAGTGTCAACGCCACTCTCCAATAATCTGAATACCTTCAGAACTAGTGACGACTTCCACATCAACTTATCCTTTCATGAGGCTTCCACTCCCGCGATTCCGCCATAAATGTTTCGTCTTAATAATGACGAATTACTTCACGAAATGGGTGGAAGCAGAGTCCTACTCCAAGATCCACGCCCGCGACGTGCAGAAGTTCGTATGGAAGTTCATCATCTGTACACTCCAAGATCCACGCCTTACGAGATCGTCACCGATAACAACTCACAGTTTATCTCGACTATCTTCGAAGACTTCTTCTCGCGATGGAAGATCAGACTGAGTAAGTCAACACCTCGCTATCCACAAGGAAACGGACACGCCGAAACAACGAACAAAACGATCCTCGACGGCCTCAAAAAACGCCTCGATGCGAAAAAGGAGGCTTGGGCAGACGAACTCGACGGAGTGTTCTTGTCTCATTGGACTTCGCCGAGCCGATCAACGAATAGAACTCACTTCTCGCTGTCGCACGGAGTAGAAGCTATGTCGCCCGCAGAAGTAGGCATCTCCGGACTTCGACACACCATGATCGCACGAAACCCGAACATGAACGATGAAATGATGAAGGATCAACTCGACTTCCTAGAAGGTGAACGGGACCAGACGCTGCTAAGAATTCAAAACTACCAGCAACTCGCAGCTCGTTACTATAACAAGAAGGTCCGGGGTCGACACTTTGAAGAAGTCGACCTCGTACTCCGAAAGGTTTTCAAGAACACGCGCGAAGCAAATGCGGGCAAGCTCGGCGCAAGTTGGGAACATCTTTCGAAGATCGTCAAACTAGGAGTATTCGTGCTAACAACAATGGCGGGAGAAGCGATCCCACGATCATATGCGGGCAAGCTCGGCGCAAGTTGGGAAGGACCTTACATCATTTTGAAGATCGTCAAACCGGGCGAGTATTTGAGCTAACAACAATGGCGGGAGAAGCGATCCCACGATCATGGAACATCATGCACGTTAAGCGTTACTATTATTAACGAAGCTGCTTCAGCAACCGTCAAGCTCTTTACAACGTAAGAAAGTTTCACGATTTTGCGAACTACGATCGGCTTGATCTCCGCTTAAGGGTACGTAAGTAGCCTTTTCGAAGGACCAGCTATACCTAAAAAAAAAAAAAAAAAAAAATTCACCGAACTACTTTGTAATGCGAACTACGATCGGCTTGATCCCCGCTTAAGGGTACATAGGCAGCCTTTTCGAATGTCCAGCTATACTTAATATAACATCTCATATTCCGTCATCAATTCGCCTACTTCAACACGCAGTCCAGCTGCCCAAACACATTGACACCCTGGCCAGGTGATCAATTTTGAAACGCGTTCCGCATGAATGCAGTGGTGAAATAATCCACCCCTCGATGCATAAGCCTAAAAAACTTAGCTCGCCTGTTTTAAAAGCCGATACCAGACTCGGGATAAGCCGAGCCAAGTCTCATGCCCAGGATCGACAAACCTGGACTCTGGTCTGCATGAAGAGGTCGAAACGAACAAATAAGCCGAGCACCTCGCACAATACGATTTCGATCTCGGAACATATTACGCACGAATGCAGTGGTGAAATAACCCACTTCTTCAATGCATATATATAGAAAAAACCGAGCCTAGTCTCGCACAAATTAAACGGGATAAGCCGAGCCAAGTCTCGCGCCTAGGATTGACAAAGCCGGATTCCGGTCCACACAAAGAGGCCGAAACGAACAAATAAGCCGAGCACCTCGCATGTTGCGATTTCGACCTCGAAAAAAAAAAAATATACGCCGAGCCGAGCCTCGCACAAATCAAACGGAATAAGCCGAGCCCAAGTCTCGCACCCATGATCAATAAAGCCGGACTCCGATCCGCACGAAGAAATCAAAACAAAAACACGACGCCTCTCGTTACCATTGTAGAAACGCTGAAACTTTTGGAAACGCTCTTGGTACCTCGAGGCGACCGCCTCAAGAACACGACGCCTCTCGTCTTCCACCGCACGCGCCCCTTTCTTTAAAGCAGACTCGTACTTCCCCTTGTATTGCTCGCGCTGCTTTCAATAATTTCCCCCCGACTCGCGAGCCGTTGCGAGCCTTGCCTCGACATCACTCGTCTTCTTCTTAAAAGATTCGAGCTCCTCGATGGCCTTCTCCTTGGCCGCACGCTCAGCATCTCGCACAGCTTCCGCATCCAAAGCCTTTTGGCGCATATTATCGATATTCTTCCGCAACACGTGATCGATTTTGTTTGTGGAAGCCGCCAGCTAAAAAAAAAAAAAGAAAGGGATTAGTATAGAGAGAACGAATAAAATTTTCGACGCCAAATGTTATACGAAACTTACCAAGGAATGGTACGAAGAGAGGCCTTTCAAGATTTTCACTCCGTAAGAATCATCATCGACCGGGAAAAGCTCGTCATCAGTACGTTTGATCTTCCGGTACAACTCGAAACTAGCCTCCTCATCATGAATGAGCAACTCGCTCCCCGTGTGCTCGAACGAAAACGTGTAATCCATAGCATCCACGTCAACTTCTCCCTTTGTCGAATCTTCTTCATCACGTTCGCACAAAAACGCGTAATTCGGAGATTCAACGTCAACTTCTTCTGATACCTCCCTTTGTCAAATCTTCTTCACCAAACCACCTCCCTTTCTCAACCCCAGCACGATACTCCGAGTATCCTCCATACGAGAACCCAACAGAACTTCGGTAGAACCGCCAACTCCAACATGAGCCTTTCCCGAAGCCTTGCCCGAGGAAGTCTCGCCAAATGTTACCTTACGGGACAGAACCATGGCCTTTCCCACCTGAGTCGGGGATCTATCCTTCCTACTCGTCTTCTCTCCGACCTGGCGGCCATGGTGACCAGTACCGGAGGATCCGACTTTGGCAAGCTTCGGAGTCGCAGGAGAAGGTGCCTGAGAACCCTTCGCGAAGAGAAACTTAGGAACTTTCTCCATCCGCCTATCCATCCCTTTCGGTCGATCGAAATTCACTGCAAAACAAGGATGCGTCAAACATAGCCTAAAAATTTGGCGAAAAAGGAGTTCCCGTTGAACAAAATGTTTGCCAAGACTTACCTATATACCCGGGAACGCCATCTTTCTTCTCCCGAACCGAGGTAATAGTCGACCACTTTTGGGCACCAAACCGCTTGATTTTTCCGAGATCGTCTTTATATGTCTCAAGATGTGACTTGCCGGTCGGATGTGGAACTGCGAAAAATCAAAGAAAAAAGAGGTCAGACAATTCATTCATCAAAACAGATCCCGAGCGAATCACTAAGTCTACCAAGGCTCGTGCTCCAACAACACCTAACGTTGGGAACCGACACCTTGGTCACACGAACATAGAAGTAACACGTCCACCAGTCGTGCTCTCTTCTCCGAGAATCACAAGCAATCATACACCCTGCTTTCATATTCACACGAACGGTCCGCGTAATCCCCTGGGTATTCCATTGGGCGACCGACATCGCTTCGAAAAGGTGGAGACTTCCATAATCGGGCGCCAAAAGAGTGGCCGCAACAATATTCCGGATCGCGCCCGGACAAAGTTGAGAAAATGCTTTTCCCCTAGCGGCGCATAAATCCACAAAGAGCTCGGGCAACGGAAACCACAACCCGCAATGAACAAACCAATACTCGTAAAGACAGATCCAACAGGGAGCATGGGTCCAAGGCCCCTCACCTGCCTTGGGAGACCGAATCTCCAAACTATAGATCCCGTGATAAGACTTGAAACTTAACAATGACTTCGAATTCGACAGTGAGTCCGGTAAATCGCAAAGGGCACGAAACAATTGCTCCCGGGTTTCCACCGACGACTCCGAATTAGAATCATACTCGTCAAGATTTTCTACGACAAAAAGCTCAATATCGGGAACCAGCACATTGTCGTCATCAATCTCCGTTTCGTCCAAAGAAGCCAACCCCGTCTCGTCCCCTTCCATCGCTCTATCAAGCCATGACGCATCGTCGTCTGACATCGGATGCCAAGCAGCCAACGAAAACACGATCGAAAAGGAACGCTACATGAAAAGAACGGAAACTCGGATTGTCAAGAAAATCCACAAATAAGAAAAGCCCGGCCAAATAAAATAGAAGGAGGCGATCTTGACAAAATTCTCGATGTTTCGGCAACAAGAACCCACCAAAAATCCACGTCATCCTCACAAGAAAACAAGGATCAAAATAACGTCGAAACTCGCGACCTCCTCAAACGCCGATTTCAAAGCTAATCCATCAAAACCATCCAATACAAAGCACCCTAATTTGAGACGGAGCTCTCATCTGACGGCTCGAGAACATAAATCTCACCAACTCGATTCGACTCGACGAAATAACGGCGATCTCACTCGATCACGCATTGGGATCGAATTTGGGCTTTGTATTTCTTTTGGTGCTAGTGGGCCTGTTTGAGAATTATTATTGGTGTTGGGCTTGACTACTTCTTCAATCAGTGGCCCAATAACAAGTGGAACCCATATAGCACCCACTTCATCCTCTTCGTGTTCTCAATTTGCTGGTTTGCTTCAGAGATGATTCTTGATTCAATTCAAGCTTAGGTTTCTGGGTTTTTTACTCGCCAACTCTTCCACTCGCGGCGTCCGACGATTCAATTCGGCGAGATCCGATTTCCGGCGAGACTCCACGCACGGCGGAATCCGATTCCCGGCGATATCCATCCGGCGAGACTCCACGCACGGCATCCGACGATTCAACTCGGCGAGGACCCGGCTACTCCTCCTCAGCAAGATGACTCGGCGAACCCGGCGAAGATAACCCGGCGAAATCCGATTCTCGGCGAGAGTGACGCAGCCCCGACACGGCGAGAATCACACGGCAAGTCGGTGTGACGAGATTCGACCCGGCGAATCTCGACCCGGCGACGCGAGCTCCACCTGGCAACGCAAACTTGACCAGGCGACGTCTCCACTCGGCAACGGCAAATCAAACACGGCGACTCCATCTTCTCCACACAACGACACGCACGGCGAGATCCCACCCGGCGACGGCAAATCAAACACGGCGAACACCTTCTCCACTCGTTGAACGAGTTACACCCGGTGAATACTCCTCCACTCGGCGAAATCAAGACCACTCACGGCGAGACTCAAACCGGCGATCGATCCCGACTCATTCACAAACACAACCAAAGGCAAAAAAAAAAAAAAAAACGACAAAAAGGGCTATACCTTGCAATTGGTGAAGAGGAAAGAATGTGGAAGAGTGAAAGTATAAGAGGAAGAGATTTATAATAAGTTCACACACCATGGATGCAAAAAAAAAAAAAAGAGAAGAGCACGTTAACAAAGGGGAAAGGAGGTGGAAGACAAGGAATATTAGAAAAAGGTCCTTACCCATTTTCCACTACTTTGCAAATGGAGAGGGGGAAAGAACGTGAAAGTATAAGAGGAAGAGATTTATAATAAGTTCACACACCATGGATGCAAAAAAAAAAGAGGAGAGCACGTTAGCAAAGGGGAAAGGAGGTGGAAGACAAGGAAGATTAGGAAAAGGTCCTTACCCATTTTTCACTACTTTGCAAATGGAGAGGGGGAAAGAACTTGGAAGAATAAAAAAGGAAGAGATCTATAAAAAACAAATATATTAGGATGGGCACTTATTTTTACTTAAGAGATCTCGAGATTCCGCGTGACATCCCGAAATTCGTCAATGGAGCTGAACTCCGATTTGTGCCGGACCAACAGACTTGGAGAATCCGTCGAAATTCAAACAATTTTTACATATCATCGGACTGGAGGGACTTACTGTTGGTACTGGGCTTGAAACCCATAACTTTGGCCCGGCCCAAACCTTTATTTCCGTCAAAAGTCCAGAAACGAGACCGTGAGGCCCATTCCCGTCAAAAACCGCAAATAATATTTTCCTATAAATACCGCATTAGGATGAGGAAACACGCCATCCTGAAAATCTCCAGAGAGCACCCCCCTAAATTTCCGATTTCTACGCAAATCGTACGTCCGATGACTCTTACGATATTTTTCCTATCGTATTTACGATATTTCCCTTTTGTATTTACGACAAAGTCTTTTCGACGATTTCTTTTGTAATTTCCGATTTTAATATTTCGTATAAGATAGTTCCCGAACTCATCATTTTCACGTATTTACGACAACCGGATTTCGGTATCAACACTCAACAATAAAAAAAAACAGTCTAATTAGATTGAAGATCGACTAGCAAGACGCATTCAAGAATTCAGGACCCAGTCTGAATTAGATAGCCAACAGCTTGCGGCTAACGCGGAGTCCTGGTGTTAAAGGAAACCGTGTTAAAAATACCGGAACAAGTTTCAGAATTAGATGCAAAAGACATGGATATAATAAGTGTGAAAGTTATGTTCTAAATATACAATTTTTTGATATATTTTGTCACACATTTATAACGATTACACACATTAAATAATTTTGGCTGCCGACAAAAGAGAAGTTTGGCTAAAACAAAACTAATTTGGTATTTGTTTTTCTTAAACAGTCTCTTAAAGTAATTAATCCTGGAATTAGTTACCTCCATTTAGGGATAGTTAAAGTTTTTAAAAATGCTAATCTTATAAAAATGATGAACTTAAAATTATTATAGTGATATATTTCTATTTTATATTTGTAGAATATTTAATTGGCAATTCATGACATAGATTCAATCTAATGAAAGTTTACACAAAACATTAAAAACAATATTTTCTTCTTCGGGCGTTCCTATCTTTTTCTATCATGTTCTTTTTTTTTTTGGCTTTATCTTTTTCATAAGTTGAAGTAACATTTTAATTTTATGGAAAAATATTCATCAACTACACGAAATGTTATTTCTGTGTAACAATATATATGTTATGTTAATTTTTTTTTTTTTTTTGTATTTTAAGCAGTTGATATTTGACGGAAAAAAAAAAGTGAAAGACTTGACTGTTTAGAATTAGATTTAGATCAGTGTAAGTGCAATAATCCAGACGGTGGACTTAATGGGTCTCGATATGGTTCGATAGATTTATGTCCTCAAAGCAGGCCTAAACCTAACATTCGACTGAGAGCGTACTTCTGAATGATAAAAGACTTTAAACAACTTATCTATTATATAAAAGTTGGAAGTTGGCCAACTCTCCATTAGCTTGACACGTCAGCGTTTGAAAGAGTAACACGTGCATTTCATTATTTAATTTTTAAAAATTCATTTTATTTGTATTAAAATTTGCACCAATAAGGATTTGAACCCACAATACTCTCAATATTAGACAACTGTTTTATCAATACTTGACAATTATCTCTAAAAAATTGTCTCTATGTTCTACGCATTAAATTCAAAGCATTTTTTTAACAATTGAAAGCATTTATATGGGAAATACATATTGTATGATCACATTTGGACTTTAAATTTGATAGTTTTATATGTAAATTTGAATTTTAGAATTGAATCAAAATTTTAGATTTCTGATTAGTGAAATAACAAATTTTTATTTATTATGTTCATCTTAGTTTTGATCCGTTCATAATTAATTAAATGGCAAAAAAAATTTACGCATTAATTTCTTTAATTTATCCAAAAAACCAACCTCTTCAATTTACCAAGCCGTGCTCCTGAAGTCAACAGTTTCCGTGCTTGTGAATTGGATAGGTGAAAACCACACATGGATGAAATAGATACAAGGGGTATCATTTTCATTCATCGATTTCCAATCACAAGAATGTGATCTTACTGAAGATTCAAATCAAATTTTTTCATCTTCTAACAAGTTTGATGAATATCGTTTAATTTGCGTTTCAGAGAGGATGTACAGATCCACGTCAATTTTTCTTTAGGTTTATGGTCTAATATTTGTTTATAATCTTCTACATAGCGAATTCGAATTGCTATCGTATGTGAAAATTGATCCAAAAGAATTATATAAATTTAAATTAATCAAAAATAATATAAGGATAGAGATAAAATTCATTTATTAAACTTCAAAATTCTAAATTAAAAAATAAGTAAATAAAAGTTATAAATATGACTGTTTAACTTTATGGAGTTTGTGTGAATGGAACAAGTTGTGGAGGAAGACAGAAGGAGTCTTACTGTCTTCATTTTTTTCACATTCCGTCCATGTGAGTTTTAGTTTATTTTAAAAATAATTTAGACTTTTAATACCTATTAAATTTGGATTAAACTTCCTTATAGAATCAAACCACACTTAATGCATCACCATTTTTGCTTTTGCATGGCCCGATAAAATTCTTTGCAAACAAAAATTATATACTCTTTTAATATAAATATATAATGGTTGAATGTATCAAATTATAACTAATTTTTATTGTTGTGAGTTTAGAATGTTTGGGATATATAAATAAGACATCTTTTAAAGAATATATAGGAAAAAAAACACGCGCGTATGCGCGGGTATCCTCCTAGTTTATACTAAAACAAGACTTGATATTAAAGCAAGATGCATAACATAAACCCTAGCAAATAAAAAGAAATAAAGCCCAAAACATGATAACTTGTCGAACAAGAAAAACCCATAAGTGTTCGACTGAAAGCCCTAAAACTATCAAATATCTAGCTCGACATTTCCCCCATAAAATGGAAACAAATGTTTCACATATAAGGCGAGAGTTAGAGGCGATAGGCGTCGGCGTTGATGTGCTCGATCAGTTCAACCAGTCCTACTTTATGCGGCTTCAACGAGCTTTGCTCTTGTCTAGATCGACGAGTATGGACCACTTCGGCAATAGGTTTGTGATGAGGTGGCAAATGTAAGATCGAGATTTCTGGGACACAGGAGATGTGTAGAACACACTTGACGCGGGAAGAAAGCTGACTCGAGTTGGTGACGTGGCATTGGACAAACCGACTAAGCGTGAGGATCAAGGAAGAGTTCAAGTTGCCTTAACTTGGTGATTCAGAAGATCTGGAGCATCAAAGACCTTCTGTAGAGATTTGAGCGTGAGGGTAGAATATATACAGGTTTAGAGAGAAAGGCTAGGGTTAGCCGTTTTGAGAGTTTAAGTGATTTAGCTTTCAAGGTACCAAGTGTTGGGGTTCTTGAGTAATCAGCTGTACGGTTCGTGCTGGGTAGATTAAAAAATTTGGTCAGTGTCAAGTTGCAGTTGCAACGTTGTGTTAAACTGATTAAGCAAGTCTGTAAAGATTGTTTAAGAGATTTCTAATAAAGGCATTTGGTTTTTGGAATTATACTCAAGCACTTAATACTTTCATAGATCCTGGTATTATAGATTCTACATTTGGTATCAGAGAGGGTCACCTTTTTTAGATCTCTTGATCTATTCAACAGGTCGAGATCCTGTGAAAACCATGGATACTATGAAAGAGCTCATTGCTGTGCAGAAACCTTTGGTTCTGGATGTAGGTAACTTTGGTCACTGGAAAGCACGAATGAGACACATCATTCGTGGGATTGACGAGGAAGCATGTACAACAGTCACAGATGGTTGGGAAGCTCCTACGATTCTCGTGGAAGAAAAGTCAGAGGACAAGGCCATTACACTACATACCTATGTGAAACCAAAACCAAAAGAACGGTGGACAGAAGCTGATAAAAGTGCATCTAAGTTCAACTCCAAAGTTATGACAGCCATATTTGTAGCAGTTGATTTGGATCAGTTTAAGATCATTCAAGGCTGTCAGTCGGCTAAAGAAGCATGGGATACACTTGTAAATTACTTTGAAGGAGACACCAGTGTGAAGAGGACTCGCATAGATCATCTGGCATCACAATTTGAGAATCTCAAGATGAGTAAAGATGAATCCATTGCTAGCTTCACAGCAAAAATTAGCACAATAGGAAATGAAGCTTCAGTATTGGGAAAGAAATACAAAGAGAAAAAGCTTGTAAAAAAGTTCCTTAGATGTCTTCCTGCAAAATACTCGGCAAATAAAGCTGTGCTCAAATACTCCATGAATACTGATGATCTTAAATTTGATTATCTTTGTGGAATGCTCAAGGTGGAGGAAATGGAGACCGTTATTGATCAGCCTAGTGCGCAGAAGGGGATAGCTTTCACTGCCGAAAGTGAGGGAGACAGAGTGAAGCAAATTGAAGAAAACATGAGTCTTATGGCTAGAAACTTCAATAAGATATTGAAGCGGGTTGAGAAAGGTCAAAACAAGACATTTAAGAAGTTTCAGCGAGGTGATGGCGACAGAGGACAGAGATACGATGGTGATCGTGGAGACAGGGGGCATAGATATGATTGAGACCGTACCAATAGGAAGAAGGATCTACAGTGTCACGAGTGTGAAGGCTTTGGACATTTCAGAAATGAATGTCCATTAGCTAAAAGGAAGGACATGAAATGTCCATAATGCAAAGGGTATGGTCATACTAAAAGTGAATGTCTTAGCTCACAAAAAGGTAAAGAAAAAGTCTCTTGTGGTTTTCAGTTATAGTGAGTCAGATGGTGAAGAATCTCAAGATGAAGAACTCATGCTTAATTTTGTTGCTTTTACTGCGAAGGGTGATAAATCTAGTAAGGATGAAGGTTCAGACTCTGAGTCTGACTATGATGATGAAGGAGATTTCGATCTAAAACAGGAATACAGTGATCTGTACAACAAAAATGTGGCACTTAGCAATGAAGATCTCCAACTTATCAAAGATAAGGCTACGATGAAAGCTCAACTGAATATTCTTGAGTGTGAGAAAGATGGCCCTTTAGCAAAAGAGATGAGTGTGAATTCAAATACTGAGACAGAAGTTGAAAAACTCAGAAAATAGCTGTTGGAAGAAAGAGAGAAGAACAGAGTGCTTGAAGTAAATGTAAAGCACATCATCGCAACCTGTGCCAAAGAAGAATAAAAGGCAAAGAACCTGCTTAATGAGCTGAATGACAATCACAAGAAAATAAGGATGCTGAACACCGAAACCAGAGATCTTGATCAGATTCTGTCTATGGGACAATCTCCTAAGAAGAATTGGGGTTTAGGCTTCAACGGCACAACAGGCAGCTCCACTAACTTCATTCTAGGATCAACCTCTAAGTCACTCCAAAAAGAGTCCAAGGAAGTCAAAAAGGAAGACTCTAAGAGAGTTACTCTTCAGAATAATTAAGCTGCAAACAGTGTGAAGAGTGTGAAGAAAAAGGCTAAGAGGCTATGTTACTACTGTAACGTTCGGGGACATCTTAGGTCAGAATGTCCAAAACTCAAACAAGTGAAACGAATCAGATAAGCATGGTGTAAGAGTCAATGTTACCCTGAACCAACATGTTTTGGTAAAGTCTGGATAGCGAAGATAAATCCATCCCGAGGAAGGATTCTCAACATGAGTGCGCAAAATGAAACTGATATTGAATCTGGAAGTGAAAAAGTGGCTCTTACCAGCAATGTTGCCTATATGTCTACTAAGACACAAGATGGAAATCCTTGGTATTTTGATAGTGGATGCTCACGTCATATGACTGGCAATCAAAGTGTTCTAGATTCGTTCCTTACAGTCAAAGGTGGCAGAGTTACGTTTGGTGATGGAGGACAAGGAAAAATCAAAGGTGTTGGTAATATGGACTCAGAAGGCAAACCTCAGTTGGTCAACGTTTACTATGTAGATGGTTTAAAGGCAAACCTAATTAGCATAAGTCTGTGATGAAGGTTTTAAAGTAGTTTTTACTCGTGTGGAATGTCAGGCAGTTGATGAAAATGGGAATATAGTGATGTGGGGAATAAGGCCAGGAAACAATTGTTACATGTGGGGTAAATATGAACTATGTCTAACAGGCAAAGAGTCTCAGCTTGATCTCTGGCACAGGAGACTAGGACACATGAATGTTCATGGTCTAAGCAAGATTGTCAAAGCTGAGATAGTGCGAGGAATTCCGAAGTTGGAAGCTTCTACTGATACAGTGTGTGAAGCTTGCAGCAAAGGAAAACATATAAAGGTTCAGCATAAACCACTCAGTGAAATCAGAACAAAGAAAATCCTTGAATTGATCCACATGGATTTAATGGGGCCAATTCAAATTGAAAGTATAGCTGGTCGAAAATACATCTTTGTACCAGTAGATGATTTCTGTAGATTCACTTGGGTTAGGTTCTTAAGAGAGAAGTTTTAAGCTGCAGAGAGCTTCGAGATTTTGGCGTTGCAATTGAAAACCAAGAAGGGAAGCATTGTTCAAATTAGAAGTGATCATGGAGTGGTTGAGAGAAAAAATCGAACTCTTCAGGAAATGACTCGAGCCATGCTTCATGGGAACAATATGTCACCAAGATTTTGGGCTGAAGCTATCAATACTGCTTGCTACATTATCAACCGAGTGTATGTCAAGCCTGGAATTAATCTCACTCCATACGAAATCTGGAAAGGGAAGGCACCAAATATGAGTTATTTTCACATTTTTGGCTGTGTCTGTTACATTTTAAATGACAAGGACCAACTTGGAAAGTTTGATTCCAGGAGTGATGTAAGGATCTTTCTTGGATACTCAAATCACAGTATGGCTTTTCGAGTTTTCAATCACAAAACAAGAATGATACATGAATCTGTGAATGTCGTGTTCGATGATAGGAACAATTATCAGTTGGAAGAAAAGGAATCGGTTGATATTGATCAAAACCATAAGTCATCCTCTCAAACAGAAACATCCACTGATACGGTTACTTCAGCGGGAGTTGGTTCACAGATCGAGAAAACATGTCATCAAGAACCTAAAGCTGTGAAAGTTCCTAAAAATCACTCACTGGATCACGTTATTGGTGAAGTGTTAGATGCAAGACTGACTAGAAAAAGGGAGATTGACATTAAGGAGATGGTTAAGCTAGCCTGTCTTATGTCGGAAATGATAAAGTTTGACTGTTTTATCTCTCACATTGAGCCAAGAAATATCGTGAAAGCTCTTAATGATGAATTTTGGGTCTCAGGTATGCATGAAGAATTAGAGCAGTTCTGGAGATTGGATGTTTGGAAACTTGTTCCTGAACCAAAGGGAATAAATGTTGTAGGAACCAAATGGATCTACAAGAACAAGATTGATGAAGAAGGCAATGTAGTGTGAAACAAAGATCGGCTTGTAGCCCAGGGTTACTCTCATATTGAAGGAATCGATTTCGATGAGACTTTTGCTCATGTAGGAAGGTTGGAATTTATTAAACTACTTTTTGGAATTGCTTGCATACTTAATATCAAGCTTTTTCAAATGGATGTTAAGAGTGCTATTCTAAATGGTCTGTTACTAGAATAAGTTTATGTTGCTCAGCCTAAAGGCTTTGAGGATCCAAAATTTCCTGATCATGTGTACAATCTAAACAGAGCTCTCTATGGGTTGAAACAAGCTCCACGAGCATGGTATGAACGACTAGCTCAATTCCTTTTGAACGCTAATTTCACGCGTGGAAGTGTTGACAAGACCTTGTTTATTCAACAAGTAGACAAAGACATTCTTATTGTCCAAATATATGTTCATGACATCATCTTTGGAAGCACATGTGAAAGGCTTGTGAAAGAGTTCGTCTCGACAATGACAAAGGAATTTGAGATGATTATGGTTGGAGAATTGAATTATTTCCTTGGGCTGTAGGTGAAACAGTCTCAGAGTGGAATTTTTGTTTCTCAGGCTACTTATGCCAGAAATCTGGTGAAATGATTTGACATGCAGACAAGCAAGACTGCTAGAACACCCATGAGCACTACCAGCAAGCTGTCTTGTGACAGTGAGCGTGAGAAGGTTGATGAAAAACTCTACAGAGTCATGATTGGTAGTCTACTCTATCTTACGGCTAGCAGACCTGACATGTGTCTAAGTGTGGGGTTGTGTGCACGCTACCAAGCATCTCCTCGAGTATCCCATCTGAATGCAGTTAAACGTATTATAAAATACATCAAAGGTACACTTGATTTTGGCATAAAGTTTTCAAAGGATACTAATGAGAATCTTACAGGGTTATGTGATGCCGACTGGGCAGGTTGTCTCGACGATTGGAAAAGAACTTATGGAGGATGTTTCTTTCTTGGAAATAACATGATATCTTGACATAGCAAAAAACAGAGTTGCGTGTCACTCTCAACAGCCAAAGCAGAATATATAGCCCTTGGAAATTGATGTACACAGCTTCTCTGGATGAGACAAATGCTCGCGGATTATGGTATGTTTTAAAATCTATGCTTGTTCACTGTGACAACAAAAGTGCCATAGATATCTCAAAGAATTTTGTTCAACATTCTCGTACTAAACATGTTGACATTAGACATCACTTTGTTAGGGAGTTAGTAGAAGAGAAACTTGTTGTTATCGAACATATGAGAACCAGCTTGCAGACATTGTTACTAAACCTCTTGATCTCAATAGCTTTCTGTATCTCAGAAATGCTTTGGGTGTGTGTGAGCACTAAATATACATGATGCAAAGGTTGTGGAGCTGCAGAGAAAAAATGCTAGATTATATGCAACCAAACCAAAAAAACTTCATTCTCGTAAGTCAACTGTCCCTTGTAGTGATATGTACTATATGTTAAGATCTATGTAGTGTTGCCCCGTGAGATGAACACTCAAGTTGGAACTGGACGCTAAAACATTTTGTGTCTGACCTTGATCAATGGTCGGATGAAGTGTATATGTGGTATCTTGAAAAGGCCTAAAATGACTGGCACTCACTTTAGAATCTGAATGCTAAAGCACTTAAGCTGAAGCTGATCACTGTCATGATTGGGCAGGATTAAAAGTCACTCCAAGTAATTGGAATCCTCTGAGTTTGGTCGTATAAAAAATTAGTAACTCGTATGCAAAAGCAGCTCGGCTAAGTGTTAAACTGCATACATAACTCATTAAGAGGAGATTAAATAAACAGTGAGTGACTCTCTCCTTGGTGTAAGAAAAAAATAAAAGAAACTCATATTGAAGCTAGTGAAGAAGGAGGCTCTGCTTCCAGTTTTATCAAGGTTTGAATCCAACACTCATAGATTGTATGCATAACGTGTATGTGTTCTACTGGGTAGTTGATCAAGTAGTGTGAAAGCGGCTCAATTGAGTGTCTGCTGCATTCTTGAACGAGTATGCTGCTATTTCTTGAACCTTTTATGCATATGGTTTAGTATAAATATGTGGAAATGCTCTCTTTAATTTGCATCGACCAACAAACACACCGAGAGACAAAGTATTGGTTTCTAATGTAGAGATTGAAAAATCCTGATATGTCTTAACGTGTGGTCGGTTCTCTAGATGTATATATGTCTTGTTTAACTACATGGGGTCTTCACTAATTGTCCTCAATTTGATCGTTTCATGGGTTAACAACTGTGTCACACATAGTTATGTTTATTTGGACGAGTTACGTTTTTCTCTTTGGTGTTTTTTTGGCNTTACCGCCGAGGTTGAGAAACGACATGAGCTTGAGATTAGCAATCCCTGAAGGGATAGTTCCGCTTAAGAGATTACCGCCGAGATTGAGCTGAGTCAACCGAGTCAAATTGGAAATCGAACTCGGGATCGGACCGGTGAACCGGTTTCCTTCGAGGCTAAACGCTTCTAATTGGCTTAACAAACCGATGTTAACCGGAAGAGGACCGGATAAACGGTTATTCTCGATGTAGACGTATTTTAGCTGTGGTAATTGGAAAAGGAATTGTGGAAATGATCCGGTGATGTTTTTGAGATCGGTGAAGTAAATCCCGTCGAGGTGTTGGAGTTTGGAAAGCGACGGCGAGAGTGTGCCGGAGAGGAAGCTTCCGGCGACATCGGACTGTCCACCGACAGAGAGCGCGGTGACGCGATCGCCGGTGAGGCAAGTGATTCCGTTCCAAGAGCAGCAAGCAGTACCTTTCTTCCATGTGCTGAGAATACCGGAAGGATCTCGGGTTATACCCGCTTTGAAAGCTAGAAGACCCGCCTCGTCATCTGGATGACACGTGGCGGCTCCAGTGGGGTTTAGACACTGGAGAATGATAATGGCGGCGAAGATGAAGAGAGGGAAGGAAGAAGAAGAGTTCATGTTTGTGTTGTGTTGTGTGGTGAGATTAAGAGAAACAATCGGGAGGTTAATATAGAAGGAGAGAGTGTCGACAAGAAGATGAGAAAAGTCAAAGTTGACGATTTTGACCAATGCATTTGCATGTGAGACAATATAATTAAAGGTATCCGTAATCGTGGTCGAGTATATCATTCCCAAGTAAGAGGTTGAAAATGACTTTTATCATCAGATTTTGTTTCTTGGTTATCTTATTATTTTGTCATCTTATTAACACTTTTTCTGCTGAAAAACAAAATTACTTGTGATGCAAAAAGTGTATCATTCCCAAGTAAGAGCAATTGCTCAGAACCAAAATTACTTGTGATGCAAAAAGTGTATCACAAGTAACCCATCTACCGAAAACGGCAAACAAACCGTGAGTTTGAAACTTAAAAAATCGATTGAAGTAGAGAAAAATAGATGGTATATATATTTGTAGATGATTAGGCGTAACATCTAACCAATCAAAGAGTTTAAAGAGAGTGGTTTCACTTGTGATGCAAAACTTACTGCATGAATTTCCATCTCTTGCCCTGAAAAAAACATAAAAGAACAAAACAACATGTCAGTAACATAAATTCGTACATCAGTCTTGAGTTTGAAAAATGCTGTCCAGTTAAGACAGAGGCTCATCTCACATAATTCTAACTAATCACAGGGACACACACTCAAGTCAATTTTGTATCAGAAGTATCTTACTGAGTGGAGATATGCAGAAGAAAGTAGAAGAAAACAGTTTTGTGGTGTTCGTTTTTGTTGGATAAGCTTTGAGACTTGTCCCATAAGAAATCCATAAACAAGATGGTTTAGGATAAGATAGGGATAAGGAAATTGTCTAGTTCCTCTTATAATAGGAAAAATGTGTTTTCCTATTTACCATAGGATTAGAAAAGGAAATCTAGTTCTATAAATATGGTTGTTGAGTTGTGACAATCATATGAGAAGGTAAGAGCAATTGAGTTTAGTTTTGAGAGATTTTCTAAACTTAATAAAGAGAGTTATTCTTTATATACTTTGTTCTTAAGAAATCCCTTTAGTTTTAAAGGACGAGAACAAGAGGAGTTTAGTTACCTCCCAAGGAAAGATCAAACTAACATTTTGCTTGTTCGAAGTATAAATTTGTGCTTCTTCTTCTCTTAAACCCTTTCCAAAAATTAAAAAAAAATTTTTCTGCCCAACATGGCTTTCTCAATGGTGAAACTGGTAGACTTGAAAAGAAAGAAATTGCAGTCGAAGCTCCTAAATACCAAGAGGCAGGTTTTTCCGTATGAAACAAGAAAAGAACGTAAAAAGCCCTAGATGTAGCGAAGCTAAGCTTGCTATTGTTGTTCATCCAACATCTAGGTGTGTTAATTGATTACAACTGCGTGAGTGTGTGATAACTCTGTTAAAAATTGTGTGAGTGTGAGTTTCCGTATGAAACAAGAAAGGAATGTAATGTAATAAGCCCTAGATGTAGCGAAGCCACGCTTGCTGTTGGTGTTCAGCCAAAATCTAGTGCTATACCGGAGGATCTTGTAGAAGCGATGCGTAAGAAACAAGAAAAGAGCAGAGAAAACCAAGCTTGCTGTTGAGATACCGGATGATCTAGTAGAAGAGATTCTTCACTGCCTTCCGGTGAGATATCTGCTAAGATGGAAATCAGTATCGAAAGAATGGAAACCATTGATCTAATCACGCCATCTTGCAGAGAAAACATCTCCGTTTCCGTCAGAAAAAAGTATGGAGTCGAAGAGCTGAAAGTCACTTTTGAGGAGTCCAGCTTGAGTGGCTTCCGTATACAAGTATTTCTCAAAACACTGTGCATTGAGAGAAAACAACAGATAATCAGAATCACAAGCTCTTCCTCGAGTTCCTGGATCTTGTAATGGTTTGGTCTGTCTCTACGATTTGGTCCACGTTTCCATATTCAACCTTATGACAAGTGTGAATGATCCGGACACAGACACTTGCTCCTCCTCAAGGTACCAAACTTTCAGTCGGGATTCGGGAGAGATGTTGTGACAAGAACATACAAAGTGGCCGTTTTGTATAGATTCGATAATTGTGATAACAGAGTAGAGACTCTGGTTTTCGATCTGAGGACCAGTGAGTGGACTGTGGAGGTGGAGATACAAAACCGCCACTCTCTACATTTTCAGTCACTTCATTCTCTCTCTCTCGTTTAGATTGCTTCTCCATGAAGTAAACTAAATTGTTTTATGTAACCGTTATGTTGCTGTTTACTTAAGATTTCAAGGTCTAAAAGGAATTATATTTTTGTGGCTTGCTTGCTCAATTCCGGAAACTATTTTTCATCGATCATCAAAGTTAAATATTTTCCCTAAACCCTGATCCCACATACTCTTTTATCTATACAAAAATAAAATAATCTTTGTATATCAAGGTTTTATGATTTTTTTTACTCGAAATATTATGCTTCTTTTCGACAAGCCAAGAAATTTTTTGAAAACATATTGTAGGGTAATATTGATTTTAACCGATGAATATCTCTAATTGATTTAAACCTATGAACTTGGACTTATTTCTAAAGCTATCCATTATTGACTTTAAGAGTTTTGGAAATAAAATAGCAAGCAATGATTTCTCGGATATATATAACCAAAAATAAAGTCATAAACTATATATATTAAGAACCAAATTAGGTTTCTTAAATAAATAAATAAAGCAAGCAATATCGATGATGAAGATCTCCACCCAAAACAAAATCATATCAAATGGGAAACTTTCCATTAAACGGGTTAATTTCATGATTTTGATTTCTAAACAAAAGAGAGTGAGAATATCGACTGTTTCTCCCATCAAAGTAACAACCTCTCTATCATCTCTCTCTCGTCTTCTTTTCGAGTTGATGTTGTGAACTTTATCGAAGTATAAATTATGTGCTTCTTCGTCTCTTAAACCCTTACCAAAAAATAAAAATATATTGTTTTTTTTTTCTCTGCCCAACATGGCGTCAATGGTGAAACTGCTAGACTTGAAGAGAAAGAAGTGGCAGTCGAAGCTTCCAAATACCACGAGTCAGGTTTCACACCGATGTTTAGCAAATTTTAACAGAGTTTTGAATTTCCGTATGAAACAAGAAAAGAACGTTTCAAGCCCTAGATGTAGCGAAGCTACGCTTGCTGTTGTTGTTCATCCATCATCTAGTACAATACCAGAGAACCAAAAAATGGGCAGAGAAAACCCTAGTTGTAGTTGTAGCCTAATCACGCCTGTTGTTCAGACGGAATCGAATGCTATACCGGATGATCTAGTAGAAGAGATTCTTCAACACCTTCCGGTATATTCTTTAGTAAGATTCAAATCAGTATCCAAGGAATGGAAATCATTAATCGAATCAAGCCATTTTGCAGAGAAACATATCCGTCTCCGTCAGAAAAAGTATGGAGCCGAAGTTGAGTGGTCCACAGAGGGAAACTTCCATACCAAGTATTTCTCAAAACTCAGTGGAATGAGAGCAAACGTTAGTGAAACAAGAGATTTTCTTCAAGTGGCTGGATCTTGTGACGGTTTGGTCTGCGTCTACGATTCGGTCTACGTTCATCTATTCAACCCTTCCACATATGTGACCAGGACACTTACTCCTCCTCGAGGTACCAAACTTGCACTTACTCAGCCTGGAGGTAACAAACTCTCAGTGGGATTCGGGAGAGATGTAGTGACAGGAAGATACAAAGTGGCGGTTTTGTATAGCTGCGATAATGATAACAGAGTGGAGGCAAAAGTATTCGATCTGAGCACCAGAAAGTGGAGGAGGAGATACAAAACCGCTGGTCCAATGCCACTTTCTTTCACTAGGTTCACTCTGATTAGCCCTGAAAGGAACACAGTCTTTGTAAAAGGCTCACTCTTCTGGTTGTCGGCACGTGATAATGACCATTCGGAGATGCTAGTCATGGATCTTCACACTGAAAAGTTCCGTACTGTATCGCTACCTAAAGACATTGATATGTCTCGGGGTCGCATTTACATGTGGAGTTTCAAGGACCGTCTTTGTGTCTCTGATATAAGACAGACTGTGGATTCAGATGTATGGATTCTTGTGCAGGAAGAGGTTAGTGAGAGGTGGGAGAGCGCCAGATTTTTTAAAATTGAACGTGTCATTCCTCCATTAAAGTTGAATTCCGCTTGGTTTTGGCCGTCCTTGGTTTCTCCTTACCAGTCGTCGTCTTCTTCTAGATAGAGACAGAGTACCTCTGCTCAATGTCAGTCACTTCTCTGAGTTCTCTCTTTCTATCTCTCTCTCGTTTAGATTTCTCGTCAGTGAAGCAATGTGTTTCAAGATTTGTATTCAACTAAGTATTTTTCTTCTTCACATACTTATTCTTGATGATACGGGATTCTTGCTATATTTATTTGGCTTTCTATTTAAGTTGATCGTTTTCCTTTCGATTTTAGGGTGATAAAATTGAGTTTTAAGGGTTGTAGTTTGAGGTTAACGGTTTATTCATCTAACAGGGTCATAAAGATTCAATTTTATCTATCAATAGAACATTTAAGACGTTCCATCCAAGTAAACTTTAGCCACTGGATGATTGAGTATCCCAATTTTTTTTGGTGGATTTGGGTTCTGAACCCTTTTCGAGTTTGAAAATGTTCTCATATACCAATTATGGAGCATTTCATGTTCCCAAGTCCTCCGTAGCAAAGGGCTTTAAAACTTAAAAGAACTAGATGATTATAGAGCAGGAGATGAAGGGAGTTTTAGATCGAATCGAAGTATATGCTATAAACAAACATGCAGATACATTTACGTTACCAACATCGAATCTCAAGTTTACATTTAGGTTTCTCGCTATATGAGTGACAATTTGTTGAAACTCTTGTGTGCTATTTTACTTCTGACAGATTGATATTATCTACTCAAGAAACAGAAGAAACCAACTCTTTCTTCATTTTCAATTTAAAAAGTAGTAATGACCACAAAGGCACAAAGGAACACGTTTCCCCATAATATTTGTCGACTTAATCACGGTGCAATGATTTAGAGGGGCCATTTTTCTTCTCTTTAAAACGTAACTGGATCATTCCTTCAACAGCTATCTAATAACTAGAGCTTACAATAAAAGACTGAAAGAGAGGAGGAAAGTAATACAAATCCTGAACAATAATAAATTGGAAAGTGAAGCACAATTCATAAATCAGGAATGGTATAATCAAATTCTAAATTGAAAAACTTGTCCATAAATGAAGGTAAAAAAATGTTATTTTTCCCCAATAAATATGGTAAATCTATACTTTTCACAATTTTCCCTATATTCAAATGGAAAACTTTCCAATAAACGGGGAAAAGTTCAATTTTTCCTAAAACGTCATGGTTTCTAAATAAAAGAGAGTGAGAATATCGATTTTTCTTCACCAGAAATACCAACCCGTCTCTTTAAACCCAAAAAATATCAAAGTTTTCGTGTTTCTTTTCTCTTTAAACCTCAAAAAGAAGTTGTTGTTTTCCCCTGCCCAACATGACATTGTCAATGGTGAAATTGGTGTACTCGAAGAGAAAGAAGTGTCAATCAAAAACATCTTCCAAGCTACAAAATACCAAGGTCCAGGTTTTACACCAATGTTTACCCGTTTTTAGCAGAGTTTTTTCATCATTGAGATTTCGTAAGAAACAAGAAACCACTCTTGCTCTCGAGATACCGGAGAATCTTGTAGAAGAGATTCTTCACCATGTTCCGGCGAAGAATCTGGCATGATGGAGAACAGTATCGAAAGGGTGGAAATCAATGATAGAATCCTCACGTCTAGCATAGAAACACCTCCGTCGCCGTCAGAAACTCTATGGAGCCGAAGAGTTCAAAATCACTTTTGAAGGGACCAACCCGAGAGGCTTCCGCATAGAATATTTGTCAAAATACGAGGCACTGAGAATAAACAACAGAGACTCAGAATCACAAGTTCTTCCTTGAGTTGCGGGATCTTGCAATGGTTTTGTCTGCGTCTTCGATTTGGTCGACGTTTATCTTTACAACCCTACGACCGGTGTGGCCCGGACACTTGCTCGCCTTCAAGGTACGACCGCCATACTTTCAGTGGGATTCGGGAGAGATGTTGTGACAGGAGCATACAAAGTGGCGGTTTTGTATAGATTCGATCATTGTGAAAAGAGAGTGGAGACTCTGGTTTTCGATCTGAGCACCAGCGAGTGGAGGTGGAGATACAAAACCGCTGGTCCAATGCCTCTTTCTTTCTCTCTGATTAGCCCTGAAAGAAACCCAGTCTTTGTAAAAGGCTCACTCTTCTGGTTGTTGGCACGTGGATCTTCGGAGATACTAGTCATGGATCTTCACACTGAGAAGTTCCGTACTGTATCGCTACCTAAAGACATTGATGTGTCCCTGGGTCGCATTTACATGTGGAGTTTCAAGGACCGTCTTTGTGTCTCTATTAAGGTGGAATTATATTTCTCATTTAAGGTAAAGTGAATATACAGTTGGTCGAATATATATACTCCGGAATAAGCTAAAGGAGACTTAAACCAGACTAAACCGATATAACCAATATACTAAACCGGTAATTCATCTAATACACCCCCTCAAACCGATGATCGGAATCTGAAAGTGGAAGGAAGAGGTTTGATATGGATAGCCGAGAAAGAATGGAATGAAAAGGGCCAGGATGAAGAGCCTTAGTCAAGATATCGGCATGCTGATTCGAACTAGAAACATGAAAGAGTTTCATAAAACCGTTCTTGACTTGATCCCGCACCGTATGGCAGTCAACCTCGATATGCTTAGTCCTCTCATGGAAGACAGGATTTGTGGCAATGTGAAGAGCTGACTTATTGTCACAAAACAGCTTAGCCGATGTGTGAACCGTGATCTTAAGGTCTTTGAGGAGCTGTGCTAGCCATAGTAGTTCACATGTAGCAAGAGCCATGCTGCGATATTCAGCTTCAGTGCTGCTGCGGCTGACAGTCTGTTGCTTCTTAGACTTCCAAGTGATCAAAGACTTGCCAAGGTAGACACAGAACCCAGTAATGGACCGCCGGGAATCAGGACAAGTAGCCCAATCCGCATCCGCAAAGGCATTGAGACAGATTTCAGAGTCAGCAGCAAAGAAAAGACCCTGACCAGGACTCGACTTCAAGTATCGGAGAATCCGGTGAGCAGCTTGAAGATGGATATCAGTAGGACAGGACAAAAACTGGCTCAAGTAATTCACGGCAAAGGTGATATCCGGGCGAGTAATGGTGAGGTAGAGCAATCTGCCAATGAGCTCACGATAAGCAGTAGGATTATCCAAAAGCGTTCCAGAAGTACGACTAAGATGCACAGTGGGATCCATGGAAACGACACTTGGCTTACATGCCAACATACCCGTAGAGGCTAGGATATCCAGTGCATACTTGCGCTGACAGATGGAGATCCCTGAGCTATTACGAGCTATTTCAAGGCCTAAAAAGAACCGAGGCGCACCCATATACTTAATCTCAAAAGCAGCATTCAAAGCATCCTTCAGCAACTGCAACTCAGCATCATTATTGGATGCGATCATGATGTCATCGACATAGACTAATAGTGCGGTGAAAGAACACGCTGTTTGCTTAACAAAAAGAGTATTATCACCAGGGGATTGCACAAAGCCAGCCTGTAGGACAATGTTAGAAAAACATTGATACCATTGTCGAGACGCTTGCTTGAGACCATACATGGATTTGCGAAGACGACAAACCGGATGGAGAGGAAGATGATATGTAGGAGCAGGCGTATAACCGAGAGGAAGACTCATGTAGATCTCCTCGTCCAAGTCACCGTGGAGAAAAGCGTTGGTGACATCCATCTGTGTTAGTTTCCAGTTGCAGCAAGAGGCCAAGCCTAACACAAACTTAACACTCGCAAGTTTAGCCACAGGAGAAAATGTATCAATGTAGTCAATCCCTTCCTGTTGAGTATAACCTTTGGCCACCAATCGTGCTTTATAACGAGCAACAGAGCCATCAGGATTATACTTGATTGTGTAAACCCACTTACATCCAATCACATGTTTACCAGCCGGTAAAGACTCAATAGTCCAAGTACCTTTAGACTCGAGAGCACCCAACTCCACGTCCATAGCTTTAGGAAAATGTAGATGAGCCATGGCTTGCTTAAAAGTTTGTGGCTCTGTTTCAATTGTGCAAGAAAGAGCAAAAGACTGATAGGAAGGATTGATATTGGAGTAAGTGAGAACAGAAGAAAGAGGATATAGAATATTAGAGGGAGTAGAAATTTGAGTGAAGTTGCAATGGTAATCAGATAAGTAACCTGGTGCCTTCACTTGGCGTTTGGATCTGACAACCTGTCTTGCAGCAGTGGGCACGATCTCTTGTATGGATGGTGTATCCGAGTGTGATGCAGATGATGTATGAGTACTAACAGGTGCAGATGATGCAAGAGTACTAACAGGTGCAGATGCATCAGGAATTGCAGGATCAGAAACAGGCAAAACAAGATCAATAGCAACTGGAACAGGCATTGGGAGAATGGATTCGGAGAACAAATCACAAGAAGGAGCAAAAGAAGAAACTGTTTTAAAAGGAAAGAGTTGCTCATGAAAAATCACATTGCGAGAAATGGAAACTACATATGTGTCAAGGTCAAGAACTTTATAGCCTTTATATCCAGATGGATAACCTAGAAAGACACAAGGCTTTGCTCGAGCTGTGAATTTGTTCCGATCCTTAACCAACGTAGAAACGTAACAAAGACAACCAAAAGACCGCAGGAAAGCATAATCAGGTTTCCTTTTAAACAATAGCTCATACGGGGACAATTTGTTTAAAACTAGGGAAGGAGTACGATTGATCAAAAACACAGCAGTAAGAACACAATCAGACCAATATGTCAAAGGAACATTAGATTGAAACAATAGAGCCCTAGAAACATTCAGTAAATGCTGGTGCTTACGTTCTACAACAGAATTTTGTTGAGGCGTATAGGCACAAAAAAAATGATGAATCATGCCATGTTCTTTAATGAGTTGAGTAAAAGCAAGTTCAGGTGCATTATCACTGCGTATTGCTTTAATAGCATAATGATATTGTGTTTGAACATATTTGACGAAAATAGGAAAGACATGTGTAACATCGCTTTTATTCCTCAACATGTATACCCAAGTAACCCGAGTACAATCATCAACTATAGTAAGAAAATATTTGAAACCCTCTACAGACTCGACAGAGAAAGGTCCCCAAGTATCTAGGTGAATGAGATCAAATGGTGATTCTGACAAACGATTATGAGAAACAAAGGACAACCTTTTCTGCTTAGCTAAAGGACAAATTGGACAAGACTCGGTAAGAGATTTAGAACCTGTAATATGCTGTAACTTGGCAGAAGATGGATGTCCAAGGCGCTGATGCCAAAGATGTCCATCTGCTAGCAAGGATCCACACAAGGCAATAGAGGAAGAAATGACAGCAGGCTCCAGAATATAAAGACTATGCAGAAGTGTGCCTCTACCAATCATCAAGTCCCGAATATGGTCCTGAATAAAACAACAATCAGGATAAAAGTGAGCAGAACATTGTTGATGCTGTAAAAGTGTACTAACACTGAGTAAATTGAATTTAAACGTAGGAACATAAAGAACATCATGCAAGATCAGTGTATGAGAGATATGCACAGTGCTAGTGTGTGTAATAGGCACTCGAATACCGTTAGGTAAAGAGACCGTGACCCCTGTTACAGGAAAAGTTTCACGAAACAACGTCATATCCGAACAAACGTGACTAGTGGCACCACTTTCAATTATCCAAGCACCATGGGGAAGGATAGAATATAGAGAGGAAAGACATTGGTGTTGAAATGTGAAAGAATGATTGTCATATCTAAGACTAGTAGTTTGAAACGCAAAAGAAACAGTACCAGCGGATGATGTAGCAGCCATGACTCCATTCTCAGTAATTGTTGCCGTAGGGAAAGGAGTTGATTGCTCTGGAATCCGGACATGGGCACTGAGGTGATGAATCAAAGACTGAACTTGATCTGTGGTAAACTGGTTGAGGTCCAAACTAGTCGAAGAAGACAGCATAGGTGAAGCCGAACCAGTCATGACATTAGCCACTGTACCGGGCTTAGAGTAAGAAGACTGTTGGAACTTAGTTTGTTGCGGAAAGTTAGGACGAGGACCATTGGAAAACTGTCCACGAGCTTGTGGAAACTGAGCTTGTGGAAACTGAGCTTGTGGAGTAGAATGCTTCTTATGACCAGGAGGATAACCATTGAGTTTGTAACACTTCTGGATAGTATGACCACTCCTGCCACAGTGAGTACAAACAGAACGTTGTTGAGGGTGATATGAAGCAGCATAAGCCATGTTCTCAGACGGACCATTGTAGTGTCCTGTTTCCGCAACCGCATGAGCAGGACCAGAAGTATGAAAAGCCACATTCTCCATGTTAGTAGAAGTTTTAATCATCTTCTGTCGCTCATCCTGAGTAACCATGTTGAAAACATCTTCAATGGACGGAATTGGCTTCAACATGAGAATATGACGCCGTGTAGGCTCATAAATTTCATTCAATCCCATCAAGAACTTGGTGACACGACTTCTCTGCTGAAGTTGTTCCCATAAACCAGCTGCAGTACATTCACATCTGCCACAAGTGCATATTGGCAACTCAACATAGTTCTTTAATTCTTCCCATAGAGTAACCAATTCAGTGTAATATGCACTAACATCCATTGGACCTTGCTGAATCGTACTTAAACGCTGTTCAATCTGATAAACCCTAGGAGCATCATCCTGTTTGAATCTAGACATCAGATTGTTCCATATCGCCTCAGCAGTGGCCATAAACAAGAGACTCTGGCCAATCTTTTTAGACACAGAGTTCATAAGCCATGTGGCGACCATATCGTTACAGCGAGACCAACTACCAGCATCCCTATGCGTATTAGAAGGCTTAGGAATCGTACCGTCGATAAATCCGAGCTTGTTCCGAACATTCAAGGCCATGCGAACGGAGCGACGCCACGAGTGAAAGTCGGAGCCATTAGTCAAGCGATCGGAGACGAGGACCAAACCAGCGTGGTCAGATGCGTGCAAGAAGTAGGGATTCTCATATTGATCCGTCGAGTATCGAGGATCGAGGTTCACCGTGTTAGAGGATGGAATCGAAGCCATTTCTGATGAAGAAAACGGGATCGACGAAAAGAAATTCGAGCCGAGAAATGCGCAGAAAAAGAGAAGCGGCTACGAATCGAGATCAAAGAGACGAAGACAAAAGCGGAAGAATAACAACAAAAGAAAGGAAGAAAAGGAACTCGAACACGGCGAGCAAAATGCGAGAGGCAAAATCGAAACACAGCTGAGAAATTGAGGAGCTCATGCTGAGAATCGAAGATCGCGAAGCTCGTTTCCCGGAAAATCCTAGAAAAACAAAGCAATTTGAACGAGAAACAATGGCGGAAGCTAACAAACTCTTCTTGATTAGAGTTGCTCTGATACCATATTAAGGTGGAATTATATTTCTCATTTAAGGTAAAGTGAATATACAGTTGGTCGAATATATATACTCCGGAATAAGGTAAAGGAGACTTAAACCAGACTAAACCGATATAACCAATATACTAAACCAGTAATTCATCTAATAGTCTCTGATATAAGACAGACTGTGGATTCAGATGTATGGATTCTTGTGCAGGAAGAGGTTAGTGAGAGGTAAGAGAGCGCCAGATTTTTTAAAATTGAACGTGTCATTCCTCCATTAAAGTTGAGTTCCGCTTGGTTTTTGCCGTCCTTGGTTTCTCCTTACCAGTCGTCTTCTTCTAGATAGAGACAGAGTACCTCTGCACAATGTCAGTCACTTCTCAGAGTTCTCTCTTTCTATCTCTCTCTCGTTTAGATTTCTCGTCAGTGAAGCAATGTGTTTCAAGATTTGTATTCAACTAAGTATTTTTCTTCTTCACATACTTATTCTTGATGATACGGGATTCTTGCTATATTTATTTGGCTTTCTATTTAAGTTGATCGTTTTCCTTTCGATTTTAGGGTGATAAAATTGAGTTTTAAGGGTTGTAGTTTGAGGTTAACGGTTTATTCATCTAACAGGGTCATAAAGATTCAATTTTATCTATCAATAGAACATTTAAGACGTTCCATCCAAGTAAACTTTAGCCACTGGATGATTGAGTATCCCAATTTTTTTTGGTGGATTTGGGTTCTGAACCCTTTTCGAGTTTGAAAATGTTCTCATATACCAATTATGGAGCATTTCATGTTCCCAAGTCCTCCGTAGCAAAGGGCTTTAAAACTTAAAAGAACTAGATGATTATAGAGCAGGAGATGAAGGGAGTTTTAGATCGAATCGAAGTATATGCTATAAACAAACATGCAGATACATTTACGTTACCAACATCGAATCTCAAGTTTACATTTAGGTTTCTCGCTATATGAGTGACAATTTGTTGAAACTCTTGTGTGCTATTTTACTTCTGACAGATTGA
>JAHZTW010000001.1:344800499-344905829 GCA_020283515.1 Alliaria petiolata
GAGAGGATGAACCGAACTATCGCTGAGAAGGCTAGGTGTTTGAGGTTGAATGCAGGGCTTCCAAAGCAGTTTTGGGCAGAGGCAGTAAACATGGCGGTTTATCTCATCAATAGATCGCCAAGGAGCTCTCTTGAAGGAAAGGTCGCTGAAGAGGTTTGGACATGGGTAGATATTGATCTATCAAACTTGAGGATTTTTGGATGTCCAGCCTACATGCTTATACCAAACGATGAAAGGTCTAAGCTGGATTCGAAATCCAAGAAGAACATCTTTCTAGGCTTTGAGAAAGATGTTAAGGGCTTCAAGTTATGGGATCATGAGGCTAAGAAGAGAATTTTCAGTAGAGATGTGGTGTTCGATGAGCAGTACATGGTGGAACAGGCGAGGTCAGAACCAATGTCTGTTATGTTTGAGACTGAAAACGAATCTAGGAAGACTCAGGAGGCGCTTAGTAAGGCTAAGCTAGTAGCAGCAAATCCTGAAAAGCCTCCTGAAGATGAGCAGGAAGTTCAGCAGGAGGATGAGCAGGAAGAAGAGCAGGAAGAAGAACAGGAGGAAGCAGAGGAGAGTGGTGATACATGCAGACCAAACATGATCAAAAAGGCGCCAGTAAGATATGGTTTTGAAGATATGGTCGGTTTTGCTCTTTCTATTGAGTCAGATGTTCCATTGACTTATAAAGAGGCTATTGCTAGTCTGGATAAGGAGGAATGGACAGGGGCTGTGATGGAAGAACATGAGAGTCTAAGCAAGAACCGTACTTGGGATCTTGTTCCTTTACCAAAGGGCAAGAAGGCGATTGGATGCAAGTGGGTTTTCACTAGAAAACCAGGGATGTCTGAAAAGGAGTCTATGAAGTTCAAGGCAAGGTTGGTCGCAAAGGGATACTCACAAAAGAAGGGAGTAGATTATGACGAGATTTTCTCTCCTGTGGTAAGGCACACTTCAATTCGAATTGTGCTTGGTTTGGTAGCTAGCTGGGATTTTCATCTTGAACAGATGGATGTGAAGACAGCTTTCCTTCATGGAGATTTGGAGGAAGAGATCTACATGGAGCAGCCAGAGGGGCTTGTGAAACCAGGTGAGGAGAAGCTTGTATGCAGATTGAGGAAGTCTCTGTATGGGTTGAAGCAGGCTCCAAGACAATGGCACAAGCGGTTTGACTCCTACATGGTGAAGATTGGCTATCAAAGATGTGAGTATGACTGTTGTGTCTATGTGAAGTGCCGTGATGGTCATCCTCCTATACTCTTTTTGCTTTATGTTGATGATATGCTCATTGCTGGGAGCAATATGGGTGATATTGCGGAATTGAAGAGGTTACTGGGCAGAGAGTTTGAAATGAAGGATCTAGGCGCAGCCAAGAAGATCCTTGGGATGGAAATTCGCAGAGAGAGGAGCTCTAGGAGATTATGGCTGTCTCAGAAGGGCTACATACAGAAGGTTCTAGAAAGGTTTGACATGGCAAGTGCTAAACCGGTTTCTACACCTTTGGCGAATCATTTTAGTCTTTCAGCTGCTCAGTCTCCTAAGTCTGAAGAAGAAATCAGAGGTATGGAACAAGTTCCTTATGCTAGTGCTGTTGGTTTTCTTATGTATGCCATGGTCTGTACAAGACCAGATTTGGCTCAAGTTGTTAGCCAAGTCAGCAAGTACATGTCTAAACCTGGGAGAGAACATTGGGAAGCTGTGAAATGGATTCTCAGGTATTTGAAGGGTACAACTGATCGTGGAATTATGTTTGGAGGCCAAGAGGGTGTTTCAGTTTTGGGGTATGTTGATTCAGATTATGCAGGAGATTTGGATAACAGGAGGTCCACTACAGGTTTTGTGTTTACACTAGCTGGAGGACCTATATGTTGGAGATCTGTGCTACAATCTGTTGTTGCATTATCTACCACAGAGGCTGAATACATGGCATTGGCGGAAGCAGCAAAAGAGGCACTTTGGGTTCAAGAACTTGTGACAGAATTGGGTATTGAGCAAGGTGGAGTTCAGCTACACTGTGATAGCCAGAGTGCAATATTTCTGGCGAAAAATCAAGTGTATCATTCAAGGACAAAGCACATTCATGTGAGGTTTCACAAGATAAGGGAGTTGGTTGCTTCTGCTGAGATCATTCTGGAGAAAGTGCATACGTCAGAGAATGCGGCTGATATGCTAACCCACTTGTTGGGCTTTTCAAGCCCATGTCCAACTTCCTCATTAGTATGATATTCTCCGCTTTGGGCTCAGGTGGTAAAGCCCGCACGGATTTGTCTTTGGGTTCCTTCCCAAAAGGCCTCATACTAATTGGAGTTGGACATTACTTATATATTAGACCAATACTGTCTAAACTTCCGATGTGGGACTTGGATTGATATCCCAACAATCCTCCCCTCAAGCCAAGGACCACACGAACCCTTGACCTCCAACCTTTCGCGAAACCTGGCACCCATCTTGTACCGCCGTACTCACCAACGGAACTCTTCACCTAACCCTTGCAACCCTTGCTGCACCGCTAGGAAGACTTTCGACACAAGGCACCGNTTGTAGTTTGAGGTTAACGGTTTATTCATCTAACAGGGTCATAAAGATTCAATTTTTATCTATCAATAGAACATTTAAGACGTTCCATCCAAGTAAACTTTAGCCACTGGATGATTGAGTATCCCAGATTTTTTTGGTGGATTTGGCTTCTGAACCATTTTTCGAGTTTGAAAATGTTCTCATATACCAATTATGGAGCATTTCATGTTCCCAAGTCCTCCATAGCAAAGGGATTTAAAAGAATAGATGATTTTGAGCAGGAGATGAAGGGAGTTTTAGATCGAATCGAAAGTATATGCTATAAACAAACATGCAGATACATTTACGTTACCAACATCGAATCTCAAGTTTATATTTAGGTTTCTCGCTATATGAGTGACAGTTTGTTGAAACTCTGGTGTGCTATTTTACTTCTGACAGATTGATAATATCTACTCAAGAAACAGAAGAAACCAACTCTTTCTTCATTTTCACTTTAAAAAGTAATATCCACAAGGCACAAAGGAACACATTTCCCCATAATTTTTGTCGACTTAATCACGGTGCAATGATTTAGAGGGGCCATTTTTGTTCTCTTTAAAACTTAACTGGATTATTCCTTCAACAGCTATATATCTAATAAGTAGAGCTTACAAGACTGAAAGAGAGGAGGAAAGTAATACAAATCATGAACAATAATAAATGGAAATTATTACGAGTTATGAAATATTTCAGTGTTCCATTTCATTTTTGATAAATGTAATACGCCAGCTCTAAATATTGCTACATGGCAAGTGTGGATTTTGTTATTTGGCCAAAAATAAAAGCAACTAGGGATGAAAATTTCAATTTCTTTTCATTTTTAGTTTCGAGTTTGGTTTGGTTCAATCAATTCTTCTCTTACTAGATGGATCATGAGGTTAAACCTAGAGCATGTTCGATGCTAGTTTTTTACAAGGATTTCTTAACTCAAAAAATTAATAAAATAAAATAAAGTAAGAGAAAGGAAGAAGAAGAATTTCTTAAATTTCTTATTTAAAAACTCATTTTTAGTTTTTTAAGATACTCATTTAAGATTTGTCATGTTTTTATAGATTTAAACTTTTTTATGATTTAAAAACTAATATTTTTGTTTTTAAGAACCTTTCAAAATATATTAACCGTTGAAGATGTTCCTAAAATGAACACCAGTCCATGAGAACAATATTCTCTGACAAAGATGAGGTAACACACATCTTCTTATATATTCTTATTTTTTTTTTATGTCAACATAATCACATGAGTCAAAACATTGGACTGCAAACGTAATACCTAAATTCACAATTCAACCCTGTTCATATGAGTTAAATATAGGAATGGTGCATCTCAGCTCATTTGGAATTTCAGAGTGTATTTTATTTTTCCAACATTTTATCAAAACTATTAAATATTATTTTCTGCATAATACTTTTTGCGCAAAACCACAAAATATTGTTTTTCAACCAAAATTGACAAATCACATTTTATCTTAAAAACCTCAAAATCATGTTTTATTTTCTAAATTGCAAAATCGTGGAATTGTAGAATAACATTTTTTTTTTAATCCAAATCATAAAATTAAGATTTACCGCCATAACTATATTTTTTACGAAATATATAATTCCACGATTTTGCAGTTGCGACGCAAATTGAAAGAGTGCTTTAAAAATACCTGTACCTTTTGATTTTTTTCAGCCCATTGGGCCACTAAATATTTAATAGGCCCATAATTTTATACGTATCTACGGCCACCGAGTCTCCGACGAGTTTAACCTTGCGATTCTCGCCGTCTTCGTGAATCGTGACATTACTATCGGAGAGAAGAGAAGAATCATCATGAAGCTCTCTTTCTCTCTCCCTTCCAAGTCGAAGCCCAAAGTCACAGCGACCGCCGACGGGAACAACGCCGTTGATGACGGCAATAGCAAGGAGTTTGTCACCGAATTCGATCCTTCGAAAACCCTAGCTGATTCCGTTCCCAAATACGTTATCCCTCCGATTGAGAATACATGGAGGCCTCACAAGAAGATGAAGAATCTCGATCTCCCGCTTCAATCCGGTAACACCGGCTCAGGTCTCGAATTCGAGCCCGAGGTTCCTTCAGGCGATTCCAAGGGATCCGATAACAACATCACCTACGGTTTGAATCTGCGCCAGAAAGCGAAGGACGACGCGGAGACTGACGCGATTGAAGATGGGAGATTAGCTCCGGTGGAGCAGCTTTTGCTGCAAAGTTTGAGGAAAGATCTGGAGTCTCTCGCCGATGATCCGACGCTGGAGGATTTCGAGAGCGTTCCTGTGGAAGGCTTTGGAGCTGCGTTGATGGCTGGATATGGGTGGAAGCCTGGGAAAGGAATAGGTAAGAATGCTAAAGATGATGTTCAGATTAAGGAATTCAAAAAGTGGACTGCTAAGGAAGGATTAGGTTTCGATCCTGATAGATCTAAGGTTGTGGATACGAAGGCTAAAGTGAAAGAAAGTGGGAATCTTGATAATAAGCCAAGTGATATTAATGGCGGAGATGTGTTTTTTGTTGGGAAAGAAGTGAGAATCGTTGTAGGAAGAGATATGGGATTAAAGGGTAAGATTGTAGAGAAACTGGGTAGCGATTTGTTTGTTCTGAAGCTCTCTGGAAGCAAAGATGAAGTGAAAGTTGGTGTGAATGATGTAGCAGATTTGGGTTCTCAGGAAGAAGAAAGGTGTTTAAAGAAGCTAAAAGATTTACAGTTAAACGACAAGGAGAAAGATAAGAAAGCGAGTAAGCGAAGCAGAGGAGCTGAGAGAGAGAGTCGAGCTGAAGTTAGAGTCAGTGAGAAGCAGGATAGAGGTCAAACAAGAGAGAGGAGAGTGAAGCCCTCATGGCTAAGGAGTCATATAAAGGTGAGAATAGTGAGCAAGGAGTTGAAAGGTGGGAGATTGTATCTTAAGAAAGGAAGAGTTGTTGATGTTGTTGGACCAACTACTTGTGATATCACGATGGATGAGACGCAAGAGTTGGTTCAAGGGGTTGATCAGGAGCTGCTCGAGACGGCATTGCCTAGGCGAGGGGGTCCGGTTTTGGTCCTGTCGGGGAATCATAAGGGCGTCTATGGAAATCTGGTTGAGAAAGATTTGGATAAAGAAACTGGTGTGGTTCGTGATTTAGATAACCATAAGATGCTCGATGTTAGGCTTGAACAAGTTGCTGAGTACATGGGTGATATGGATGATATTGAATACTGAAACTCTGTTGTTGAACTGAAGCTGTTAACTTTCAGGTATTGCAACTACCTCATTTCCTATTTGAATTTCCTTGCTTTTGGATAAACCAATCAATAGTTTCACATGTGTAATTTGCAAGCTTTTAAACAGAAACAAGCTTGAATTTTCTTCTGCTTCTTCTGCATAAAGTTTATTAGAAATTCAAGTTTGTGAGAGTTTTGAGTAAGTTGGTTATTTCCCATTTGTGATTTGCAAAGCTCCCATTCCCTTGTAATTGACATACATACTATGCATGTGAACTTGTCTGCGTAATGGTTTTAGTTCTAGATCAAATGCCAATAACTCCTTGCGTGAGAACTGGTGAAGATAATAAACAGAACTTCATCCTAAACTGTTTATTGATCTTAAGGTTCTTTCTTGATGTAATGACAGTTCAGGTGCAGCTTCCGGATTTACGAGGAATTGGTGAATGGGTGCGTTTGTTGAATTTTCAGACAATAGACAGCGGAGGATTAGTGTCAGTGTCTGTCTTCCAGTAACTGCTGATTCTGTATTGCACCCACTGTACCATTTGTAAAAGTACATACATAGTCATGCACTATTTTCACTATTTTCATGCTAAAGATGATGTTCCTAAAATCTAGTTCAAGTAATCAAGAATGTCATGAAAATACAAGGAAGACGGGCTCCTATTGCTTGCTACTTTTCTTATCCTACTTCATATACTTAAATGGGATGAAACAGAAAGGATGCTGTTCTCATGCTTATAGTGAGATCTTACATGACATAATCTGTAAACTGCAAGTGATTGTAAACTATCAAAGATTATAAACTGCAACAAGTAACCCAGTCTGCTAAAGAAGTATCACATAAAGCTTCTTTTTGGTTCTCGATGCGCTCACATATTCAGATACCCGAAAAGTAATAACTTTGGCCTAATGTAGACCAACACTGTATTCCTCTCCGCAAGCGCATTTAGCGATGTAAGAGATTCCCTGCAGCAAGTGGAGGAGGTTATCATCGTAATCACATAGATATGTCATAATCAAATTAAGCCTATATATAAACCAAACGCTTACCTTCAGTTTCTCAGCCTGACTCAGCAGCGAATGTAAATACTCAGCCTCTCCGGATTCATCTGACATGAGAGCTGTGTATTCCTCTTCTAGAATCTTCATATCCACTGACATCAACTCTGGCTGCATTGTGCACGAAAAATCATACATGAGTTAACAACAATTCATGCAAGATCAACAATTCCTTCCAATGAGAAGCGATGGTTTCAGTACCATCAACAAGTCATTTACTGTGGATACTGCAAGAACATCCCATGAACTGTTCATAATCATATGAAAGGAATACGAACAAAGGGAAAATGAAACCAATCAGAGTAGTGAATAACTAATCAATGCCGACAGGAAAAATAAAAAAAATGTGGGGTGAGTAGATCTGCACTTAGCTTGTAGCATGTGAAGTGGACTTACTTGCAACAGTTCTTGACAGAGATCTATGCTAAGAAAGAGCCACTATATTTGATTTAAGCGGAGCCAAAGGTATTACTTTGCGTATCAGAGACTCCATGCGTCCCCTGAAATAAGACAAGTAACAGCGAATCCCCATAGACACTGATAATCTTCAACCTCTAGCGTAACCATGCCATGTCTAGGTATTATTAAGGACCTCTCAGAAAGTCCTCCTACACTATCATTCGCAGGAATCCTTCTACAATAAGTGTTGGCTAACACTTTTTTTGAGGTTCTGACATAAGCAAACATAACTGTAGCCACTTAGGACCTGAATCAGAAGATAGATCCGTTGAAACAAGTCTGATGATCCTGTGTAAGAAATATATTTATCCCTAATTATGTGGTCTTATAGTTAAATGTTTTCTAATTGGGATGCTGCTATACATTAAGAACATTTGGTAACCAACTGAATTGTATATTATAAGGAGTTTATCTCTCGAAGCATTGCTTCTTGTGTGGGGAATGCAACCGGTGCCTTAGAAACGAAAGTGCTGCTGCTGCAACCATTGTTTGGAAGACTTCAAAACTGGAGAGAGAGATGCAACACCTAGCCACAGTAAGTACTTCAAAATCTGACACTTATATGAACTGCTTACAGATCTCTGTATATGCATTTCCAACTTTCTTGGTCCATCACTTGCTTTTTCTATACAATTTATGTTTTCTTCAGATATGCAGACACTGTGGTAGGGGAGTGTTAAGCAAACAACTATGTTTATTCACTTAAAGGAATTACACTATCAAATCGCCAAAGAGAATCTCCAAGACGAATTGATCCTTCAGATCTCAAGAACAAGCTCTTGAATCTGCCTAATTGCAGAGATCACTCTCTTGCAATTCCTAAGTGATCTTTGATCTCTCTGGACCTGGATGAAAGCTACACAAACAATGAAAGAGACTTATATACACTACTTAACTCCGTAACAACTTCTCTTCTCTTTCCTTCTTAAGACGCCACGTCATTAGTCAAAGAGTCTTCACCTTCCAGCTCATCAATTCTCCTCTTGACGTACACTCTTCTATCAATACTCCCCCTTTTCGAAGACAGCTTGTCCTCAAGCTGGGATGATAGAATTATTGCAACACCGCTTTGTCCCTTGATTTTATTCATGAAAGTCTGTCTCTGAACCACAACAGCTTGGAAGCTCAAGTGCTGTAACGCCAACCAAAGTCCATATGAGACCAGCCGCATCATATCTAGTGTCCACAGGCTTGAAGTTCTTGCGTCTCCAACAATGCCACACAGAAAATTCATACTTCAAGCGCCTTTTGGATGAAATCAGATGAGTTTTACTGATTATCGAGTTTGACTGAATAAACTCTCGAATTCTGGACTCTCTTTGCTTCTTCTTCTTCTTGCGCCAGCAATGCCAAACAGAAAACTCAGATTTCCAGCCCTTCGTTGATGAGAACATGTGTAGGGATCTTGAATCCTGAACCTTGCGAATCCTTGACTTCTTTTTGAACTTGAATCGCCAAGATTTTGACCCTTTCTGCATCTTCTTTCTAGTTCTCATATGCTCTCTCCGGTGAGACATAGTATCAAACATCTGGTGTGCACAAGGTTTGGGTTTGGCAACTTTTGACTTTGCACAAATCTCAACCACGTCTTTGCCATTAGAAGTGTATTGTATCCACTGATTGAGCAATCCAAGTATCAACACCAAAATCAGAGTGTAAACCATCCAAAGTTGGGCTCACAACTTCTGTTACAGCTTCTTGTTGAACCTCAATTTGTAAACCTACCATATCTTGCTTCATACAATCGCCAAAAGTTTCCTGAAGCTCTACTACAATTGGGGACTCTGTCTTCTTCACCAAGTGTGTCTCAGGGACAACATTCCTCTTTGAAGGCGATTCATTCTTCAAATTCACTTTTGATGGTAAAAGAGACTTAACTGGACCAAATCGAGTAGTTAATCTTCTCTTAATATTGGCCTAATCCGAAGAATCTTTCAGCTTGCGTAATCCAACCAAAAGGATAAGTTCCATCAAAAACCGGTAACTCAATCTTCTTCTTCAAACTATTTCGATTCTCTAACACGCTACTGATTTCCCGATAACCTAAGCGTTGTTCATCTCGATTCAGTTCAAGATCAGACGATCGTACCTGAGCCGATGATTCAGCAGTCGTCCCTTCTGTTTTCCCATGAACTTTATCGGAAGATTGATTAGCTTCGATTTGTGCCAATCTCTGTGACATGAGAAGTAAATTCCTGTCCATCGTGTCAAACCTCATATCGAAAGCATTAAAACGGCCGGTGATTTCTGTATTTGATCGCGTTAATAGATCCCAACCTCCATGAATCTCTTCCACTGCATTGGTCAATTCCTCCATAGATCCTAGTAAGTCCACCGTAATCTGACCAGAATCTGCCATTCTTCGCAGTCGCGATGCTCCGAAACGCTTACCGCACCAATTTGTTAAGATATCAACTCTCTTTATTGATTTCTCAACAAAGAACTACAATACCGAGACGTAACGGAGAGTCTCCGAAATGAATCGATCCTTCAGATCTCAAGAACACTCTCTTGAATCTGCCTAATTGCAGAGAACAATCTCTAACAATTCCTTGATTGATCTTAATCTCTCTGGATCTCGATAATAGCTAACAGAATGTGAAAGACTCTATATATACAAATGNCGAAACGAATCGATCCTTCAGATCTCAAGAACACTCTCTTGAATCTGCCTAATTGCAGAGAACAATCTCTAACAATTCCTTGATTGATCTTAATCTCTCTGGATCTCGATAATAGCTATCAGAATGTGAAAGACTCTATATATACAAATGCAACAACTTTACTCGACTCTCAAGCCACGTAAGCAGTCAACGGTCTTCACTTGTCCAGCTCAGCTCTCCCTCTTGCATACACTCTTCTATCAATACTCCCCCATTTCAAAGACAGCTTGTCCTCAAGCTGGAAACTGATGCAACATCACACTGTCCCTTGATCCCATACACTGATTCTGTCTCTTGGACCTCAACAGCTTGGGAGCTCCTGAGCTGGAATGCCAACCTTTCAACTATAGCAAAAGCATAACGGAAATTGCCTCTGTTGTAATGCTTGATTGCTGCACTTTTCTTATATTGTCCAATTGATCTTGGCTAGTGTGATTGTACTGAAACCTCTAAAAGTTGATAAGAGTCTTTGTCTGCAACAATCGTTGTCTCAATTGGTTGTTTGTATGAGTAGTCACCTGGATATAATCTTGCTGAATTGTGTATTCTTTTGTAAGATGTCCAATGATAGCCTGTATTCCAGGACGTGCATCAATCTCGTGTGTTTTGTTTTTCCAGCGGTGCCACACATGAAAATCTGTGTGTGTAAACTCCTTGTGTTTCAAACAATGCCACGCATCAAACTGGTGAAGACAAGAATATTGTTTCATCATCTCAGAAACCGCATACTCTACCGCATAATCCTTTTGTTGCAACAACTGTTGCGTTTGCCCCGGCTTCAAAAACGCTTGGGTCTGTCGCTTTTTGTATTGAAACTCCCAAGATTTCAAAAGCCGATCCTCTTTTTTGCAACCGTCATATTCATACCAGGTGGAGCTCTTGTCAGAGTTTCCTTTATTTGATTCATCAAGCCATCGTTTTTTGTATGAGATGCCCTTAAGTTCTAAATCTGTAATCCATTTCCAACTTGTAGCAGTCGTAGTTGCTCTGCAATCACTGTGACAATGCAACAATCTCCAGACATAATACCAACTCTGAAACACAATGATTCCGTCAATGTGTAGCTCCTGAGATAGCTTTAGTTTATTGCTCACGTGGATCTGCACTTGTATTAGTGTCCAATCCCTCTCCAACCAATTGTATAAACTGTGACAAACTTGCTGCAATAAAGCAAGCGTAGATTCCCTTCCCCATTTGCAATGATCATTTATGTGCATATTCATCCTACAGACCAACAATATTTTACTTCTCCACCTGTGTTTTACTTGAAACTTTTTAACATCAAGGATAAACTGTTGCATGTCTCGTGTATGGTGCTACCACCTTCTAAGTTTGCAAAACAACTTTGGCCTGTGTGATTGTCTCACCAGACCCACTTTCTCATATTTATATTTGAATCGCCAAGACTTTGGAGATATCCTTTGCTTCCTCTTATGTTGTTGTTTGTGGCCCCTTAGAATCTTTCTATTGAACATCTTGTAGACGATAGGTGTTGACTTCACAAATTTTGATTGTGGAACAAAATCATCCTCGTTTTGGACATGTAACATGTATGAATCTTCACGCTGTTGAACCACAAATTCACCACTGCCAAATTCATAAGGTAATTTAGCAAACGAAAAACCAGAGTATGTCTCCAATGATGCTGCTTGAAGTTCCTCACCAATAGTACTCTCCACTTGCTGAAATTGTGAAACACAATCACCAGATTTATTTTGAAGCTCTTCCACCATTGATGATTCTATCTTCTTCCCCAAGTCTGTCTCACAATCAGATGTTTGTGATACATGTTCATCCATCGAGTCAGTCTTCTCGGATGAAGGCAGAGCATCTAAACAACATGGCTTCATCTCAATTGAAAGACAATCACCAGATTTCTCAAGAAGCGTTTCCACATTTGATGATGCTGTCTTTTGAATCAATTTTGTCTCATGAACAACATTTTTCTTTGTTTCATTCCTCACATTCAATTCTAACCGAGAACGCACCTTAACCGTACTAAATCGTGCAGTCAATCTTCTCTTGAACTCACGCCAATCTGTGAATCCAGCTCTGACCATTTCATCATTGTACCAGCTGAGAGCAACACCCTTTAGACCCCATGAGATTAAATCCAATCTCTCTGCATCAGTATACCGGCCTAAACGGTAGAACCTTTCGACTAGCGTAATCCACCCGTAAGGATAAGTTCCATCAAACATTGGTAACTCAATTTTCTCCAAAATATTGTTGAATCCTCGATAACCTAGTTGTTCCTTATCCCGATCAAGAACGCAGTCAATAGGACGTACCTGATCTGGATTTTCCAATGTCGACGCGATTTGTTTCCCGAGAGCCTTATCGGAAAGCTGTTTAGCTTCGATCCGAGCCAGAGTTTGAAATATGCCGCTCATGCGCTTATCCATGGAGTCAAATCGCTGATCCATCGTAGTCCATCGATCCTTGATTTCCGTGTTTGCCGTCGACAGACGCTCTGCACCACCACGAACTGCCGCTATTTTGCCATTCAATTTCTCCGAATTTCCTTGCATCTCCTCCGTTACTTGTACGATTTCCACCATTGTTACCNAAAATACCGGAACAAGTTTCAGAATTAGATGCAAAAGACATGGATATAATAAGTGTGAAAGTTATGTTCTAAATATACAATTTTTTGATATATTTTGTCACACATTTATAACGATTACACACATTAAATAATTTTGGCTGCCGACAAAAGAGAAGTTTGGCTAAAACAAAACTAATTTGGTATTTGTTTTTCTTAAACAGTCTCTTAAAGTAATTAATCCTGGAATTAGTTACCTCCATTTAGGGATAGTTAAAGTTTTTAAAAATGCTAATCTTATAAAAATGATGAACTTAAAATTATTATAGTGATATATTTCTATTTTATATTTGTAGAATATTTAATTGGCAATTCATGACATAGATTCAATCTAATGAAAGTTTACACAAAACATTAAAAACAATATTTTCTTCTTCGGGCGTTCCTATCTTTTTCTATCATGTTCTTTTTTTTTTTGGCTTTATCTTTTTCATAAGTTGAAGTAACATTTTAATTTTATGGAAAAATATTCATCAACTACACGAAATGTTATTTCTGTGTAACAATATATATGTTATGTTAATTTTTTTTTTTTTTTTGTATTTTAAGCAGTTGATATTTGACGGAAAAAAAAAAGTGAAAGACTTGACTGTTTAGAATTAGATTTAGATCAGTGTAAGTGCAATAATCCAGACGGTGGACTTAATGGGTCTCGATATGGTTCGATAGATTTATGTCCTCAAAGCAGGCCTAAACCTAACATTCGACTGAGAGCGTACTTCTGAATGATAAAAGACTTTAAACAACTTATCTATTATATAAAAGTTGGAAGTTGGCCAACTCTCCATTAGCTTGACACGTCAGCGTTTGAAAGAGTAACACGTGCATTTCATTATTTAATTTTTAAAAATTCATTTTATTTGTATTAAAATTTGCACCAATAAGGATTTGAACCCACAATACTCTCAATATTAGACAACTGTTTTATCAATACTTGACAATTATCTCTAAAAAATTGTCTCTATGTTCTACGCATTAAATTCAAAGCATTTTTTTAACAATTGAAAGCATTTATATGGGAAATACATATTGTATGATCACATTTGGACTTTAAATTTGATAGTTTTATATGTAAATTTGAATTTTAGAATTGAATCAAAATTTTAGATTTCTGATTAGTGAAATAACAAATTTTTATTTATTATGTTCATCTTAGTTTTGATCCGTTCATAATTAATTAAATGGCAAAAAAAATTTACGCATTAATTTCTTTAATTTATCCAAAAAACCAACCTCTTCAATTTACCAAGCCGTGCTCCTGAAGTCAACAGTTTCCGTGCTTGTGAATTGGATAGGTGAAAACCACACATGGATGAAATAGATACAAGGGGTATCATTTTCATTCATCGATTTCCAATCACAAGAATGTGATCTTACTGAAGATTCAAATCAAATTTTTTCATCTTCTAACAAGTTTGATGAATATCGTTTAATTTGCGTTTCAGAGAGGATGTACAGATCCACGTCAATTTTTCTTTAGGTTTATGGTCTAATATTTGTTTATAATCTTCTACATAGCGAATTCGAATTGCTATCGTATGTGAAAATTGATCCAAAAGAATTATATAAATTTAAATTAATCAAAAATAATATAAGGATAGAGATAAAATTCATTTATTAAACTTCAAAATTCTAAATTAAAAAATAAGTAAATAAAAGTTATAAATATGACTGTTTAACTTTATGGAGTTTGTGTGAATGGAACAAGTTGTGGAGGAAGACAGAAGGAGTCTTACTGTCTTCATTTTTTTCACATTCCGTCCATGTGAGTTTTAGTTTATTTTAAAAATAATTTAGACTTTTAATACCTATTAAATTTGGATTAAACTTCCTTATAGAATCAAACCACACTTAATGCATCACCATTTTTGCTTTTGCATGGCCCGATAAAATTCTTTGCAAACAAAAATTATATACTCTTTTAATATAAATATATAATGGTTGAATGTATCAAATTATAACTAATTTTTATTGTTGTGAGTTTAGAATGTTTGGGATATATAAATAAGACATCTTTTAAAGAATATATAGGAAAAAAAACACGCGCGTATGCGCGGGTATCCTCCTAGTTTATACTAAAACAAGACTTGATATTAAAGCAAGATGCATAACATAAACCCTAGCAAATAAAAAGAAATAAAGCCCAAAACATGATAACTTGTCGAACAAGAAAAACCCATAAGTGTTCGACTGAAAGCCCTAAAACTATCAAATATCTAGCTCGACATTTCCCCCATAAAATGGAAACAAATGTTTCACATATAAGGCGAGAGTTAGAGGCGATAGGCGTCGGCGTTGATGTGCTCGATCAGTTCAACCAGTCCTACTTTATGCGGCTTCAACGAGCTTTGCTCTTGTCTAGATCGACGAGTATGGACCACTTCGGCAATAGGTTTGTGATGAGGTGGCAAATGTAAGATCGAGATTTCTGGGACACAGGAGATGTGTAGAACACACTTGACGCGGGAAGAAAGCTGACTCGAGTTGGTGACGTGGCATTGGACAAACCGACTAAGCGTGAGGATCAAGGAAGAGTTCAAGTTGCCTTAACTTGGTGATTCAGAAGATCTGGAGCATCAAAGACCTTCTGTAGAGATTTGAGCGTGAGGGTAGAATATATACAGGTTTAGAGAGAAAGGCTAGGGTTAGCCGTTTTGAGAGTTTAAGTGATTTAGCTTTCAAGGTACCAAGTGTTGGGGTTCTTGAGTAATCAGCTGTACGGTTCGTGCTGGGTAGATTAAAAAATTTGGTCAGTGTCAAGTTGCAGTTGCAACGTTGTGTTAAACTGATTAAGCAAGTCTGTAAAGATTGTTTAAGAGATTTCTAATAAAGGCATTTGGTTTTTGGAATTATACTCAAGCACTTAATACTTTCATAGATCCTGGTATTATAGATTCTACATTTGGTATCAGAGAGGGTCACCTTTTTTAGATCTCTTGATCTATTCAACAGGTCGAGATCCTGTGAAAACCATGGATACTATGAAAGAGCTCATTGCTGTGCAGAAACCTTTGGTTCTGGATGTAGGTAACTTTGGTCACTGGAAAGCACGAATGAGACACATCATTCGTGGGATTGACGAGGAAGCATGTACAACAGTCACAGATGGTTGGGAAGCTCCTACGATTCTCGTGGAAGAAAAGTCAGAGGACAAGGCCATTACACTACATACCTATGTGAAACCAAAACCAAAAGAACGGTGGACAGAAGCTGATAAAAGTGCATCTAAGTTCAACTCCAAAGTTATGACAGCCATATTTGTAGCAGTTGATTTGGATCAGTTTAAGATCATTCAAGGCTGTCAGTCGGCTAAAGAAGCATGGGATACACTTGTAAATTACTTTGAAGGAGACACCAGTGTGAAGAGGACTCGCATAGATCATCTGGCATCACAATTTGAGAATCTCAAGATGAGTAAAGATGAATCCATTGCTAGCTTCACAGCAAAAATTAGCACAATAGGAAATGAAGCTTCAGTATTGGGAAAGAAATACAAAGAGAAAAAGCTTGTAAAAAAGTTCCTTAGATGTCTTCCTGCAAAATACTCGGCAAATAAAGCTGTGCTCAAATACTCCATGAATACTGATGATCTTAAATTTGATTATCTTTGTGGAATGCTCAAGGTGGAGGAAATGGAGACCGTTATTGATCAGCCTAGTGCGCAGAAGGGGATAGCTTTCACTGCCGAAAGTGAGGGAGACAGAGTGAAGCAAATTGAAGAAAACATGAGTCTTATGGCTAGAAACTTCAATAAGATATTGAAGCGGGTTGAGAAAGGTCAAAACAAGACATTTAAGAAGTTTCAGCGAGGTGATGGCGACAGAGGACAGAGATACGATGGTGATCGTGGAGACAGGGGGCATAGATATGATTGAGACCGTACCAATAGGAAGAAGGATCTACAGTGTCACGAGTGTGAAGGCTTTGGACATTTCAGAAATGAATGTCCATTAGCTAAAAGGAAGGACATGAAATGTCCATAATGCAAAGGGTATGGTCATACTAAAAGTGAATGTCTTAGCTCACAAAAAGGTAAAGAAAAAGTCTCTTGTGGTTTTCAGTTATAGTGAGTCAGATGGTGAAGAATCTCAAGATGAAGAACTCATGCTTAATTTTGTTGCTTTTACTGCGAAGGGTGATAAATCTAGTAAGGATGAAGGTTCAGACTCTGAGTCTGACTATGATGATGAAGGAGATTTCGATCTAAAACAGGAATACAGTGATCTGTACAACAAAAATGTGGCACTTAGCAATGAAGATCTCCAACTTATCAAAGATAAGGCTACGATGAAAGCTCAACTGAATATTCTTGAGTGTGAGAAAGATGGCCCTTTAGCAAAAGAGATGAGTGTGAATTCAAATACTGAGACAGAAGTTGAAAAACTCAGAAAATAGCTGTTGGAAGAAAGAGAGAAGAACAGAGTGCTTGAAGTAAATGTAAAGCACATCATCGCAACCTGTGCCAAAGAAGAATAAAAGGCAAAGAACCTGCTTAATGAGCTGAATGACAATCACAAGAAAATAAGGATGCTGAACACCGAAACCAGAGATCTTGATCAGATTCTGTCTATGGGACAATCTCCTAAGAAGAATTGGGGTTTAGGCTTCAACGGCACAACAGGCAGCTCCACTAACTTCATTCTAGGATCAACCTCTAAGTCACTCCAAAAAGAGTCCAAGGAAGTCAAAAAGGAAGACTCTAAGAGAGTTACTCTTCAGAATAATTAAGCTGCAAACAGTGTGAAGAGTGTGAAGAAAAAGGCTAAGAGGCTATGTTACTACTGTAACGTTCGGGGACATCTTAGGTCAGAATGTCCAAAACTCAAACAAGTGAAACGAATCAGATAAGCATGGTGTAAGAGTCAATGTTACCCTGAACCAACATGTTTTGGTAAAGTCTGGATAGCGAAGATAAATCCATCCCGAGGAAGGATTCTCAACATGAGTGCGCAAAATGAAACTGATATTGAATCTGGAAGTGAAAAAGTGGCTCTTACCAGCAATGTTGCCTATATGTCTACTAAGACACAAGATGGAAATCCTTGGTATTTTGATAGTGGATGCTCACGTCATATGACTGGCAATCAAAGTGTTCTAGATTCGTTCCTTACAGTCAAAGGTGGCAGAGTTACGTTTGGTGATGGAGGACAAGGAAAAATCAAAGGTGTTGGTAATATGGACTCAGAAGGCAAACCTCAGTTGGTCAACGTTTACTATGTAGATGGTTTAAAGGCAAACCTAATTAGCATAAGTCTGTGATGAAGGTTTTAAAGTAGTTTTTACTCGTGTGGAATGTCAGGCAGTTGATGAAAATGGGAATATAGTGATGTGGGGAATAAGGCCAGGAAACAATTGTTACATGTGGGGTAAATATGAACTATGTCTAACAGGCAAAGAGTCTCAGCTTGATCTCTGGCACAGGAGACTAGGACACATGAATGTTCATGGTCTAAGCAAGATTGTCAAAGCTGAGATAGTGCGAGGAATTCCGAAGTTGGAAGCTTCTACTGATACAGTGTGTGAAGCTTGCAGCAAAGGAAAACATATAAAGGTTCAGCATAAACCACTCAGTGAAATCAGAACAAAGAAAATCCTTGAATTGATCCACATGGATTTAATGGGGCCAATTCAAATTGAAAGTATAGCTGGTCGAAAATACATCTTTGTACCAGTAGATGATTTCTGTAGATTCACTTGGGTTAGGTTCTTAAGAGAGAAGTTTTAAGCTGCAGAGAGCTTCGAGATTTTGGCGTTGCAATTGAAAACCAAGAAGGGAAGCATTGTTCAAATTAGAAGTGATCATGGAGTGGTTGAGAGAAAAAATCGAACTCTTCAGGAAATGACTCGAGCCATGCTTCATGGGAACAATATGTCACCAAGATTTTGGGCTGAAGCTATCAATACTGCTTGCTACATTATCAACCGAGTGTATGTCAAGCCTGGAATTAATCTCACTCCATACGAAATCTGGAAAGGGAAGGCACCAAATATGAGTTATTTTCACATTTTTGGCTGTGTCTGTTACATTTTAAATGACAAGGACCAACTTGGAAAGTTTGATTCCAGGAGTGATGTAAGGATCTTTCTTGGATACTCAAATCACAGTATGGCTTTTCGAGTTTTCAATCACAAAACAAGAATGATACATGAATCTGTGAATGTCGTGTTCGATGATAGGAACAATTATCAGTTGGAAGAAAAGGAATCGGTTGATATTGATCAAAACCATAAGTCATCCTCTCAAACAGAAACATCCACTGATACGGTTACTTCAGCGGGAGTTGGTTCACAGATCGAGAAAACATGTCATCAAGAACCTAAAGCTGTGAAAGTTCCTAAAAATCACTCACTGGATCACGTTATTGGTGAAGTGTTAGATGCAAGACTGACTAGAAAAAGGGAGATTGACATTAAGGAGATGGTTAAGCTAGCCTGTCTTATGTCGGAAATGATAAAGTTTGACTGTTTTATCTCTCACATTGAGCCAAGAAATATCGTGAAAGCTCTTAATGATGAATTTTGGGTCTCAGGTATGCATGAAGAATTAGAGCAGTTCTGGAGATTGGATGTTTGGAAACTTGTTCCTGAACCAAAGGGAATAAATGTTGTAGGAACCAAATGGATCTACAAGAACAAGATTGATGAAGAAGGCAATGTAGTGTGAAACAAAGATCGGCTTGTAGCCCAGGGTTACTCTCATATTGAAGGAATCGATTTCGATGAGACTTTTGCTCATGTAGGAAGGTTGGAATTTATTAAACTACTTTTTGGAATTGCTTGCATACTTAATATCAAGCTTTTTCAAATGGATGTTAAGAGTGCTATTCTAAATGGTCTGTTACTAGAATAAGTTTATGTTGCTCAGCCTAAAGGCTTTGAGGATCCAAAATTTCCTGATCATGTGTACAATCTAAACAGAGCTCTCTATGGGTTGAAACAAGCTCCACGAGCATGGTATGAACGACTAGCTCAATTCCTTTTGAACGCTAATTTCACGCGTGGAAGTGTTGACAAGACCTTGTTTATTCAACAAGTAGACAAAGACATTCTTATTGTCCAAATATATGTTCATGACATCATCTTTGGAAGCACATGTGAAAGGCTTGTGAAAGAGTTCGTCTCGACAATGACAAAGGAATTTGAGATGATTATGGTTGGAGAATTGAATTATTTCCTTGGGCTGTAGGTGAAACAGTCTCAGAGTGGAATTTTTGTTTCTCAGGCTACTTATGCCAGAAATCTGGTGAAATGATTTGACATGCAGACAAGCAAGACTGCTAGAACACCCATGAGCACTACCAGCAAGCTGTCTTGTGACAGTGAGCGTGAGAAGGTTGATGAAAAACTCTACAGAGTCATGATTGGTAGTCTACTCTATCTTACGGCTAGCAGACCTGACATGTGTCTAAGTGTGGGGTTGTGTGCACGCTACCAAGCATCTCCTCGAGTATCCCATCTGAATGCAGTTAAACGTATTATAAAATACATCAAAGGTACACTTGATTTTGGCATAAAGTTTTCAAAGGATACTAATGAGAATCTTACAGGGTTATGTGATGCCGACTGGGCAGGTTGTCTCGACGATTGGAAAAGAACTTATGGAGGATGTTTCTTTCTTGGAAATAACATGATATCTTGACATAGCAAAAAACAGAGTTGCGTGTCACTCTCAACAGCCAAAGCAGAATATATAGCCCTTGGAAATTGATGTACACAGCTTCTCTGGATGAGACAAATGCTCGCGGATTATGGTATGTTTTAAAATCTATGCTTGTTCACTGTGACAACAAAAGTGCCATAGATATCTCAAAGAATTTTGTTCAACATTCTCGTACTAAACATGTTGACATTAGACATCACTTTGTTAGGGAGTTAGTAGAAGAGAAACTTGTTGTTATCGAACATATGAGAACCAGCTTGCAGACATTGTTACTAAACCTCTTGATCTCAATAGCTTTCTGTATCTCAGAAATGCTTTGGGTGTGTGTGAGCACTAAATATACATGATGCAAAGGTTGTGGAGCTGCAGAGAAAAAATGCTAGATTATATGCAACCAAACCAAAAAAACTTCATTCTCGTAAGTCAACTGTCCCTTGTAGTGATATGTACTATATGTTAAGATCTATGTAGTGTTGCCCCGTGAGATGAACACTCAAGTTGGAACTGGACGCTAAAACATTTTGTGTCTGACCTTGATCAATGGTCGGATGAAGTGTATATGTGGTATCTTGAAAAGGCCTAAAATGACTGGCACTCACTTTAGAATCTGAATGCTAAAGCACTTAAGCTGAAGCTGATCACTGTCATGATTGGGCAGGATTAAAAGTCACTCCAAGTAATTGGAATCCTCTGAGTTTGGTCGTATAAAAAATTAGTAACTCGTATGCAAAAGCAGCTCGGCTAAGTGTTAAACTGCATACATAACTCATTAAGAGGAGATTAAATAAACAGTGAGTGACTCTCTCCTTGGTGTAAGAAAAAAATAAAAGAAACTCATATTGAAGCTAGTGAAGAAGGAGGCTCTGCTTCCAGTTTTATCAAGGTTTGAATCCAACACTCATAGATTGTATGCATAACGTGTATGTGTTCTACTGGGTAGTTGATCAAGTAGTGTGAAAGCGGCTCAATTGAGTGTCTGCTGCATTCTTGAACGAGTATGCTGCTATTTCTTGAACCTTTTATGCATATGGTTTAGTATAAATATGTGGAAATGCTCTCTTTAATTTGCATCGACCAACAAACACACCGAGAGACAAAGTATTGGTTTCTAATGTAGAGATTGAAAAATCCTGATATGTCTTAACGTGTGGTCGGTTCTCTAGATGTATATATGTCTTGTTTAACTACATGGGGTCTTCACTAATTGTCCTCAATTTGATCGTTTCATGGGTTAACAACTGTGTCACACATAGTTATGTTTATTTGGACGAGTTACGTTTTTCTCTTTGGTGTTTTTTTGGCTAAGTGTTTAATGGGCCTATCAAGCCCAGTCGTTATGGACTAACCGTGTTTGATGAGTGGTGTTTTAGGGTTTGGCGCTCCTTATAAAGCAAAAAGTGACGCTTCATGTGCCACAAATCTCTTGCTCTGTGTCACCAAGAAACCCTAACGCCTCTTTGCTTTCTCTTGTTTTTTTTCTCCAGCTTTGTGCTACTATGATTCGTCTCGCACCAGATCTCAGGCTCGCGAGGCTCTTCTCGAGTTAGTTTGTGTTCACCGCTCTGTTCCGGATGACAACGAAACCCTAGCTGATGCCCTTCCTCGTCTTCGAAATCTGACTTCCGCTATTCATGATGGCAAAGCTCCGGTCGTTGTACATGATCTTGAGGATGATCGTCTTGAAGTCCAGTGGGACTCTCCTGAGAAGATCGTCTCAGCTTCAGCGCAATCTACAATTCAGACAGTCGATGGTGAACAATCAGAGGAAACCGAAGGAGTCTTCGTGGATCCGCGAGGAGCCGAAGCGGATGGTGAGTTCACGGATTGGGAACTTTGTTGTCTTGAGAATCGTGTTCTGCTCAGAAAATGGCTCAACAAACATCCAGATCTGCGACGCCCATTACAAACTCCTATCCGAAACTTCTCCTCAGAAGAAGCAGCTGTCAGGTATGAATTCTTCAATCTGGGACAGTTCTTTGATCAAGTGTACATGCCTCTTACGGATCCAAAGCTAGAAGGCGTTTGGCAAGTCCTCACATGGTCTCGAATGATGTATATTGTCCTGGATGTCAAACCTTATTGTCCAAAGGTTGTTAAGGAGTTCTATGCGAATCTGGTAGACCTCGAATCTCGTCATGGGACAACCTTTGTGTTTGTCAGAGGATTGATGTTTGAGTTCTCCCTTGTTGTGATTAATCGCATGTACGGTCTTTTTGAAGATGCTCCAATTGGCGACTGGGACACTATTGATTTGCATGAAGTTATTCGAGTCCTGACTGAGTTGAGGAGATCCAATTGGGCAGGACTTCGATCTTGTCACCTTTCCAAAAGGGCAGGCGTCCTATATCGACTGTGTTGCAAAAACTGTATGCCTACGAGGAACAAGACCACCCTAGTCAAGGACAGGCTCCGGTTTGTGCATGCATTACGGCTAGACAAGCAATTCAACTTCGGAAAGCTGGTCTATGATCATATTATTCGTCTTCCTGAGCACCCTTCCCCAGTGGACATAACTTTGCATAATGTCACCTTCAACTTTCAAAATCTCATCTCTTAGTTAAATTGTTTCAAAAGCACTCTACAATGAACTGAGCTGATTCAGCCGACAAAGCGCTTGCCTCTGCAGCAGCTTGTGTTGCTGCAGCTGTGACTTGTTATCACCTAATTCCTTCACATACTACACAAACAAAACTCAAGAAAGCAGAAAAAATTATTTAAGTTTCACAGGTAAAGAACATGAGATCTACTCAATTTTGACAGATTTAATACCCTAGTCAGATTCACGGAACAAGGGAGGACCAGCAATTTTCAAAGAGACATAAATGGGCTGATGGAGTAAACAATCAAAATCAAGTTGATTCTATAACAGATCTATGTGTTCAAGCAAATTAGAGAAACTGGACAATCAAAAATGTGAAAAAACAATCCTGGACGAAATTCAAGACATATAGAAGAACGATTTCACGAAGCTCACTTACATTGAGAAAACTCAGAAAACTCGAAACAAGATTCGTGTGCCTCTACTAAAAATGACGAGCTTTAAGCTAGGGTAATCGAACACTTGTTAATCTATTAAAAGTTATAAACCATAAAAAACCATGAAAACGAAAAAATCTTTTACAAAGATTGAAGTACATAGAATATAAGTTTATACATGAGTTTAAGAGCAACATGCTTATAAAATGATTGATTAAAAAACTCTATTTTATTTAATTTTCAAAATAGAACAAAGACAACAAATTTCTAACAAATATGTTGTTGGTAATTTTTGACAATAATAATATTGTCAGTAATTTCTGACGATATTAATTTCGTTGAAAAGTTCCCACGATTTTTCTACTACGTATGTGACGAGATTCCGATCATTCAAATTTGTTGGAACTTTGTGACGTGTTTGAAACAAAACTAAATTTAGATAGAATTTGTGAGATATTTGTTAGAAATTTTCCAACGACCTTCTTTGTCATAATATTTTGGTGGAAATTCTAATGTTTTCTTGTAGTGACCATGGACTCCAAAGCTGGACAAAGCACTGGGATTGATGAACATGAATTGCTGCCTTCACATAAAGGGGATCTTGATGAATTAACCACCTTCGTCCGTCAGATCCAGCGTAAAATCAAAGGTAAGTTGAGTTTTCCTAATGATACGATCAGTATCACTACTTGTTCTTGATTTTTCATTTTTATCTAAATGTGCACTCAAGCAAGGGGAGATTATGGTTTTACCTTGACCACCGCGAGACCTGTCAGGCAACCACTCTCGCATTCTGATGAAGATGTGATCCCATCAGAGCCAGTATATGATGACTCATATCATGAGGAGGCATGGGCGAAAGATCAGCGAATGGCCGTGATGATTAATTTCGTTTTAGGCTTAAGACCTTGAGAGTTTTTTGTTTAGAAGAAGTGATGGAAAGATGCAACATCCATGTGATGCGAAGGCGTGGAAGCATTTTAATCAGGTATATCCTGATTTTGCAAGTAATATAAGAAATGTGTATCTGGGATTGTGTACCGATGGATTTCATCCATTTGGGATGTCTGGTGGGAATTATTCTTTATGTCCAATAATTCTTACTTCGTACAATCTACCTCCAGAAATGTGCATGAAAAGAGAATATTTATTCTTAACCATACTAGTCCCACGTCCAAACCATCCGAAAAAAGTTTGGATATATTTTTGCAACCTTTGATTGAAGAATTGAAAGGGCTATGGGCATTTGGAGTGGAGGCATTTGATGTTTCAAGTAATTAGTTGTTCAACCTTCGAGCGGTTTTACTGTGGACAATCAGCAACTTTCCAGCGTATAGAATGTTGTCGGGGTGGACAACTCATGGTCGCTTATCATGTCCTTATTGCAAGGATGATTGCGATGCTTTTCAGTTGCGGCATGGACGAAAAATGAGTTGGTTCGACTACCATAGAAGATTTTTGCCTGAAGATCATAGTTTTCGCTCAAACAAGAGGTGGTTTCGGAAGGGTGAGATTGTTATGAAAAAACCCTTAGAAGATGAATACGGGGAAGAGATCGTGCTACAGTTGGACAACATATATGGATTGAAGCAAACAACATAATGCGGTGAGAATTGTCATATTAGCAACAGCATTGAAGGATATTTGGATTTTCACAACTGGCATAAAAAGAGCATCTTCTGGGAGTTGCCATATTGGAGGACACATTTGCTCCGCCATAATCTTAACGTGATGCATATTAAATAAAATTTATTTGACAACAATTTTAACACTATTTTCAATGTGCAAAGAAAAACAAAAGATACTGTTAACTCAAGGAAGGATCTTGAGTTATATTGTGATCGGAAAAATTTACATCTTAATCAACAAGGAAGGGCTCTGATTCCAATTTTCAGGATGTTGTCACAGGGAAAGGCTACATTTCTTCATTGGTTAAAGCATGAGGTGAAATTTCCAGATGGGTATGTGTTTAACATTGGTCGTTGCATAAACGAGGAAGCATGTAGAATGTATGGGCTTAAGAGTCATGATTGTCATGTAATGACGCAACATATATTTCCATTTGCATTTGCTGGACTTCTTTCACCCGTTGTTCATGAGGCGATATCAGATATATTTTAATACTACCTTACATTATTAACTACTTTGAAAAATCTATATACAATGGCAATAGTTGAGATTGTAAAATTGATCTTTTTTATAAACAGATGTTGGGTTGTTCTTTCGTGATCTCTCGGCAAGGACGTTGACATTGAGTGATGTCGTTTGGCTAAAAAAAAATGTCTGTCAAACCATGTGCCACTTGGAGAAGATATTCCCGCCATCATTCTTTGATGTTATGGAACATTTGTCTGTTCACTTACCAACCGAAGCAGAACTTGGCGGCCCCGTTCAGTTTAGATGGATGTATTCATTCAAGCGATTTATGTTTCACTTAAAGAAGAAGGCAAAAAAAAAGGCAAATGTCGAAGGGTCGATTGTGGAGGCATTCATTAATGAAGAAATATCGACATTCACTTCACAGTACTACGAGATTCCGGGGACCATTATGAACATTGAGCCTAAAAAATGACACTACGCCGGCTATTTGCAGCACACAACGTACTCGTTCGACGTCCCTGATATCTTTTGCCATGTCGGTATTGGAAGCGGTAAACCATATAAAGCCTACTTATCTGATGAGGACATACACATCGCCCACACATATATTCTCCTAAATTGTCCTGAATGCAGCAAACAACAAGAGGCGATGCAAGAGGAAGAGAATGAGTACGTCCACCCGACAGAAGTTGGTTTACTTAATGTAAGTTCACTTGTCATTCCTGGTGGACAAGTTAAAGATATCCCGGAAGATCCTGAATTCGAGAGTGGAGATAAATATGGTTCAGATGTAGAGTTGACGGACTCATATAGTACTTCTGATTCTGATTTCCATTCTGAAAATTAGGTTATTTAGATTTTAATAATATGTATATGTACTATGAATAAATGAAAAAAATTCATGTCTTAAAAAAATATCATGTCTTAACATACATATATGAAAAAAATCTATACATCAAAAAACTAAAAAATACAACCTTTGAAAATAAAATTCGCCAAATTTTACTTTTTCAAGACTTGAACCCATGGCAATCATGTTCAAACATTACAGTGTAATCAATTTTGCCTTGTGAAATTTGTTGTCCACATTGATCATAATTTAATTATATTACCCACTTAGTGATGTTAAAAAGAATGAATTGGGTAAAATGTGTTTTTGGTCCAATATATATTCAAGCCCCACATGTATAATCTATTTTGGGCAATGTATATTCAAGCCCAACATGCTAAATATCAAAGGTAAATCTCTTTCATAGCTACGAAAATTTTGTAACAAATATTTTGGATCGGTTAAAAATATAATTTTAACACAAGTATCAGAATATATTTTGATTTGGGAGGGTCCGAAAAATTCCTTGCCTTCTTTCGTTGCCACTTCCCTTCTAGCTAGGGTTTCAGATTCTCGAAACTTCTCCGGCCATCGGTTAATTCCTCTTTCTCAATCTCTCGTTCATCATCTTCCTTCTCCATCTCTGTAAATTCGTCAATAGTTTCTATGCTTCAATCTCGGTTCATATCGGCGAATCTGTTGTGAAGGTAAAGGAGAGTTTTTTGTTTCCATTTGTTAGCAAATCAGGATTCCATATCTTCGATTCAGTTCTAGATGACTATCCACTGAGTTCTCATAGTTCAATGTCGTAATTTTTGATTAGGGGTTATGCATGTTTAAAATTTCACTCTCTCTTCATCCTAGATGTTTCATGGAGGATCTGAAGGAGGCAGTGGTGGATTTGCTGGCCGCAGCGGTGGCAGAGGAGGTCGGCGAGGAAGGGGAGGCCCCACCAGTGGTAACGACAGCGCCAATGGGGGCAGAGGAGGTAACGTTGTCCCTGCTAACGGAGGAGGAGCAGGATGGGGTGGAGTAGCCAGTGCGGGCAGAGGAGCCAACGCCGGAGGTGGCGTTGTCCCTGCTAACGGAGGAGGAGGTGGACGGGGTGGCGTAGCCAGTGCGGGTAGAGGAGCCAACGGCGGAGGTAAGGGAGAGGGCGTGGTCGTGGCCACGGTGTACGGGTTGTTCCTGGGAATATGTCAATCGATGCACTTCTTGCCCGCGAGGCACGCCGACTCATGCCGGTTCTGCATCCCGAGAGGGAAAACGGAGCAATGTGGTAAAGTGGTACTTCTCAATTCTTTTTGGACTTTTTCCCTGCTTGTAGATATCGAAAGTGTTAGCTTTTTTATTTTGATGTTAATTATTAGATGATGTTAGTTAGTTCTTAGCTTATAAGTTCATTGTAGATTGTCCGTTTATTGAATTTGATGTTAATTATTGGCTGCAATGGGTAATTTTGTTAATCTGTCAGATTGTATCGCACAATGCTGGTTCATTGTAGTGCACTATGCTTGTTGATTGTATAGAACTAACCTTCTTGTACAATAGCTACTTAGTACTTATGTTTGGTTAAATATTATGAGCAATCTCATATTATGTACTTACTTGGTTCTCTTCGTGTTGCAGGTTTGGTACTGATAATCCTCCAAGGCGAGTGATTGTGGCAGCCATCAGAATGCATTTTGATGGCCCTTGGTTGAACATCTCTTCTGTCCCTAATGAAACCATAATTCAGTGTTGGGTGAATTCATTGTAAGTAACTATGACTTTGTATTCGTAAAGTCTCTTTCATCATGTTATCCGATCCAACCCAATGTTCTTTTTTTCATGTGTCTGAGACCAACATTTTTAGTATTTGATTGTAACATCTGATTGGACGTCTGATTCTGTTTATGATTGCTTTCTTTTTTCCAGCAAGCTTTCTACTGGGAGTCAGAATATGGTGTGATGGTCTACTCTTTCTGGCACAACATCACTGCAGCATGCCTCAAAGACATGGTCTCAAAGGTTAAACTCAAAACTGAGAGGCCTGAGTGGATAAGTCAGGGCATATGGGAAAGTATGCGGGCTTACTGGAACTGCGAAGTATGCAAGAGGAAGGCAGCTATCGCTGCAACAAACATGTTGTCAAAACGGTCTGGTTATGGCCCTGACAGACAGGGGCAAGGAGTTTTAACCAAGTCAGAGAGCTTATTGTAAGTTCACTTCACTTTAAACTCCTCTTCTGTTTCTGCTTATACTCTTTTCAACTTAGCTGCTACCTAATTTGTGTTATCGTATGCAGAGACAAAGAGAAGGTGTTGAGCCCTCAATGCTCCGTGTAATCAGAGAGACACATAGGAAATCTGATGGCACATATGATGATGCAATGGCTCAGTCCATAGATGAAGAAATACATAGAAAGATCCGAGGGAATGACATTTTGGGGTCCAAAACATAATCATTTGACGGCTCATGTGTTAGCGGTTTGACGCAGATAGAAGAAGACAATATCTACCTGAAGGTAACCCTATTGCTCCTTTATTTACATCACATATTAACAGCGATATCATGGTATAATAGGGTGTTTTCAAATGATTAAATTTCCTTTCTCTATTATTCTCTTAGTGTTGATCCTCATAGACGTTATTTGTTTTTTTTTGTGTCTTACTTGTAAATTTTCTTTGTGATAATACGATGGGTTCACTTGATGTTTGCTTAGTGATAATATCATGCTTTCAAATGATTGTGATGGCCTACTACAATCAGAAATTGGGTTCTCTGTTTTCCTGTGATGGGCTACTACGATATTAGTTCTCTGTTTTGCAAACAATTAAGTTCTCTCTTCCTCTAATGTTTTCTATTGTATTCCTTTCTTGTAGGTTGTCACGCCCACCCAGTCAGGTCGTGTTTTCGGTCTCGGTGGACAGCAGGCTATTCGGGAGCGCGGAAAAAGCTCCAATATGGTGGCAACAAGACTCACACTTGAACGCCAAGTAACTGCTTTGCATGAACAGTTGGCATCAGTTGTGGAGTTTATGAAGCAGTACATGCCTACGGATGGTGAAGGAGCTGCTGATGCCCACAGGTCCTCCATTCCTCGGACTATGGCTTCAGCGACTGGTCCAACTCGGGTTCAACTCAGTGACTTGGAGGCCAGTGTAGATGCTGCCATGATTCATCTTCGAGGGCCTACGGGCCTACGGTTCAGCATCCCACCTCTGATGCAGCACCAGAAGACAACCCCTAAGCTGAAAAAGAACCAGGCTCAGATGATGCAGGACCACAAAACAACGCTGAAGGTGAAGAAGAACCACCCTCTGATGATGAAGAATACGAGGGATATGCAGCTTCCTGATCTTCCTCTACGGTTCAAAAGGTAACGTACTAAAGGCTAACTCTTTTTGGTATATAAGCTTGTCATAAAGACAAACTCTTTTTGGTATATATGGTTGATGTTTAACAATATTAGATCAACTCGGCTTTTGTATATATGTATAGGCACTAGTGCCTATTGTAATCTCAGTACTTTTGTAATCGGCTTTATCATTTGTAATCTCACTTTGTACACTTTTAATCTTAATGAATGAATGTATGTTTAAGATTAGTTTGTTTTTTTATATATGCTTTCTTTCTAAATCTGTGAATTTGTTTCTGCATTTTCTGTAAATAAACCAATTACATTTTCGATGCTTTACAAAAGCCACGAAGATGTTGTTGCTTTTTGATTAAAGTTGTTTCAAATTATTTTCTCCCATATTGTAACACTTGACACAAACATTCTGTCACCATTCATCGCAATTACCCACGACGATTTTGTTGACATTTGTTGGTTTTACCCACGCTTATTATGTGAATTTTTGTATCTTTTAACTACACTTTATTTGGTAGCCAAATTGTAACTAATTTGCTTCAAACCTTGGTAGCGATTTGTCGCAATTTGGCTACAGTTCTTTTGTAACCAAATTGTAACTAATTTGCTACAAACCATGTGTAACGATTTGTCGCAATTGTTACCATGTTTTTGGTGGATAATTGACTTCTTTTGCAACAACATATACGAAGCAATTTGAAGCTATTTTGTTACAACGTTTTTGAAACAATTTTGTATCAAATTACCCACAATGTTTTATATAAAAAATTTGATTCAAATTCTGACAAGATAAATCTCTGGGTACTTCGTAGCAAATTTGCTTCAAAAAACTATAAAAAATAATTTGCTACAACCTTATAGTCACGCGCACAATATTATATCAAATTTGTAGCAACCGGTTTTTTGCTTAAAAAAAAAAATCATACCCACGAAAAAAATGTAGCTATGTCATTTGATTCTTGTAGTGTGCCCTGTCAAATACTTTCATTATTAGAGGATTTTGTTTCCCCACTTTGAGATGCACCACCGGTGAAACTGCTGAATCTTTAATTTCTTCGACATGAACACATGCCTGTGAATGAAAGCATTTGGTAATAGTAGACAATACCAATGACATTTTTTTTTGGGGGTTAAATACCAATGGCATTTACACTCATATTTTAAAATCTCGCTTCGATATCACTTTGATTCGATCCACTAATTTAGCAAAATATTTTAATATAATAGACTATATAAAATAGTAGGCATGCATAACATGGTTGAAGTCAAACAACTCCATCTTTGAGGTAAAAAAAGAAAAGAATTCACAAGCTTGTATATACCCTGTTGGGCCTTACGACGAGCCAACCATTACCATATCCGGTTTCACAAGTGATGAAAGTACGTAATATTTTCTATTCTTTAATTGTTTTTGTCTTTCTAGTTTCCATATATTATATTCTCTCCTGTAAGAAAATATTTTGTGTATGCAAATCATCTATAGAGCAGCTATACATGTGTTGTATAAATATGAAAATGTAACTAGCACTATAAAAAATTACGAACTCAGTGATGTGATGGATGAGGATCCATGCTCGACTGAACCTGGCGAAAAATTAGTGTTAACTCTTTCCAAAGTTCCTGGTTTGCAGTCACTCCCTCATGTAAGTATTTTTACATAATATACATTAATTCCATAACTAAGATTGTGATTGTTCCTTTACCATTGGACATTTTAACTTGTTCATCATATCAACGCTAGTTTCTGATTAATTACTCTCTATATCCAGTCTAAGAGTGCTCGGATAGAACATTTCGATATCGAAACCAAAATAACGTTTTAATATGGTTAGAACGTTTTTGTTTTTTTAGTAACTGAAAATGCAAAACGGAAATCGAAATGAACTGAACTTTAATTTTTGTTAAAACCGATCGAAGTGTACCAAACCTATATACTATTTTCGGTTTCACTTTGATAACTGTTTTTTTTAAGCCGAACAATCTAAAAACCCTAAAAATCGCAATAGTATATTTACTTGGTTTTTTCTTTTGAACAAGGTTTAGCACAGACATATTTATATTTACTTGGTTTGCCTGACGGTTTTTTTTTCTTTAAACTAATTAGAAGGATACGTCCAAGATTGTCGTATCCATTGTGATGAATATGGTGATGACGCTGGAGTGTCAATGCTAAAAATGTGCGTTGAGTTCGATAACCCTGCTCCAACTACAACATCGGTCTCTGCTTATTAATTAAATCCAGTTGGCTGATGGAAATATGTTTTCAATTCTTTATATGACTCTCTCGTTTATTACTTGCATCTTTTTTTCCCTTTTCGTGTTGTCCAACAAATTCATGATTTTAAAATTTCTGAGTTTACCCGAAGCTTATGCCACAGACGGGGATATTTTCCGTTTAGAAAGTTAAAAACTCTTTGTATCACTTAGTCAAGGTCCTCCACAAAAAGTGCATGACTTCAAACTAAGATTACAACTTCAATCAGGAGAAACATGTTTTAGAATCTAAAATGACTTGAAGCTAAGAATAATGTTTCATTTAAATCTTTTAATCAAGCTATGACTTGGTCTTGAAAAATAAGTCTTGTCTTCCTGATTTGTAGGTAACAAGAACTAGTTAGTTTCCATTTGATTCGGTCAAGCAGTTGTAGAAGTAAAAGGTCTATTTAAGGACTTGTAATGTTTCAGTTTTTCAAGCAATCAGAGAAGTATTTTCAGAAATCTCGAGTGCAATTCCTTTAGTTTTTCTCTGATAATTGCTACAAGTGGTATCAGAGCTTGTCATAAGAGCCTGGTACGTGAGTAAAAAACCAAAACTGAGTGATAAAGAGTTTAGCAATCCAAAGTTTGATGGCGACTCTGAGCATTGGGCAATGCTTATGGAAAATCTGTTGACATCCAAAGAATGGTGGGATCTCATCGAGCATGGCGTCACAAGACCAGAAAGAAATATAGTATTGACTCGACCACAAAGATCGGAGCTGGCGGAGAGAAGCCTGAAGGATCTAAAGATGAAGAATTATCTCTTTGCATCCATTGACAAGACCATTCTAAAGACGATTGCCAAGAAGGATACCTCCAAAGACATATGGGATTCCATGAAGACGAAGTTCCAGAGAAATCTGAGAGTGCAGAGTGCACAGCTGCACAGGCTGAGAAGAAACTTTGAAATCCCGGAGATGATGGATGGAGATACGATCACTGAGTACTTTTTCAAAGTCATGGTGGTGGCGAATGACATGAGAAACTTGGGAGAAGACATGCCAGACGCAAAGGTGGTGGAGAAGATACTGAGAACCCTGGTTGAGAGGTTCACTTATGTGGTGTGTGCGATTGAAGAATCCAACGATATCAAGAGTCTCATTGTCGACGAGCAACAGAGCTCGCTGTTGGTGCATGAGCAAAACATGCACAAGTATGTGAGAGAGGAACATGCTCTAAAGGTTGAAAGTCAGAGCAGATATGGAGGTGGAAGAGGCCGAGGAGATTACCAAAGCCAAAGAAGAGGAGGTTATCAAGGCCGAGGAGGAAGAGGCCGTGTAGGTGGAGACTTTGATAAAAGCAAGGTGGAGTGCTACAAGTGTCGCAAGATGGGACACTTTAAGAAAGAATGTCCAAGCTGGGAGAAGGAAGCCAATTATGCAGAACTAGAGGACGATGTTCTGCTAGTTCTGCTAATGGCACAAGTAGAGTTGAGCAAGGAAGAGGATAGACTCGGGGTGCATCAATCACATGTGTGAAACAAAGGAGTGGTTCATTGATTTTGATAACAAGTTTAGACAGAATGTCAAACTTGGAGACGACAGAAGAATGGATGTGGAAGGAAAAGGGATCCATCAATTGCAAATCAATGGAATGATTCAGGTGATCAGTTCTGTCTACTTTGTACCGGGTTGGAAGAACAACTTGCTCAATGTAGGGCAGCTGTAACAAAATGGGCTAAGAATTGTCATAGAAGATGACATGTGCGAGATCTGGCACAAAGAGCAAAGAAGATTGATAATGCACTTAACAATGTCCAAAAACAGAATGTTTGTAATTCTGGAAACGGTGAAAGAATCGAGGTCTGAGACAGGAGAAAGGTGTTTGCAGACTACAGTTGAAAGCCGAGAGGAAGTGTGGCACAAAAGGTTTGGACACCTAAATCATGGAGGTTTACAAACGCTTGCAGAAAAGGAGATGGTGGTGGGATTGCCAAAGACCAGTAACAGCAGAGTTGTGTCTGAAATCTGTATGAAAGGGAAGCAGAATCGTACAAGCATTTCAAAGCAGAGCGGATGGAGAGCAAGCAGGGGACTTGAGCTCATTCACAGTGACATTTGTGGACAAATCACTCTCACATCAAAGAGTGGAAAGAGGTATGTCATCCATTTCATTGATGACTACACTCGCAAGTGCTGGAGTTATTTTTTGACAGAGAAGTCAGAGGCATTCAAAACATTCAAAGAGTTCAGAGTTGCACCTGAGAAAGAACTCGGAGAGTCTCTGGTGTGCTTAAGGACTGACAGAGGAGGGGAGTACAACTCTAAACTCTTCCAAGAGTATTACACTGAGAATGGGATCAAGTGACAGCTCACATCAGCCTATACTCTGATAGTTAGCATATTTACTCTATTTTAGCATCCATTTAAGATAGCATTTGCATCGTTTCATGCATATAACTTGTTCATTTGATCTAGTTTGCATTCATTTTAGAGTTAAAGAGTTTTAGCCTAGAGTATTGCATATTTGTTGCATTTGAGGCATTTCTCAGGTATTTTGGAGGCTAGAAGGACTAATTGGAGTTTGGCGGATGAGTTGGAATCAAGGAGGAGCTGAAAGGAAGGAAGCAGGAATCGTCTGGCTTCACATTGGTTTGTAACCCATCAGACAACAAACCGATGTGAAGCATGCGGAGTTGCCCATCGACCAGAAGCCATCGGACAGACAGATCGATGCACAACCACTCGAGCTTTGGCGTTTCGTCAAGGCTTGCATCGGACAGGAGCACATCGGACAACAGTCCGATGCGAAGCACGCGGAGTTTCCCATCGGTCAGACAAACCGATGCACGTCCACTCGAGCTTTGGCGTTTCGTACAGACTTGCATCGGACAGGAGTGCATCGGACAATAGTCCGATGTGAGCACTTAACCAGACAAAAATCCGGGTCAAAACCCGGTTTGTTCCGGGTTGACCCAGTTCGATCACTATTCACTATAAATACATTTTACCTAATTTTTCTGAGGGATCTTATGTTCTTGCTTAGAAAAACTTCATTTTTGGGTTCTAAGTATTTTGTAAGACTAATTTCAAGAGTTTATGCAATTTAAGAGTTTTCCTTGTTAAATCTTCCATCTTTAATCTCCCTAATCATGTTTACCAACATATCTTTCATAGGATTTGTGGGTTTCACTATGATTAGTGAGTAGTCTCTTAGGAACTTGGGGATGGGTTAGATTTAGGGTTTTCTAATGGTTCAATCTTGCAATCTAGGATAGATTCTTTCATCTCTCTTCTTATTAAGTAGTTCCTAATGCCAAATAGCTAATCTTTGCTATTTTGGATCATAAGCATTTCATACACCCACCAAGTGTTTGATGAAATGCTTGAACCAACTTTCTAAGAGATTTAAATTCCTAGCCTAAGACATTAGTTGCCTAGGGTGTTTATCATGCTATTTAGACTTGTGATTAATGCTTTCTAATCATTTTAATGCTAAAACATCATTAGTTCATTAGAGTGATTAGAAAAGGGATTAGTGCCACACATCATGTTTAGTCTTTATTAAGTGTTCTAGGCATAGAGATGGCTTGATTAGTTGCGTAAAAGATTGCAAGGTTGTCCATTTAGATGCCCAATTCAATGATTTCATCCCTAGGTTTCGTTTTTAGTATTTTGGTAATCTTATTTAGTTGTTAATCGCTTGATTAGTGCTTGATTAGTGTTAATTAAGGTTTTAAGTCATTTTCTTAGTCTTGTAGTAGTCCCTTTAGCTAGTAGCTTGCTTTTAATTGTTCCTTGTCACTTAAATTTCCAATTTGGCTTAGCTTAGACCAAACTTTGTATTCCTTTTGCATCAAACTCCCAAGATGGATTGATATCTCAAGTATTGCAATGATATGAGCAATTGAGAAATTGCATCAAGAGATAAAAACTCTTGTATCATACTCCTCAGCAAAACGGTGTAGCCGAGAGAAAGAACATGAGCGTGATGAACATGGCGAGGTGTATGCTGATTGGAATGTCTGTACCACATAAATTTTGGCCAGAAGCAGTTCAGTATGCTATTCACATATTAAACATAAGTCCGAATGAAGCTTTGGGAGAAGTAACACCAACTGAGAAGTGGAGCAAACATAAGCTCTCGGTGGAGCATCTCAGAGTCTTTGGATGCTTGGTGTATGCCTTTGCACCTTATGAGAGGAGGATAAAGCTTAATAAAAAAAAGCACTAAGTGTGTGATGTTTGGAGTGAACAAGGAGTCAAAAGCGTATCGACTGTATGATCCATCCACTAGAAAGATCATAATCAACAAAGATGTGAAATTCGATGAAAGCAAAGGGTGGAATTGAGAAGAAAAAGCTGAGGAGAGTGGCTTGATTTGGGAAGGTATGCTCAATGACACTGAAGAAGAAGTTCAAGCGAATCAGAATGGAAATCAAACAGAAGTGGAAAATGACAACGCTGGAGGAGAAGTAATTGTTCCAAACCTGCAAGATGTTCCAAGCCTGCAAGATGAAGTTGCAGAGACAAACACAGAAAGAACGCCTTCTCGGGAAGGGACTGGAAGGACCAGGCAGACACCTGTCTGGATGAAAGACTTTGTATATGAAGGAATGAGGTCAGTTATCGAAGAAGATGGTGAAGATGCAATAGCTATGTTTCTTGCAGAAAAAGATCCAGACAAATTTGAAGAGGCTGTTCAACATGACAAATGGAGAAAAACTATGGCGGCTGAGATCAAATCCATTGAAGAAAACAACACTTGGGTATTATTTGAGTTACGTGACAGAGCAAAAGTGATTAGAGTAAAATGGATTTTCAAAACCAAGTTCAATGAAAGGGGTAGTTGACAAATTCAAGACGAGATTGGTGGCAAAGGGTTATCATCAGACGTATGGGGTTGACTTCCACGAAGTGTTTGCACCAGTGGCGAGGTGGGACACGCTCCGAGTAATCCTAGCTCTTGTTGCTCAAGAGGGTGGAACATCTTCCAGCTAGACGTGAAGAGCGTATTGCTACATGGTGATCTCAACGAGGATGTATATGTTGAACAACCGAAAGATATTGAAATCTCAGATTCAGGAGGGAAGGTTTACAAGCTGAAGAAAGTCTTGTATGGTCTGAAAACATGCACATCAAGCCTGATACAGTCGGATTGAGGGCTATTTTGTGAAGGAAGGATTCAAGAAGTGCTATTGTGAACACACACTGTTCATAAAAGCAGAAGGAGAGAACTTCTTGGTGGTAAGCTTGTATGTTGATGACCTCATATACACTGGAAACTCATGACAGATGCTTGAAGGGCTTAAAAGCTCGATGAAAAAGGAGTTTTCTATGATATATTTGGGGAAAATGAAGTATTTTCTAGGAGTTAAAGTTATTCGAGATGAAGTAGGGATCTTTATCAACCAGAATAAGTATGCAAAAGATACACTAAATAAGTTTGGCATGGAAGACTGTAACTCAGTCAGAAATCCGATGGTTCCTGGTCACAAGTTTTCAAAGGAAGGTGCAGGACCAGCAATGGATTCAACGCTGTTCAAACAACTGCTGGGAAGTCTGAGGTACTTGACAGCCACTCGACCAGATCTAATTTACTCTATGAATCTGGTCAGCCGTTACAAGGAGAATCCCACTGAAGCTCACCTGATGGCTGCAAAAATGTTACTGAGGTATGTGCAGGGAACAACTAGTTTTGGAGTGCAATACAGGCGTGAAGGAGAGATAAAGCTGGTGGGCTATGCAGATAGTGACTATGCTGGTGATGTTGATGATAGAAAGAGTACTTCAGGATATGTGTTCATGCTTGGAGGAGGAGCAGTCTCTTTGGGATCAAAGAAACATACTGTAGCATCCGTGAACAGGAATTGTGATTATGGTCGAGTGTGTCATGGGACGGCCGATGTAAGTATGTACTGAGTCGAGTGAGGTTCGACCGTGTCTGTGAATAGTCATCGGCTTTGTGACTATGTCCGTGAGTTTGGACGGTACAGTGATTGTAGTCGAGAGAAAATGGCTAAGTCCGAGAGAAAATGTGAAATTGTGGAAATAACGACTAAGTGTTGGGAGAAAAAGGGCTAGGCCTGTGGGCCTTGAGTTTGGCCAAAGAAAAATTAGAGTTTTCCTAGTCGGAATAGGATTTCTCGAGTATTGGTCGAGCGGTTTGGGAAACTGTCGAGAGAAAAGGAAAGTTTGGTCGGTTAGCCGAGAGAAAGTTAAAACAAACCGGTTCTAGCCGAGAGAAAAGGGAAAACACGCATAGTTAGGCGGTTTATCCCTAGGGTTTCGCGTATATAAGGAGTTTTATGCGTTTTATCTCGAGCGGCCGTGCATTATTCGGGAGAAGAGATATTTTTCCGAGAGAATTGAGAGATCATCGAGAGATCGAGTTTTCTGTGCGAATTCTGCGAGTTTTGATCGAGAGATTCGATTGAGGATAGGCGATTTGCCGAGGAAGGATCGAAGTTATCCGAAGGTTTTCGGATTGGATCGAGAGATAGTCGAGAGCACTTGATTCCGGCCGATAGTTTCGGTAAGTGCTCGGATATCTTCGTTTGTGCTAGGATTTTGTCGAGAGTTGTTCGACTAATCCGTTTGTTTTGGTCTGTTTCCGAGGGAATTCAGAGTTTGGTTCGAGGAAAAGTTAACGGTTCGTGAGTTAGCCGAGAGGAGATTGGATCTCGCGGTACGAGTCGTAGCGATAGCCGAGGGAGCACGTTTGTGTCCGACTATCTTCGTTTTTGTTCGAGTTATCACCGAGTTTTCTTCGACCAAACCGTTCGTTTGATTGTCTAAGGTGAGTGCGTGACTGTGGCTAGCATCTATGGATTGAAATATTGCTAGGGGTTTTGATATGTGTATTGATCGCTTGTGTAAGTAGGGTTTTATGCTTAGCAAGGTCAATGTTTATGTGATTGTGATGCGGTTTGGTGACCGTGAGATTATGTGATGTGTCTAGCTAGCTCGTGATCGAGGCAGGATCGTTTCCTTGGCTTAGGTGATGTGGTATTCACGCTAGTGCGGAACCGAGTCCGTAAGACTAGATGGTCAGAGTTAGGTTAGATGATCATGTGTGTGTTTGATTGCTTGCTTGCTAAGTGTGTTGATATCATGTTAGAATTGTTAGCATGAAAGCGTGATTAGTTGCTGGCTAAGGTGTTACGGGATGACCGTATTGACTAAGCATTTATGATAATGCTTATGCCTCTCTTTTGTGTTGAGTTTGCAGGTAAAGATGTTGTCCAGGACTGTTAGTTCTGAAGGCGGACTCGAAGGCAGTGAAGAAAGGAGTGGATATAGGATTGGATTATTGGCTTTGGTGTTATTGATGACTTAATCGAATTTGGCTTAGTTAGTTTATGATTTATTTTATGAACCTCGTTTGTACTTGGAATTGAACTAATTATGCAATGAGAATGAATGTCTTTGAGAATCGAATTGTTGTTAAGTTTAATGAGAAAGTTTGAAATTCCGCATAAGTGTGTAAGTTGGCCGTAGGTTGTTTAGGACGGACTGGCCGCGGTATGATTACCGGGTCGGGTCGCCTTAGTTTGGTATCAGAGCATGGTCGATTCTAGGACAGTTCATTAGCATAGTTGGGGTTAGATAAATCCACCTTTCACTGCCGAGTCTCGCGGTTTGTTGTTGTTTGAGTTGGGAACTCTTGGTTGCGGTTAGCTACGGGCTAACCGATATTTGTCTTGCCGTGCAGATGGCTCCGAGGAAGACTAGGGCTGCAAGGTTGAATGATACTGCGAACTCGAGGAGTTCTAGATCTGAGAATGCGGTTGGGAACCAGCATGAGATCGAGGCTGCTGTGGCGGCTGAGGCTGCTGCGGCTGCGGCTGCTGCTGCTGCGAATGCGGCTGCGGGTGGAGCTGAGAACGTGGCTGGGAATGTCGCGGGAGCTGTTCCAGACAGGCTGGAGGCTGTGTTGGGGCTGCTGGCTCAAGTGTTGGAGCGTTTGCCAGTGGCTGCCCCTGTACCGGGAGTGGTACCGGCCGTGGCACCACCAGTGGTTGTGCCAGACGTTGGGAACGTGGTGGTTGAGGAAGCGGGTCAGGCCGTGTTGATTCCGTCTTACCTCAAAGTGTTGGATCATATGGCGAGGTTGGGAACCAAGTTCTTCGCGGGAGGAACTGCGCCTATTGAGGCCGACGAGTGGAGGATGAGGCTTGAGAGGAACTTCGAGTCTATCCGATGTCCGGAAGAGTACAAGAGGGACATAGCCATGCATTACCTGGAGGGTACTGCACATACGTGGTGGAAAGGGATCACAGGGCGTTTGGTGAACCCGAACTGTTCGTACGAGACGTTCACAGCTATGTTCCAAAGCAAGTACTTTCCGCAAGAGGCGTACAATCAGTTGGAGGACGAGTTCTTGTACTTGCGCCAAGGGACCAAGACGGTTCGGCAGTTCGAGACTGAGTTTAACCAGTTACGCAAATATGTGGGACGTGACCATGATACCGAGGAGAAGCTGATCCGAAGGTTCATGAGTGGACTAAGGGTCAAGCTGCGTAACGGGTGTTTGGTGCGTGACTTTGCGACGGTCACATAGCTGGTTGAGAAAGCAGCGTTGTTGGAGTCTGGACAGGCAGAGGAGGCTTTGGCTAGGGCTGGAACTGTGGTGGCTACAGCCAAGGGTGGTCAAGTGTCCGGGGGACAGAACCGCAAGTTTGAAAAAAATATTCCAGCCAAGGCAACTGGGAACCGCAGCGTGTGTGGTACTTGCGGCAAGATGCATATGGGCGTATGTAAGCATACGTATGGCTCGTGTTTTCGTTGTGGTAGTCCGGACCACAAGATTGCTGAGTGTCCTGAGCCAGAGACGAGGATGGTGAGAGTGTCGGATGGAAGAAGCGCGGGTGTGGTGTGCTTCGGTTGTGGAGAGTCAGGATACTACAAGCGTGATTGTCCAAAGATAGGAGCGGCTGGGCAAGCGGCTAATCAGCTTAAGCGTGCAGGAGAGGTGATGGCGCCACCAGCTAAGAGACCGGCCGTTACACCGAGGGTGTATACCACGACCGCGGAAGGGACTGGAGATCCGACCACTTCTCGACCGATCACCGGTAAGTTTTAGTACTTACGGTTTTATTGAGTTTTGTGTGTTGCGTGTTTGGATAAGCGTCTTAGCATTCTAGGGGTTGAATGTAGGGACCTTATTAATGGGTGAGGTGGAAACCCATGTTCTATTCGACTCCGGAGCGAGTCATTGTTTTGTTAACCCAGGAATGATTGGAAAAGGAGGATTCCAAAAGGAACCCGGAGAAGAATTCGGACTAGTGAGAGCGGCTGGAGGCCAAGTGATGTTCTCACTAGGGACGGTCCGAAACGTGTCAGTCTGGATTGGCGAAGTGGATATGCCAGCAGACTTAGTGATTTGTGAGGTCAAGTCTTACGATGTCATCCTAGGAATGGATTGGCTCGGTAAGCACAAATCGCATTTGGATTGTCACCGAGGAAGGGTGAAGTTCGAGAGGGATGGAGGAGTTCTGGTTTACCAAGGAGTTAGACCGACTTCTGGTAGCTTGGTTGTGTCGGCAATACAAGCAGAGAAGATGTTGGAGAAAGGGTGTGAGGCATATCTAGCGACGATATCTACGGCTGAGGTTGGGCCAGATGTGGAGTTCGGAGACATTACAGTGGTACAAGAGTTTGAGGACGTTTTTCAAGCTTTGTCCGTGATGCCACCAGCTCGTTCATATCCGTTCACGATTGAACTTGAGCCTGGAACTGCTCCAGTGTCTAAGGCACCTTACCGTATGGCTTCGGCCGAAATGGCTGAACTAAAGAAGCAACTGGCTGATCTTCTGGACAAGGGATTTGTAAGGCCAAGCAGTTCACCATGGGGCGCACCAGTTCTGTTTGTAAAGAAGAATGATGGAAGCTTCCGTCTTTGCATCGATTACCGAGGGTTGAACCGTGTTACGGTGAAGAACAAGTATCCACTTCCAAGGATAGACGAGCTGTTGGACCAACTCAGGGGTGCTACTTGGTTCTCGAATATTGATTTGGCTTCTGGGTACCATCAGATACCAATAGACGAACCGGACGTGAGGAAGACTGCCTTTCGGACAAGGTATGGTCATTACGAGTTCGTGGTCATGCCGTTTGGTTTGACGAATGCGCCAGCTGTATTCATGAAGTTGATGAATGGCGTGTTCCGAGAATATTTGGATGAGTTTGTGATTATTTTCATAGACGGTATCTTAGTATACTCGAAGAGTCCGGAAGAGCATGAGAGGCATTTGAGGATTGTTCTGGGAAAGTTGCGTGAGCAGAAGTTGTTTGCCAAGTTGAGCAAGTGTAGCTTTTGGCAGCGGCACATTGGGTTCTTGGGTCACATTGTTTCAGACAAGGGAGTGTCTGTGGATCCTGAAAAGATCAAGGCCATTGCGGAATGTCCAAGACCTGAGAATGCCACAGAAATAAGAAGTTTTGTAGGGTTAGCTGGCTACTACAGGCGTTTTGTTAAAAGCTTTGCAAGTATGGCTCAGCCGATGACGCGTTTGACTGGTAAGGATGTTGAGTTCGTGTGGACAGCCGAGTGTGAAGAGTGTTTCCTGAAGTTGAAAGGAATGCTCACAAGTGCACCAGTGTTGGCTCTACCTGAGCCGGACGAGCCGTATGTGGTGTACACGGATGCTTGTGGGAAGGGACTAGGAAGTGTCCTAATGCAGCACGGGAATGTGATTGCATACGCGTCCAGACAGCTAAGGAAGCATGAGGTGAATTATCCTATGCATGACTTGGAGATGGCGGTTGTAGTCTTTGCGTTAAAGATATGGCGATCTTACTTGTATGGTGGGAAGGTCCAAGTGTTTACGGATCATATGAGTTTGAAGTACATTTTCACTCAACCTGAGTTGAATTTGAGGCAACGTAGATGGATGGAGTTAGTCGCAGACTATGACCTGGAGATAGCTTATCATCCGGGAAAGGCTAATCTCGTTGCTGATGCATTAAGCCGGAGAAGGGCTAGTGTATCATCTGCTAAGGACGTGGAGGGAGTTGTGAATCTCCTAAGGACGTTAAGGTTGAACGTTCTGACCGAGGATACAGAACCGTTGGGTTTTGTAGCTTCGGATCATGCTGACTTTTTAACTAGTATCCGGTTAGCTCAAGAAGAGGATGAGAATTTGATTAAGTTTTCTTATGCTGACAATACCGAGTATCTTACTTCAAACAATGGGACGATTGTGTTGAATGGTCGAGTATGTGTTCCTAACGTGAAAGAGTTAAAGGAAGAGATCCTTAAGGAAGCACATCAGTCTAGATTTTTTGTTCATCCGGGGATGACCAAGATGTACCGCGACCTTAAAAGGTACTATCATTGGGTCGGGATGAAGCGGGACGTGGCCAAGTGGGTGGCTAGTTGTCCGACGTGCCAGTTGATTAAGGCCGAGAATCAGTTTCCGAGTGGTTTGTTGCAAACATTACCAATGGCGGAATGGAAATGGGATATGATCACAATGGATTTTGTGATGGGTTTACCAAAGACTAAGAATAAGCATGACGCGATTTGGGTCATCTTGGATCGATTGACCAAGTCTGCTCATTTCTTACCTATGAGAAAGACGGATGGAGTGTCTAAGCTAGTAGAGCTATATGTGGATGAGATTGTGAAACTTCATGGTGTGCAAGTGAGTATTGTGTCCGATCGTGATCCGAAGTTCGCTTCACGATTTTGGAAAGAGTTTCAGAAAGAGTTTGGGATGAAGGTACACATGAGTACTGCGTATCATCCACAAACGGATGGTCAGTCCGAGAGGATTGGGATGGTAACTGGGATAGTTATCTACCGTTGGCTGAGTTTGCGTATGACAACAGTTATCAAAGGAGCATTGATATGTCTCCGTATGAAGCATTGTACGGACGGCCGTGCAGGACACCGTTATGTTGGACCCAAGTGGGGGAGCAGAGTGATTTAGGACCTGCTATAGTCGAGGAGACTACGGAAAAGATTCGGTTTCTGAAAGTTAAGCTGAAAGAGGCTCAAGACCGGCAAAAGAGTTATGCCGATAAGCGCCGTAAGGACTTAGAGTTCAGTGTGGGCGATATGGTTTATTTGAAGGCTATGACTTATAAAGGGAAAAGCCGAGCAATGTTTGATGCTAAGTTGAGTCCGAGGTAGATGGGACCGTACCAAATTTTGGAAAGGATTGGACCGGTGGCGTATAAGTTGGACTTACCGCCGAAGATGAGTGCGTCCCACGATGTGTTTCACGTGTCACAGCTGAGAAAGCACATGACCGAACGTGAGAACATTATGTCCGAACCACCGCAGGATTTGCAAGAGGATATGACCTTGGAAGGTAGATCGATCCGTGTGGTTGGCTGGAAGGAGAAAGTCAAGCGTGGTAAAGTGGTCAAGATGATCAAGGTAGTTTGGGATTGTAACGGCGATGAGCAAACGACTTGGGAAAAAGAGGCAAAGATGAGTACAAAGTTCCCAAAATGGTTTGAGAAGCTTCCGGAAGAGGAGCCGAATTCGAGGACGAATCGAAACTAAGTGGGGGAGAATTGTAGCATCCGTGACCAGGAATTGTAATTATGGTCGAGTGGGTCATGGGATGGCCGATGTAAGTATGTACTGAGTCGAGTGAGGTTCGACCGTGTCTGTGAATAGTCGTCGGCTTTGTGACTATGTCCGTGAGTTTGGACGGTACAGTGACTGTAGTCGAGAGAAAATGGCTAGGTCCGAGAGAAAATGTGAAATTGTGGAAATAACGACCAAGTGTTGGGAGAAAAAGGGCTAGGCCTGTGGGCCTTGAGTTTGGCCGAAGAAAAATTAGAGTTTTCCTAGTCGGAATAGGATTTCTCGAGTATTGGTCGAGCGGTTTGGGAAACTGTCGAGAGAAAAGGAAAGTTTGGTCGGTTAGCCGAGAGAAAGTTAAAACAAACCGGTTCTAGCCGAGAGAAAAGGGAAAACACGCATAGTTAGGCTGTTTATCCCTAGGGTTTCGCGTATATAAGGAGTATTATGCGTTTTATCTCGAGCGGTCGTGCATTATTCGGGAGAAGAGAGATTTTTTCCGAGAGAATTGAGAAATCATCGAGATCGAGTTTTCCGTGCTAGTTCTGCGAGTTTTGATCGAGAGATTCGATTGAGGATAGGCGATTTGCCGAGGAAGGATCGAAGTTATCCGAAGGTTTTCGGATTGGATCGAGAGATAGTCGAGAGCACTTGATTCCGGCCGATAGTTTCGGTAAGTGCTCGGATATCTTCGTTTGTGCTAGGATTTTGTCGAGAGTTGTCCGACTAATCCGTTTGTTTTGGTCTGTTTCCGAGGGAATTCAGAGTTTGGTTCGAGGAAAAGTTAACGGTTCGTGAGTTAGCCGAGAGGAGATTGGATCTCGCGGTACGAGTTGTAGCGATAGCCGAGGGAGCACGTTTGTGTCCGACTATCTTCGTTTTTGTTCGAGTTATCACCGAGTTTTCTTCGACCAAACCGTTCGTTTAATTGTCTAAGGTGAGTGCGTGACTGTGGCTAACCTCTATGGATTGAAAGAGTGCTAGGGATTTTGATATGTGTATTGATCGCTTGTGTAAGTAGGGTTTTATGCTTAGCAAGGTCAATGTTTATGTGATTGTGATGCGGTTTGGTGACCGTGAGATTATGTGATGTGTCTAGCTAGCTCGTGATCGAGGCAGGATCGTTTCCTTGGCTTAGGTGATGTGTTATTTACGCTAGTGCGGAACCGAGTCCGTAAGACTAGATGGTCAGAGTTAGGTTAGATGATCATGCGTGTGTTTGATTGCTTGCTTGCTAAGTGTGTTGATATCATGTTAGAATTGTTAGCATGAAAGCGTGATTAATTGCTGGCTAAGGTGTTACGGGATGACCGTATTCACTAAGCATTTATGGTAATGCTTATGTCTCTCTTTTGTGTTGAGTGTGCAGGTAAAGATGTTGTCCAAGACCGTTAGTTCTGAAGGCGGACTCGAAGGCAGTGAAGAAAGGAGTGGATTTAAGATTGGGTTTTGGGATTTTATCATTTAAGCATTGTTCTGGTTATTGGCTTTGGTGTTATTGATGACTTAATCGAATTTGGCTAAGTTAGTTTATGATTTATTTTATGAACCTCATTTGTACTTGGAATTGAACTAATTATGCAATGAGAATGAATGTCTTTGAGAATCGAATTGTTGTTAAGTTTAATGAGAAAGTTTAAAATTCCGCATAAGTGTGTAAGTTGGCCGTAGGTTGTTAGGACGGTCTGGCCGCGGTATGATTACCGGGTCGGGTCCCCTCACATCCCATTGTCACACTGTCCGCTACAGAGGCTGAGTTTGTGGCAGCTGCCAATGGAGCATGTCAGGCCGTATGGATGAGGAGTGTCTTGGAGGAGATTGGATTCAAACAGAGGGAAGGTACGACTGTGTTTTGCGACAATAACTCAACTATCAAACTGTCAAAGAACCCATTTCTTCATGGAAGGTGCAAGCACATCCATGTAAGGTACCATTTCTTGCGTGAGCTTGTGAATGATGGAGTTATAAACTTGGAGTGTTGTTCTACACTAGTTCAGTTATCGGATATAATGACTAAGGCAGTGAAGTTGGAAGTGTTTGAGAAACTACGTGGAAGTAAGGGAATCTGCTCAAAGAAAGTGTAAACTGAAAAGGGAACATTCCAGATTAGGGGAAGATTTGAAGAATAATGTTTCATTTAAATCGTTTAACCAAGCTATGACTTGGTCTTGAAGAATAAGTCTTCTCTTCCTGATTTGTAGGAAACAAGAACTAGTTAGTTTCCATTTGATTCGGTCAAGTAGTTGTAGAAGTAAAAGGTCTATTTAATGACTTGTAATGTTTCAGTTTTATTCAAGCAATCAGAGAAGTATTCTCAGAAATCTCTAGTGCAATTCCTTTATTTTTTTCTCTTTCAATTGCTACAGACACATGATAGAAAATGGACACTGTTAATTTTATAACCTAAAATAAAAAATATCGTTTATCAAATTTCTTTGATTCAAAATGCTGACAGAGAACCAACAAGAAATTGATGTAGTATTAATAGTATTGATCTTACAAAGAGGGTGGATGGGCGGTGAATCTCCAATTGGTCGTATGACTCTCCTTGAAGCTTCAGTTGAAATGAACGATGAACAGATCGAGGATGGTGGATTGTAAGATGCCACTCGGTCTATGAATTGATCCGATATCAGTCAATAACACTCTGATTACAAGTCTTCGCACACAAGTGAAGAAGAAAGTCGGCTAGGGTTGTTCTTTGCTAAGAAAGAGACTTGATTTTGCTGAATAATTAATACTTGTGTATTGAAAATGAACGAAAGATAGAGCTTATGAGCTCTGAATATAACGGTCATAAACTGAACAAATAAAGAAACTAAATAATCGACAAAGAAAGGAAAAACAGATTCAAAGGAAAAACTAGCCGTTGGCTCCGCGAGTTCCATATATATATGGAAAGTAGTCTTGTGTATGAAGAGATAGCTAGGAATCTCTTATTCTTCGGTCTTGTATAGCATTCTAAGGGATTAAAATCTCTGGACCTCTATTAAGCTCTTTAGTTATGTCAAATAATGTCTACTCTTCATTGCCTCGTAAAACCGGTAAAAATAAGTTTGGCTAAGTCTTGATACGCAAGTAAGCGTCTTCTTCCGCTTTGGTGAAAGTTGTAGCTTCTTTAATTGTTTGGAGCTTGATTTGATGATTGTTCTCCATGTCTTGAGACTCCAGAGTTTTTAAGTTTTCTTGTAGCCTGATTGGTGTTTCTTGGGTTATCTCCTTCTTCTTAAGTTCTTCATGTTCTATGAGAGTGATTAAGCTCTCTACTAATTTGTTGAACTCTTCTCTTCTACTCCTTGTTCCAGATCAGGTCTTTGGGGCTTGTCTCATGACTGGTTCTGCAACCTCCTTGCCAGCTTCGGTTAAGTCAAGACCGGTGTCTTCATCAGAAACATAATAAGATACATCTGGCGGACCCATAAATTTATTTTACTAGGGTCAAAAAATATTTTTTTAAAAAAATTTAATTATAATATATGTATTTATATTAAAAAAAATTATGATAAAATTATTAATTATCTTTTTGATGATATTTATTTTAGAAGTAGTATTATGGAATATAGCGACTATTCATTTTTCGTCTTTTATATTAAAAATATATATTAGATTATGAGTTTTTGTTTTATATCATATTATGTTTACAGTTTTATTATTTATAGGTATATATGAACGTATTAATTATTAAATTTATAAAGTTTTGTCAATGATGATTCTTTTAAAATATAAAATAGAATTTTTGTTTTTTTAATAATGTATAATCTTATTATATTTTTTTCAAGTAATTTTATTATAGTTTCTTCCAAGTAAAAAAAGAAATATGCTATGAAAATAAGGAATTGTTCATATGCTTTAGAAAGAAAAAACTGTAAGCTAATTTTTAAAGCAAAATTTAGAAGAAAAAATTTTGTGGGTTGAACCTCCGATCTTGAGAGTGGAGGAGTTCACTAGAAACCATTTGCGCTATAGATCGATGAATGATATATTAGCCTTGTTCTTCTAACAACCGCTGCGGTCAGCGGCAGTGACTGAAAATAACACCTATCACCATGGTAAACACAGCACCGGAAAGGCAACGCCAATCTGTTTATTCAGTCGCTGTGTCAAAAAACAGTGCGTAATTTTGACGCTTTAAAGAATCAGCGACGGCCGCAACTCGTTTTTCTTGATGGCGGGAGGACATGCGGCTGTTTTTTAATTTCAACACTGTTAAATTTGCATCCACCGTAGCAATTTTCTTTGCCGCTGCCGCTGATCGCAGCGATCATGTGCCGAACAGGCCTATTCTACAAGAAAAATGTATATATTTTCCCTGGGTCAGCTGACCCACCATCTTCTAAGGTAGGTCCGCCTCTGAATTGTGTACATGAATAAATGATGCACGTATCTGTCTCACCTCGTTTTATAAATATAGAGCGCACTTGTTTTCTAAAAAAAAATCCAGTAAAGTTGAGTAGTTTAATTATAAATAAAAAAATTCATAAAAAAACAATTTTTTTTCAACTTTTTAAACTTCAATATTAAAATAATTAAAAAATTCACAAAAACTAATATATACATATAGTCATTATATAATATATATATATATAATTATTTATATATATATATGTAATTATTTATATACATATATATATATCGGAGCAGATCAGATATTCATCTCTTAAAATTTTAGTATTTATGATTGTTCCATTTTTAACGGATATTGATTTGTACTATTTGTTTTATTTAATATAATTACGAATATCCGAATTTTTCAAATAGAATCGAAGTAAATAACGGATAGAATCCAATGTTATGGATATTTTGTCCAGTACTAAGTGAAACCATTCTTTAATTTGACACACCAGAAAGTAGATGGTGTTATTTTTTAATATATTTTCTTCTCGGCATGGTAACTTGTGTTGTCTAATTTGAATGACATGATCTGGTCAACTCAAAGTCAACATTTGAGAAGAGCTATTTCAATCTACAGTAAAAAATTTATAAATTAATTATATTGAAATTTTGATATTTATTAATTTGAATTAAATAAATTATCTATTAATAATTAATTAAAAATTATAATTTTAAACAATTATAATATATTCTTTTTTGGACAAATAATATTATTCTAAATTTTTTTTTTGAAATTAGAGATGAGTTGTCAAAATATATTAATTTTAATAAAAAAACAAACAACAATATACTAATATTTTAGTAGATTATCATAGATATATCTTTATATAAAATTATTTTTATGTTAATTATTAATTTATGATATTAACGAAATTGTATATTTACAAAGGTTTTTTAAAAAAATATTATATTATTTCTTATCGATTTGTATAAAATTTTGAACTTACCTAACTTGGGATCGATTTTTTTTTATTAATTTATAGCATTTATTAATTTATCTAATATTAATTTATAAAGTTTCTACAGTATTATGCAACTCTACTAACAAATGCCAGTACTACTTTTACTTATTCAAACATTGCTTACATTAAAATTAAACTGCCAAATTATATCCAACATAGAGAATTATTATCCTCTTTGATCATTACATTAAAACATAAAAGCTACAGAAAACAAAGCAGATAGATTTTCATAGAAGTTTGACAGGGAATTTGAACTGTAGCTCGAATGCGTCAATAAGGTAGCCATGGCAAAGCCACACTGTTGATATTTAGGTACTTCGATGTGTGACGTTGAAAGCCAATCCTCCCCTTCTGAAATTCGTCGCGACGAAACATGTCGTATCTTCATACCCCGTACAGACTGCTACACAAGATAACAAAATGGTAAAGAAGATGGCAAAACATTACGACATTGAATCCAAAAAATGAAACTCTTTCATAGAAATAGAGTAGGATGGACAAATTATCTCCGGCAAGAACGAATGAAAGGGAGTTTTTCTCCCGAATATTCTCTGATGTCCAAGTCAGATGTCTACCACTGGGAATAAGTACTCGAGAGGGTGAGTTTGAGACGGTTTAGGGGTGAAACATCACGTCCGGAGATCGTGATACTTATATGTATTATTTGGTGGTAGGGCGCCTAGGCCTATATCCGGCGTGATATGGGAAAGAAGCGCCCTCACGACGGTTAAGAAGAAAATGAACTACTTATATCTCGGGATCTAATAAGACATCGCTGGGAATGTGCTCTCATGAGATCTACATGGTGCCCTAAAGACGGTTATCGTTGGTGTTTTCGGTAATGTTTATGGTTGTTTGCAGTGTCTATGGGCGTGACCCTCCTTCCATCCCCTTTTCTGAGCGCTCTCATTTTATATTTATACTCTCACGGACTCCCCTTCTATTGGTCTTGTGAGTCTCGTTGGGCTCCTGACGCGCTCTTGAGTGTCCGTCATATTTCTTCTGCAATATACCGGAGAGCAGGTAGATAGACGCACTATTGGGCGGGTCCCTTGCTGACGTGTTGCTTCTGGATTGGCTCCGGTAAGATAGATAGATAGATTGAGTTTTTTTTTTTTTGATACAAGAGTCAAGATATATCTGAAGAATTTTTTACGGGCATTATGATTGTGTCATTATGATATAAAGGGCTATTTTCTGGAGATTTATTCTGAAATTTAGAGTTTTTCTGGCTATATATTTTTCGGTTTCTCCTATTAGAGGACAGTTAGAGGACATTTTCTTGTGATGTTAGGGAGTTTTATTGGAACACTTTTGTTTTTAGGTCATTTTTAGTCTGATTTATGGACTGTCCGAGACAAATACAATTGTTTGTGGATTTGCAATGTCTTTATCAAGACCAAAGACGAGCTGAAGTTTTATTTCTATTTTGAAGATTGAAGTTTATACTCGGAGGAGTATGTTGGCTTGTTTTGTATGTCCTCGACAAGTTGTCCACGACACACGTGTCCAACTGCAGAGTTTGTGTTTCGCGTCCCACATTTGTTGTGCGGGAGAGTATTAGAGGTAACTTGAGAGCAAGACTTGTGTGGACTATTAAAGTCCAATTATAAAGTGAAGCCTGTGAAGTCCAAGATAAAAAAAAAAAAAAAAAATTCTAAGGGATCCTATTGTGATAAGGATTATGGATATGTATCAAAAGAGTATGAGCCTGATTGTTTAATGTTGTAGTTTTAGATTTTTTGCTGTAAAATTAAAGTTGTAAGTTTTTTGCTATGTCTGTATATTTAAATGCTATAGAATTTTAATTTTTCAAAGCAAAATTGTTAATGCTTTAGGGTATGATTGGTAACAGCTGTACCTTTATATTTTTTTTTGTAGTTTTTTTTTGTGGCTATATGATTTTGGTTGTGATTTTTTAAGATAAAAGTATGATTGATAAAATTATTTTTAAATGCTATAAATTGATATTTTTATTATTTATACTAAAAAGGAAATATCAATTTAAAAAAATCAAGTGGAATGAGAAAAGAAGAAAACAAAAAAGTAAAAAGTTTTGAGAGCAAAAATATAATGCTGTAAAAATATGATTTCTAAAGCTTATATAAATCCTTTTTAATTTGTTTGGCTTATATAGATCCTTTTTAATGTTAGAGAGTTCGGCTATAAAAATACTTTTTTTGGTTGTGTACAATATCTACAGTCCCTTCCAATATTTTGCTTTGCACAGCCAAAAAAGAGAAAAAAAAAAAAAAAAAAAAAAGAGCTGTAACTTTGCAAAATTTGTGTAAATCATGATTAGAAAAACTCTGGTGTTTTAAGAAAAGTATGGCTGTGAAAAGACCTACAGCATTTGCCAGTGATAATTTCTACTTAGTTTAAATAAGTACAATCTCATGTTGAGATGAGATTATAAGTCTACAGAGTCTACTATAAATACTGAACTTTAGTAACAACAAGAATAGAGTTTTCTCAATATTATTTATCTTCTTATCAAAAATTCTTAACACAATTTTTTTAATCAATAAGATGGACAATATTTCGATATTTTGTTTTGTTCTAGTATTGTCCTTGAGCATTTAGGTTCATGTAGCTGACATAAACCGAGAAACAAGTTTCGACGAGGTCTATGTCAGTACCTGGGGACAAGATCATGTCATGAAACTCAACCAAGGGAAAGAAATTCAACTCTCCATGGATCATTCTTCAGGTTGATTAATTTTTTATTTATTTACAAAATAATATTTAAAGACTAAAATATGTGTAATGTGTATAAATTTTGTATTTGTGTAACACCTAAAGGATCAGGTTTTGAATCGAAAAACCACTACGGATCTGGATTCTTTGAAATGAGAGTCAAATTGCCGGAAAAGATACTGCTGGCGTCGTTACCGCTTTCTATGTTCGTAACTTTTTCTATCCTTTTCATTTACATAAATTCGAATATTTAGCTTTATAACATACAAAATGAAATCAAATTCCTATATTGGTAATATTATATAGTTGACTTCAAAAGGAAATACTCAAGATGAAGCCGACTTTGAGTTTTTGGGGAATAGAGAAGGAAAACCGATAGCAATTCAGACAAATGTTTTCACCAAAGGTCAAGGAAATAGAGAACAAAAATTCGTTCTTTGGTTTGATCCCACAAAAGATTTCCACGCTTATGCAATTCTCTGGAACCCTTCCCATATTGGGGAGATTGTGTATGTTCTTTTTCTTTTATCTTCTCTTTATGCATATATATTTTATTATACACTTATCGAATTTGTTATATAAATAGAGTCGATACATGTCTTATGGAGAAGAATACTCACATCGAATAGTTATAATTCTTTTTTTTAAAGTGAATGTTAAATTTATTCAAACCCAAAAAAAAACTGTTTTACATCTAGTGCATCATAATTTAGAGATTGGTAAAACAAAAAAAGGAGTTAATACAAATTAGCCACGAATCGAAAACCATCTAACGAGAGCTTCTTCGTATCTTGCATCATGTCGCCGTATCGAGAAAATTTTGTCCCGAACAGCTTTATCTATGAGTAGAGTTATCTGATTCATAGGTGAGGGGGTTTCACCATGTCTCCTGCTATTCCTCTCCTTCCATACAAAGGTGATTGTTGTTTGGAGATCATACCGAAATAGAAAAGCATCTATTTGCGGCGCATTGTATACCGAGAGCAGCTAAATGATAGAATCCCAATTTGAGACATACTGGTGAAGAAGCAAGCCACGAGTCAAGGATTCCCAAATCTGATTGGTATATACGCACGAGAAGAATAGGTGGTCTCTCGACTCCGTCTCATTCGCACATAATACACAATCTCCTATAGCATTAGCATTCCATTGTAGCATTCTCGCTCCCGTCATCAACCGATTGTGGACTGCGACCCATGTAGTGAAGGAGAATTTGAGGGTAGCATGTTGAAACCAAACTCCAGCATGCCAAGAGTTCGACTGTTTCACTTGTCGAACCTTCTCCCAGACGTCGGTAGTCCGAAATGTTGCGCTGAATGTACCATTTTTCCGAAGCCAGAGATTTCTATCCACGACGTCAATGGTTCTCTGATGTTTCTGATCTTGAATGATTGTCTCGATGGAGTTGAGAGTAGCATTCATGTGCCTTTGATGCATGTGATTGTCAAAAACTGATGCAACAGTGGCATTGATCGAGATTCCAAGATCAATAACTCCCCTCGCACATGTGAGATCAATCAGCTTGCCCAATGGAGTCCAAATATCATACCAAAAAGATGTAGTGTCTCCGCTTTTCACGTTAATGATATGAAACGGCTGAGCGAGCTCTCTCTGCTTAAGTAGCTTCCGCCACATCCAAGAGCCCGTATTCTGTTTAAACCAAACTGACCAGAAAGAATCATGTTGAATTAGGTACTCTTGAATCCAGTTAACCCAAAGCGAGTCCTTCGTCGATAAGATGCGCCAAATCAGCTTCAGGTTACAAACTAAATTAACATCGGAAAGAAGTCTAAGTCCTAGACCACCTTCCTCTTTAGGACGACATACATCTTCCCATGCCATTTTTGATTTCCGTGGATTCAATTCTGGTCCCGACCAAAGGAACGCTGCACACAAACTCTCCACTTCTTTAATGCATGCTTTTGATAGCCTAAATGAAGCCATCCAAAAGTTGGTGATACTGGCAATAACCGAGCTAATGAGCTGCAATCTCCCAGCATAAGTGAGATAACGTGCTGTCCACGTCCCAATTTTCTTTCTAATTCTCTCAATTAAGGGAGCGTAATCAGCTTTACTCATTCGCTTGGTGAGCAAAGGGAGCCCCAGATATCGAACAGGTAATGAACCAGAAGCGAACGGGAATCTCGACGTGATTTCTGTTTTCACGCTTTCACCTACACCAACTAGAAACAGAGTCGATTTCTCTAGGCTGATTTTAAGTCCTGAAGCCTTAGAAAACCCATCAAATTCAGATATTATTGCCTCCATTGATCGTATTTTCCCATCAGTAAATACAATTATATCATCAGCAAAGCATAAGTGTGTAAGTTTTTGATTCTTACACTTAGCATGATATCTAATCTTACCCTCCGCTGCTGCTCTGTTTAAAAACATCAAGAGGACATGCATACTTATGACGAAAAGATATGGCGAGAGAGAACCACCCTGACGTAACCCTCTATTACTCTGAAAATAGCATGCTAGTTCCCCATTGACTTGAACCGAGAACGAGGGAGTAGAAATACAAAGCATAATCCAGTGAATAAATTGTTCTGGCAAACCCATCGCTAGTAAAACGTTTTGCAAGAAACTCCACTGCACCGAGTCAAATGCTTTTGAGATATCTATCTTCATTGCACAAATAGGAGAGATCGATGGTTTATGATAGTCCTTGACGAGCTCAGTAGCCAGTAACACGTTTTCCATAAGCAGCCTTCCTTTAACAAAAGCGGACTGATTTGGCGAGATAAAACCCGGAAGGATTTTTTTGAGTCTACTGGCCAGAATTTTTGAGATTACCTTGTATAGGACATTGCAGCACAATATTGGACGATAATATTTCATATCCTTCGCTTCCTCTTTCTTAGGTATTAGAGCTAGAATCGTCGAATTAATACCCTTTGGGAGGAATCCTTTTTGAAAGAAAGATTGAATCGCGACCGTGAAATCACGACCAATGATTCCCCAAGCGGATTTGAAGAACTCCGAAGTATATCCATCTGGTCCTGGAGACTTGCTATTCGGCATAGCAAAGAGAACGCATCTCACCTCCTCATCAGTAACATCCCTCGTCTACAACACAGCATCTCCACCTGAGCATCTATAAGTTAATAATTCTTCAAGCCGCTCAACTGATGCACCCTCATAATCCGCGGGGGTATGATTTACAAATTCCCGAAAGAAGCGCCCAGCTTCATGTTTTATTTCTGCTCCTGTCCTAAGAAGTTCACCCTCTTGACCATGGATCTCTCGAATTGCGTTTTTTGATTTTCTTAGAGTTGCTGCTCGATGGTACGTCTTGTTGTTTCTGTCCCCAACTTGTAACCAATGTAGCTTAGATTTTTGTTTTAGGAATTTCTCCTCTAGATCTGGTACATGTTCCCAGCGTGCAAATGCTTGCTTTTCCTCAGCCATAGCTGCAACCAATGGGTTTGTTAGATTTGCTTGCTGCAATTGACATAAAGATTCATATCTTTACTTTGCTAGCTTTGGCAGATTACCCAGCTTCTCCTTCCTCAGTACCCTTAAGCTCGGTTTTAAACCTTTCAACTTTTTTGAAAAAAGATATAATGCCGATGTAGAATGAAATAAATCAGGAAACCCTTTCCAGAAATTTTCTACTACCGGAACAAAGCTCTCAAGAGAAGTTAGAGCATTGACAAATTTGAAAGGCTGTCGAGCTTGTCTCACCTCCGAATCAAGCATTATCCGGCCACACATGTGATATGAGAACCCTCTTGCCTCAAAAACACAATACGATCTCGGATAATCTTGTAACCACCCCTCACTTACTAGAACTCGATCCAACCTCTTACAGATCAAACCTTCATCCCTTTTGTTACACCGCGTGAATTTAGGGCCATGAAAGTGTAAATCCTCCAACAAGCAATGACGCGCTAGACTTTGAAATTCTCTTGTGCCTTGAGATATGTGAGGCGAATTCTCGTACATAGAGTGCTCATCTCCAAATAGAATTTCATTGAAGTCTCCCATCACCATCCAATTTTTGTTTCGAAATAAGGCTGAATCGTAGTGGCTTTGAAGATCCTCCCATAAAGGTTTCCGATCCTCATCTACATTCAACGCATATATAAAGGAGCATAAAAACTCCTTCTCTTGGCCCTCCAACAGGACCGAGACGGTAATGACTTGATCACTTTTAAACACCGGCGTTAGCCGAACTCCTTCTCTCTACACCACCCAAATTCTTCCCAATTGGTTGAATTCGTAGTTTGTCAAGAAGGACCAATTTGGAAAGACTGTACTGACTATTTTATGTGACTTATTTTTCTTGACCCGCGTCTCCAATAAACACCTGAACTGTAATGAATTATCCTGCACCCACTTCTTCACCACGGAATGTTTTTCTGATTTGTTAAATCCGCGCACATTCCAGAAGAACCCCGTCATTAAGATGATTTTTTGTTTTGAGCATTTTTACCCGAAGTACTAGGGAGTGTATCCTTTGTACTCTGAGCACCACTCTTTAGGAATTTATGGGCAGACTTAGACGTTCTCGGCAGAGGGGCTCGAGAGTCCTCCTGTCTATGTTTCTTTCTACCCCTTTTTGTTACATTCTGAACTTGACTTGCCGGAACTTCTACCTCCACATTTTCTAATTCTGTTTCCTCTTCATCTTTTGCTTCCTGAGTTTCATGTTCGTCTTCATTTTCCAAAGGAGCAAAACGAGAAGGTGATGTAAGATTTGCATCAGTATCGTCTTGTTTCTTAGTTTGTTTTCCAGCCTTTGTCGGGGACACCTCTATCCATGGCGCTTCATCTTGTGTCTCCGGCATAATGTCACTTGTCTCATCAATTTCACCATCCTCTTTTGCATCTGAATCCGAGCTTTCTTTTTCAATTACTTTCTCTGAATCTCCTTCTGTAGTCTCAACTACCTCCTTAGGATCAGAAACAACTACGACTTCCTGAGTTTCAGAGATGATATTTTCCTTCGCCCCCAACTCAATCACCACCTCGGTCATACTACTCTGTTTTCTTCCTTCCAAAACAGAGGTAGTAGGAACCCCTACAATTTCTTTGCCCTTTTGCACAATGCAATCCTCTTTTAGATGACCCCATTTCGAGCATGTGGAACAACGTGGCGGTAGCCATGGGTACACATACTCAACTACGGCATCAATTCCCATTTCTGCTGATTTGAACCGGAATGATTTAGGAAGATCCTTTGAGAGGTCAACTACCAGGAACACCTGCCCTTCATCAAAACTTTTGCAAGTTATAGTGTCAGGATGCAGCCTTTTCGGATCCCCTACCGGACTTGCAAGAAAACCTAGGCCATCCCATGAAAACATTCTTCTCGGAACATTCTTTAGTATAACCCACAATGGGATCGACTTTATTTCAGGTTGTGCTTCCTCGACGATGGGGGACCACTTTGAAACAATCATCGGAACATCAGCTATATTCCACATACCACGACGTAAAATCCTTGCTCTCAGAGCACTATCCGTGATCCAAAACTTTACTGTAGTAGCATCCACGACGAACACATCGACCTTAATCGATTTGTTTCCCAGAGGCCAAATCTTGTTAACGGTAACGTGTATTTTTGCTACATGTGGTGCAGCTGACAAAAACTTTCCAACGAGAAAATCCTCCCATAGGGGGGTGGAGTTCTCTATAATACTAGCCGGGATTTCCACACATGGAGAGCCTTCTAACTCCCCAATCAATCGTGAACTCATGTTTCGATAAACTTGGTTTGTTTTGAACAATAGCAGACCACGACTTTACCGGCCCCCCTCCGTGAGAACCACCTGTTCCCGGAGAAACTCCAGCTTCCGCCCCTGGCAGAACCATCGGAAAAGACCGACGGTCAGCCGTCAAACTTGCCCTTAAAAAAAAAAAGTAACCCAAACCCTAGAATCGCCCTTTGTGAATAGTTATAATTCATTCTAACACATGATGAGTAATTGATGATCATAGGTTTTATGTGGACAATATCCAATAAGAGTGTTCAAAAACAAGGCGAACTACCCGACAAACCCCATGCAAGTGGTGGCCACATTGTGGAACGGTGAGGCATGGGCAACCGAAGGTGGTAAGGCCAAAATTAATTAGGCTTCTGCTCCTTTTACGGCCCAGTTTCAAGGCTTCTCTGATTCTGGTTGCCACGAGGGTGGTCTCAATGCTTGTGGATCGTTAAAATATTGGTGGAACACCGGAAAATATGTTGAATTAAGCGTTTCTGATCAGAAGGTTTTACAAAATGCAAGAGCCAAATATATGAATTACGACTATTGTTCTGATAAAACTAGATTCCCTGTTCCTCCTAGTGAATGTCAATGGAACCAGTGATATTAAAGAATTATTTTGTATTAGAGAAATAATCAAATTATTGATAAATTTATTTATGAAAATAAATATATTTTTATAGATTGATCATGACTATAATAGAGGTATGAGATTCTCTTTTTTTCCAACAAATTTTTTTATTAAAAACCGATATGGGCATTACAAGCGGTGTGATTAGAAAGCCAAACCCTTATCGTTTATAAAACTGAAGCACAACATTAAGTAACCCAATTACAAAGGGATGACCGGATGAGGTTAAACCGGCAGTCTTCCACCACCTCTCAACTTCACCGCACGCCTCAACTATATAGTTCTATTTCTGGTCCAACCATAAAAAGTAGTACAGTCTATTTTAATAAGCTCAATTTTTTTTTTACCATGGATTCAAAACAAATGTAAAATGAAAACATATTCAATATGTTTAAACTAATTTTTGAAGGTAGTTTTAAAAAAAAAACAATTATAAGGTTTTAAAATGATGACATCAGCGGTCCCAAAAAATGGGTTTGGCTATATCTTATTTGGAGCTGATTAAACCTAAGTGTAAAGTTTCACTGTACACTTTAGAGGATATATCTAAAGATTTTGATTAAGGTGAACATCAAGGACGTTTTGATGATTTTTGGTGATTTGGTGAGACTTATCTTCTAATTTTAAAAGATTTTAAAGGTGTTATATGTGGACAATATACCAGAGAAAATGTTTATAAAGTATATGATTTGCTGTGATAGAAATTCGGTAAATAAGGCAAAGAGAATATGAAAAAAAGAAACAAAGACAAAAGAAGAATATGGAACTTTTGACACATGATGTTCAAGAAAAATATATCATGACGACGAATGAATCTATTAACCCTTACAAGGACCCAGCGGAGAGCCGCAGAGACAGTCGTTGTCGGCGAACGCACTTTCCGGGAACTTCGTCGACGGAAGTTTTCCGCAAAGATGGTTTTGACTCAAGTTTAGCGTCTTCAATCAGGCCACCTTCGCCGGCACTATCCCGAATACTAAGTTCCTTGACAGATCAAGCGTCTCAAGCGTCTTCGAGAAAATTAGCTTCCTCAAATCGAATCGGAGTTTGTTCCCCGACACCCGAAACTCCCGTAGTTGCCCTTCTTCCTTTAAGAACCTTACCGGACTCCCTGAGATCTCGTTGTCCGAAAGATCGATGGAAACGTAGAGGTCTCTTTGCCTTGTTTTCCAATCGTCTAAGCTCATCTTGATTCCGCATTTAGCCAGCTTCAAAGAGCTGAGGATCGACGCCGAGCCCACCCATTCCGGGATCGTTTCCATGTGAAACTTGTTGTACGACAGATCCAGAGTCACGATATAATTCTTCACGTTCAAAACAGGGAATGGATCGGTTAGAAGATTGTGAGAGAGATCAATATTAGCAATTTTAGTCAGCTTGGCCAAACTCTTGGGCACGGCTCCTGAGAACCGGTTCTTGGAGAGATCCAGTGTGTCGAGCGCCTTGAATCTTGATAAATAGCTCGGGATGGTCCCCGAGAGATTGTTCTGGCCTAGCTCGAGGAACGCTAGAACCGGCGCGAGCGATGACATGGAAGGAGAAAGTTTCCCGGAGAATCCGTTGCCAGAGAGTGTGAGGATTCGGAGCTTAGTCATGGATTTGAAAATATCCGGTATGGTTCCAGAGAGACGGTTTCCGTCGAGATTAAGATTCGTCATGAGCTTGAGATTAGCAATCCCTAACGGTATAGTTCCGGTTAAGAGATTGCCACCGAGATTGAGGTAATTTAACCGGGTTAAATTGGATATGGAACTCGGTATCGGACCGCTGAAGCGGTTTCCTTTAACGGTTAACGTATCTAAGCGGGTTAGCGCGCCGATGTTGGCCGGAAGAGGACCGGAGAGACGGTTGTTCTCGAGGTAAACGTACTTTAGATGTGGTAATCGAAAAAGAAATTGTGGAAATGATCCAGTGATGTTTTTGAGATTTATAAAGACGATCCCTTCCAAATGCTGGAGTTTGGCCAACGACGGGGAGATAGTGCCGGAGAGGAAGATTCCGGCATCATCGGACTCTATGCGGACTGTGAGTACGACTACGCGGTTGCCGTTAGGGCAACTGACACCGTCCCAGGTGCAACAATCAGTACCTTTCTTCCAGGAGCTGAGAATACCCGAACGGTCTTCCGTTATACCTGATTTTAAAGCTAAAAGACCCGCCTCGTCATTAGGATGACACGTGTCAGCTGCGGTGGGATTTAGACACCGGAGAAAGATAACGGCGGTGAAGATGAAGTGATGTAAGGAGCAAGAGGTCATTGTGGTGTTTTTTTTTTTTTTGTTTTTTTTTTTATTTATTATTTATTGATAGCTGATAATTGAAAAAGAGATTCGACTCGAGACCTATTAATAAGCAATTAGTCAAGGTTGACCGATTTTGACCAATCCATTTGCGTGTGTGACGATTAGTATGGTGCATATTAGAAGATAATTAAATGACAGAATAAAACCTGATAATAATAGAGTCGATGTTGTTTTTAACTAAAAAACTATCAAAGGTTCTTTTGACATTATTTAAGATTGTTTAGTACTTTGTGGGATGTGAAACATTGACCGTTGTCTATAACACGATTTAACGCGGGCGCATGTTACTGAATCTTTGGATTCAAATAGAAAAAAAGTATTCTTGTTAGAGACTTTTGTGGTAAGATAAACTATGGAAATTTGGTATATAAAAAAAAAAAAAGATAAGCCATGGAAATTGAATTATTATAATGGAACAATTTTTGGCGTGTGAAAGGAAATACAAATGGATGCAAAAAAAAATTTACTAGAAATTAAATACATAATGAAAAAATTACTAAAAGAAAACGAAGATAAAGAAAAAGAGAAAAGAGAGGTGAATATTAAAATGCAAATTCATGATGATTGGTGTACGCGATAAGTATAGAAAGTAGATATTTTGTAATTATTAGCTTTCTAAACTACTACCGTACGTTTGCTACATATACTGTATTCCCTATCATATAATGCAATACATTCAGTACAATCTTCTATATGGTACCAGAGCTATAGCGATACTTAAATACCTAAGGGGGTGTTATTGGTTCTTGTATTTTAATGGATTTGGAAATCTAAACCAAATCCAGTGTTATTGGTTCTATGATTTTAAAATTCATATTAAAATCCAGTGTTATTGGTTCTATGATTTTAAAATATATAGTGAAATCTAGTGTTATTGGTTCTATGATTTTAAAATCCAAGTATTATAAAGATTTGAGTTTTTATTGGATTTGAATGGATTTAGAAGTATTTTCATGACTAAAATACAAATACCCAAATCCAAGATTTAACCTTGTTATTTGGTTGGATTTGAGTATTTTCTAAATCCAAAGAGGATTTCAAAATCCATTAAAATATAAGAACTAATAACCCCACCTAAATTTTTTTTTTCCAGCCGTCACCCTTTTAACAAATCTCATCTTCTCTAATCAACAATGGCGGCCAACCATTCCGAGACCATATCTGTCTCCAATACAACTTCACTACCCAACGTCAATATGACCAATGTCACTAAGCTTAATGCTTCAAACTTCATCATGTGGAGCCGCCAGGTTCATGCTCTACTTGATGGGTACGACCTCGCCGGTTACATTGACGGATCTGTCATTGTACCACCGCCTACAATAACCACCAATGGTATTGTCACTCCAAATCCAGCGTACACTTTCTGGAAGCGTCAAGATAAGCTGATTTACAGCGCTCTTCTTGGCGCCATCACCACCACCGTCCAGTCTCTTCTCTCCACATCTACAACGGCGGCTGAGATCAGGACAACTCTGACGTCCATATATGCGAAACCGAGTCGTGGACACATCAAACAAGTCAAGCAACAAATCAAGATATGGAAGAAAGGTACGAAATCTATTGACGAATATCTTCAAGGGCTTACTACTCGGTTTGATCAACTTGCTCTTCTCGGAAAGGCTATGGAACATGAGGATCAAATCGATGCGGTACTTGAAGGTCTTCCTGAAGACTACCAAACTGTCATCGACCAACTGGAGGGCCGTGATCTCTCGCCGCATCTCACTGAAGTTCATGAGAAGCTACTAAATCATGAAGCAAAACTTCTGTTGGCGGCTGAGGTCTCGTCTGTGACAACTTTTGTTACAGCGAATGCGGCTCAATATCGTGGCAACGGCAATCACAGTGGGTACCGTAATCACCAAAAGTCACACGACAAAGGAGGTTCCCACTCGCAGCAGCAACAGCAATTCACACCGAAACAGAATCAATACCCATCACGTGGTTACCAGGGAAAATGCCAGATCTGCGGAGTACATGGGCATAGTGCGAGAACCTGCTCCCAACTTCACAGCTCCACCAGTGGATTTGCGAATCAGTCAAGAGGCTATGCTCCCTGGCAACCACGCGCTAATAAGGTTACGACCCCATCCTACGAAGGCACCAACTGGTTGCTTGATAGTGGAGCCACCCACCATATCACCTCTGATCTCAACAATCTCGCGTTCCATCAGCCATACACAGGCGTCGAAGATTTAACGATCGCTGATGGGTCTGGCTTACACATTGCACAAACGGGTTCCACTTTAATCCCTACATCTTCATGTTCCCTTGCTTTGAAAGATGTTCTTTATGTCCTTGACATAAAGAAGAATTTAATATCAGTATATCGAATGTGTAATGCTAACCAAGTATCGGTGGAATTTTTTCCTGCACACTTTCAGGTGAAGGATATCAGCATGGGGGTCCAATTGCTCCAAGTCAAGACTAGAAATGAGTTGTACGAGTGGCCAGTCACCCTTGCTAAACCAATGACCTTCGCAGCCTCACCATTTACCAAAACAGACCTTACCTCATGGCATTCCAGACTTGGCCATCCAGCTTTACCTGTCCTCAAAACACTTGTTTCAAAGTTTTCTTTACCAGTTTCAAATACTTTGCAACCACTTTTGTCTTGTTCTAATTGTCTTATCAATAAGAGCCATAAACTACCCTTTCATACAAATACGATTGTCTCTACTCATCCTCTCCAATGCATCTATACTGATGTCTTGACATCCCCTATTGTGTCTATCGATAACTTCAAGTATTACCTGGTACTTGTTGACCACCATACTCGATACACATGGCTCTATCCGTTAAAGCAGAAGTCGCAAGTCAGAGAGGTCTTTATTCGGTTCACAGCGTTGGTCGAGAATCATTTTAAACAAAAGATTGGCACGCTTTTCTCGGATAATGGCGGGGAATTCATATCTCTCCGACCATTCCTCGCCACTCAAGGAATCACACACTTGACGACACCACCACACACTTCGGAACACAATGAAATCTCAGAAAGAAAACATAGGCATATTATGGCAACATGCCTAACTCTTCTTAGCAAATCCTCAATGCCAAAGGTGTATTGGAGTTACACTTTAACCACTACTGTTTATCTCATCAATCGGATGGTCACGCCGATCCTACAGAACGATTCACCATACCTGCGGCTGTTTGGTGAAAACCCCAATTACTTGAAGCTTCGTGTTTTCGGCTGTCGTTGCTTCCCATGGCTCCGACCATATGCGGCTAACAAGCTCGACAATCGGTCCATGTCCTGCGTGTTTCTGGGGTACTCTCTTACACAGAGTGCGTATTTATGCTTGGAACCAACCTCCGGCCGAATCTATACCTCACGCCATGTGCAATTCGTCGAAACAAGTTTCCCCTTTGCCTCTGATTTGGGGAAATCCTTGCGAGCTGAAGAAACAGATTCACCGGAACTGCATCACCCACCGGTCCTACCTGTCCCGCTCCGGCCACTCGTACACGCTCAGCCCCTGTCTGCAGATCCTCACCCGTCACCGGCATCTCCACTGCAGCCACAAAGTCGTCAACGGCTTCGAATCCGTCGTCTCCCTCAACGTCTGCAACAAATCCTCATGAAGCGGGCTTGGCACAAACAACTTCAAGCCCGTCACAAACACCAGGCCCAATAACACCAAATATCAGCCCAACCACCTCCTCAACAAATACAAGCCCACAAAATAACAATACAAGCCCAACAACTACAAACCCATCTTCCCCTTCCTCGTCCTCAAACAACTCCACTCCCGACATCTCACTATCGCCGATCCCAAATCCACCACCACAACCAAATCAACGCACCATTCGAACCCGTGCCCAAAACAATATTGTTAAACCTAATCCTAAATATGCCCATTTTGCATCTCCGAAACCAACGATTCCTAAAACCGTTGCTGAGGCGTTGAGGGACCCCAAGTGGCGACACGCTACGTGCGAAGAGATCAATGCCCAGATTCGCAATGGCACTCATGAATTGGTGCCACCATCGCCGTCTCAAAACATTGTTGGATGTAAGTGGATTTTCACAATAAAATATAACCCTGATGGATCAATTGATAGGTACAAAGCGAGACTGGTTGCTCGTGGCTTTCATCAACAACATGGTCGTGATTTCACGGACACGTTTAGCCCTGTGATCAAGTCCACAACAGTTCGCACAGTTCTTCAGGTTGCTGTTAGCAAAAATTGGGGAATTCGACAAATTGATGTCAATAACGCCTTCTTACAAGGGCGTTTCAACGAGGAGGTATACGTTGCCCAACCACCAGGCTTCATCGACCATGACCGGCCTCAACATGTGTGTCGCTTGAAGAAAGCATTTTACGGGCTCAAACAAGCTCCAAGGGCCTGGTATCAGGAACTTCGAGCTCACCTGTTGCATCTCGGTTTCATCAATTCAGCAGCCAACACATCTTTCTTCATCAAGCGCCAAGGTCCACACAGTCTTTATGTACTGGTCTACGTTGATGACATGCTGATAACTGGGAGTAGTGCAGATAGTGTCGGTCAGATAATCTCCTCTCTGGCAACTAGGTTCTCACTTAAAGATCTCGGTGAATTACGATACTTCTTAGGGATTGAGGCTAAACGTACTCAAGCGGGACTTCACCTTATGCAACAGAAGTACATTGTCGACTTGCTCACCAAGACGAGAATGTTAGCTGCGAAACCAGTCTCTTCCCCAATGTCACCAACACCAAAGCTGTCTATTCACTCGGGCACGCCGTTGGATGACCCACGGGGGTATCGCACTGTCTTGGGCAGTCTTCAATACCTCTCTTTCACTCGTCCATACATAGCATTTGCGGTCAACCATTTATCTCAATTCATGCACAAGCCAACAGATGAACATTGGAATGCTGTGAAACGTATTCTCCGATATTTGGCAGGCACACAGTCGCATGGTATTTTCTTCCACTCCAACACTCCTATTACACTACATGGTTACTCTGATGCTGATTGGGCAGGCGATACCGATGATTTTGTTTCCACGAATGCTTACATCATCTATCTTGGCGCAAGTCCAATATCATGGTCCTCTAAGAAACAAAATGGTGTCGCCAGATCGTCTACTGAGGCCGAGTATCGCGCGGTAGCTAATACAGCTTCAGAAATAAGATGGATTTCTTCACTCCTCACGGAACTGGGAATTCCATTACCATGTGTCCCGGTCATCTACTGTGATAACATCGGTGCCACTCACTTATCTGCCAATCCGGTTTTCCATTCTCGCATGAAGCATCTCGCCCTCGATTATCACTTCATTCGTGACAATGTTCAAGCTGGAACACTGCGTGTTACTCATGTGTCTACTCGAGACCAGCTTGCAGATCCACTAACAAAAGCACTGCCCCGTCCACGCTTTCAAGAAGTTATATCCAAGATTGGAGTTCGAGAACTACCTCCATCTTAAGGGGGCGTGTAGGCGATAAATATAGAAAGTAGATATTCTGTAATTATTAGCTTCCTAAATAAACTACTACTGTACGCTTGCTACATATACTGTATTCCCTATCATCTAATGCAATACATTCGGTACAATCTCCTATAATGGGAAGGTTAATTCTCACCAAGATTGTGTGCCTGTAAATTAGAAAAAGATTAATATCGACGTAAATTCATATTTTTAGAGGGGTGTAGAAGATAAAATCATGTTTGCAAAGTAACGAAAAGATCAATGATGCCATTGATGAGGTCTATTGTTTCAAAAAGATGACTTTCAATATATCAGTCGATTCTCCGGGATCCGGGATATACAAATGCAAAGAATTAATTTGTGTAATCTAAGAAAATAGATTACATTATATATAAAGATAGTTGAACTAGTCTACATTATGAAGGTAATTGCTTAGATTGTGAAGATAATTGAACTACATTGTGAAGGTAGTCTATTTGTTATTACATTAAAATGAACCTTTTTAATTAAACACGAATCTTAAGAAAAAAGGTTGATCACCAGATCTTTGTTCATCTACTTCATTCGGACAATATGTTAGTGATTTTCATGGATATATAAGCGATTTACCAGATTATTAGATTACTAGACTAAATTGTGTTAAGTTTTTCTAATGATAGTTATTTTGAATTTTCATATCTTTAATTTTTAGTACTAATTATGAATTTTTAATCAATTGTTTGTTATGTCAATTTTTAGGGGTTTTAAATAGATTATATATTTCAATTTATTATGTAAGTTTATATTTTGTGATTTTGAGCTAGAATTTATTGATGAATTTACTGTAGTTGCTTGGTTTGAAATATATCCCTTGAGTTAACCCAAAATTTTGGTCTATATTTGTCCGGTAAACTATTCCAAGATTAATCATGTTTATTTATGTTCCTAAAATTTGATGGTTATGGGAGTTTAGATTAAAAAAAAAAAATTCTTAATATTCGTATGGGATGGTTTTGTGTTGTTCGAGGAGGGTTCATGGTGTTGTAGGTCAGCTTTAAACTTTTAATCATAATATGACGTAACTAAGCTATATTGCTCTATTCTATTACGTTAGTTAGACCATCTCCAATGCTAAGAACCCATGAGGGATTCTTATCATTATTTTAATTATAAATTTTGAAAATTTTAAAGTTTAGAACCTCTTTAAGAGTAATTAAAAATGTATACCTCCAATGGTAGAATCACACATGACGTCCTTAAGAATAAAAAAAATATTATTTTGAAAATTATACAAAATGTCTACAAAGACTTTGCCTTTCCATGGCCTCATCGCATACTCTTCAAACCCATCTTGAATTTCAAAATGAAAACAAAATACAGACCCGCTTATGCTACAAAAGCTGAAATAAACCGATGAAAACACCTTGAATTCCAAAATGAAAACAAAATACAGACCGCTTATGCTACAAAAGCTAAAATCAATCGATGAAAACACCTTCTTCTTCAGTTTGCTTTAGCTTTTGGATCAAGATTGAATATGTAACTCAGATTTCAAAGGATAGCCAACAAAAAAAAAAACAATTACGAGATTTGCTAACCTGAGTAAACTTTGAAAATGGCTGGCTCAATTCCTTTCTGTCAACATCATTGTTGTAGAAATCATACATAATCGGTGTTGCAACGGCTTGATGCAGAAGCTGAAACCAGATCCCACAAGAGTTTGTAAAAGGTTTTTCTTTTGTCATTCAGCTAAAAAGACAGTATACTCCATGATCTAAACAAGGAACAGAAATGTAAAAGAAAAGAACTCCAAAATATTAACTTTTCCTCCAATAATAATAACCGAAGACTTACCATTACTAGAAGTTCCTTCATAGCATAAAGCACGCCCTTGTTTCTACCAAACTGGGAGGATTCCTTTAAAAGACTCCAGTTGTTCATGGTTTCTGGAGCACAAAAGAAGGACACAAAGCTTCTGAAATTGCCCTCAAACTATACATGATGGAAAGAAATTTTGAGATTATGAAGATACTATTTTGTACCTTCGTACACTTGATTTCTAGGTGTGAAATCTAAATTAAGTACACGAACAAGATACTGGAACAAGAACATGTTTCCCAGGATCTGCAAGAATGGGAACAAAAGAACAAAGAGCAACAAGTTGTGTGACGTCTGCAAACTTCTTAAACTCATCTGCAGCAGAACAAATGATAATTGCAAAATATGGTTTAGTACAAACAAATGAACCAACCTTTAAATCAGATTCCTCTGACCCATTAACTCCGTTGTTCAGGTTTTGAATCAGCTCTTGAAACCACGGAGCTCTGCGCAATCAAACGGGAGACCACGGAGTCGAACCGCAGGGAATGCAGGAGGAGGCGGAGGAGCAACGAATCCATAAGGGTTATACATAAAGCCAGAACCATGATGAGGTCCATAGAATGGTCCTGGAGGACCTTGATCGATCATTCTCTGACGCTTAGGTCCCATTTCACGCCCATTAGGACCATCTCCATATCTACATTCAGTAGAACAAATTACAGCTAAAATCAAAATACTTTCTAGAATCAATCGTTTATTCAATTATGTTTCAACTAAAGCAAGACCTCCAGGTCGAAAATTTCCGATCAAACAGAACAAGTAAAGGAAATCGAAACAGATTAAACTCCACCAGGAGCAAAATTGAAGTGATTTGTGTATGAATCGGACCTAATAACCAAAAAACCCTAAGTGCCGAAACTAATGTAATCAAATCATTGACGAGCAAATCGGAGATAATCTGGGGCTTACCCTCTGTAAAATATTGTTGCCTGCGCAAACTATCTTCGTCGTCGCCTGTATGGATGATCAAATCGATTGGAACTTTCGAGGAGCTTCTCTGAGTTTCAACCTTCGAATTTCGAATCGTGCCTAAGAAATTTCACAGCTCAACGGAAGAATCGACGGCTCGAGCTTGGCGGACGAGTCGAGCTTGGCGATCCTAGTTCGGAGTTTTTCTTCTCCATCGTCACTCTCGAGAGAAATAGAGAGAAAGTCTAGTAAGAGAGAGATATTTTTATTTTTTTTTTTCCTTTTGTATAAAAAAATTAGCCAATAAATATTGGACACCTATGGGGTTCTTACTGGTTCTAAAAACTACATACTGAGAACCGGTTCTTTATGTTTTAATTAGTTTTGATTTATTTTTTTAATTTTTTTCTAAGAACTCTACGATGAGAGCTCCCGTTGGAGCTGCTCTTACGTCCTATTATGGTTCGCTATGTTTGCATCTACATGTCCTATTATGGTTCGATATGTAATATGTTTGCATTTTTTTTTTTTTGTCTCAAACATATGTTTGCATCTAGATATATATTCTATTTACTTCAAATTCACAATGAGCAGGATAAATCACCCCATAAAAGGAAAAAAAAGAAGAGAACATGGTTATATTTCTCTATGCCTATCAGATTGAATTTTCAATTTTACTTATTGGAGATGGGTACATACAAAACGCTATCCAAAATAATAAAAAATTGAAGTAGTTTTTTTGCTGCTAGCTTTATTGATACAAATCTAATTTGGACCTACGTGTCATAGTGAATCCAAACAAAATATTGTTAGTTTCCTTGCCGTTAAGCTTTACAAGGAGAAAGTGGAAAGCCGCAGAGACAGTCGTTTCCGGCGAACACGCTGGCCGGGAACTTTGTCACCGGAAGCTTTCCGCAAAGATGGTTTTGACTCAAGCTTAGTTTTTTCAGTCCAGCCACTGAAGCCGGCACCTTCCCAAACACCAGGTTCCTTGATAGATCCAGGATTTTCAACGACTTTGTGAAATTTAGCTTCCCCAAGTCGAACCGGAGTTTGTTCCCCGACATCTGGAACTTCTCCAGAACTCCCGCCTGGTTTAGGAACCTCACTGGACTCCCTGAGATCTCGTTTTCCGACAGATCGAAATAATAAAAAGATTTGATATCATATTCACCGGCATCCAGTCGTCTAAGCTCATGTTGATCCCGCATTTAACTAGCTTCAAGTCGTACATGGACGGTGACGAAGTCACCCATTTCGGAATCCTTTTCAGATGAAAGTTATTGTACGACAGATCCAAAGAGGCGATGCCGTCGACAGGCTTCAAGGCAGGGAACAGACCGGTTAGAAGATTGTGAGAGAGTCTGAGATGGAAGATACTTGTCAGATTCTCGAAACCCATCGGCACAACCCCTGAGTACTGATTCCTCGAGAGGTCCAACGTGGAAAGCGCCTTGAAACTAGATAAATAGTTAGGGATGGTCCCTGAGAGATTGTTCTGGCTCAGATCGAGGTACGTGAGAGTCGGTGCAAGCAACGCAACCGACGGAGGAAGTTTCCCAGAGAATCCGTTGCGGGAGAGATCGAGAGCTCGGAGCTCCGTCATGGATTTGAAAACATCAGGGATGGTTCCAGAGAGGCGGTTGCCGCCTAGACTGAGCCAAGTTAACCGGGTTAAACTTGATATCGAGCTCGGGATCGGACCGGTGAACCGACTATTATCAAGAGTGAGATCTCCAAGCTTGCTTAGCTCGCCGATGTTGGAAGGAATGGGACCGGAGAGATGAGTATCCGAGATGCGTATTAAGTTTAGCTTTGGTAATTTGAAAGGAATTGGGGAAAGGATCCAGTGAGCTTGAGGTAGGTGAAGGAAACCGCCTTGAGATGCTGAAGTTTGGCCAGCGACGGTGAGATGGTTCCCCAGAGAGTGCCTCGGCCAAGAACGGTGTCTCCTCCGGATAATCTCAGCTCGGTGACGCGGTCGTTGGTGATGCAAATGGTACCCATCCAGGAGCAGCAGTTAGTTCCTTTCTTCCAAGCGCTGAGCATGCCCAAAGGATCTCGGGTTATACCCGCTTTGAAAGCTAGAAGACCCGCCTCATCATCGGGATGACATGTGGCGCCTCCGGTGGAAGTTAAACAACCGAGAGAGATAACGGAGGCAAAGATGAAGATAGTGAATGAGCAAGAAGAGTTCATGGTGGTGTTGTGTGGTGAGACTCTAGAGAAGCAACTCGTAGCTATTAATAGAAGCGAGAGAGACCTGTGGATTATTCATTTATTTGTTGTTTTACAAAAATCACGTTTTAAAAGCAAAAGTTGACGGATTTTGACCGAAACATTTGCATGTGGCAGTCATAGTGGTATGCGTAGTTAGTGGTAAATTATAATCATTCTCGAAATTATCAATTTCCACTATAGGCTTGAACACTAGTATTTCATTAGGGTATTATTTCTTTATATTATTCCCACACACAAGTGCTTTTTTTTATGTTTCTTTTTTTCTCAACGCGTTTGAATGTAAAGTCTCAACATGTGTTTATGTTCCCAAGAGATGAGATATTTGTGAATATATGAATCTAGATCAAAACAATGTCAGTCATATAGTAAACTGTATATTATATAAAATATATACACATAATCCTAACACAATTTTTCAAGACGGAGTAATAGAATTATTTCAATCTTAGACCAATAAATCAAGAAATCGAACTTGAGGAAATGACTTCGTAAGAGCATCAGCCAATTACTTGCGCAACGCAATGTGTGAGACGCACATGTTACCGTTCTGAATTTGTTTTCGACTGTGCTGTACCAAGGTTTATTTTTGTCAACCGAGTCCAGAGCCTCGTATTGATACAAAGTCAGCCAAAACATCTGCTGCTTTTGGAATAACATGTCTGCATAATCTTTTGCATAACATGTTTTATAATCTTTTATAAATTGGTTTGTAAATCGGTTTATAAATCTAAATATGATCATGAATTTATGTATCATAAATAAATATGTTTATTTATAAAACCTTAGAGATAGAGTTATAAAACTTATCTTATTGATGCTAATGTTTTCTAATATTTATAGTTTAGGATAGCAATTACTCTTTGATTCAAATGTGGCTTTGAATGTTATATATTTCATCTTGGTAACAATATATATTTTACCGAGGTTTAATTTTTATCTTTCTGCTAGTTTGATGTTCAATTGGTTGTCAATGCCTTCTAAAGTACGTGTTTATATAAACATGTTTATAACCCTTTATAAAGCTACATGTTTATAAGATCTCAAATTAAAAGTTAGAATAAAATAGACATATATAAAAGCATATGAATAAGAGTTAAAAAAAAATTAGTTGTAATCTACGAATTTTGGCTTGTAATGAATATATTGAATATATGGGAGAGGAAATATTATGTAGGAAATTAGTTTTGGTTATGTGGTGGTCTTGTGAGATAATCTTTGATAAGGATGGGATCACATTTCCAACCTCTTTGGCACATAGACAAGAGTCAAATTTGAACCAAAAGAAGAAGAAGACCAGAGTCAAACAAATTAAGGCCCAAAGTAAAGGAGACAATGTATATGTTTGTATAGAATGGTTTATATAATTTTATACATTAATTTATAAAATCTTATAAAAATTAATTTAATAAAGATATGATGATGTTAAAAAAAATATATATATTTAAATCTATTACAACTTAGAATTGTGTCACTTATGAAACTCTATCTTCTAATTTTCTAAATATCAGTTATAATTCTTAATTTTGATTCTTTGCTTTATATGTACATTTGTTTTTGTAAGTATTTTACTATTTTTAATGCTACCAAAAGCATTAATTTTTTTTTTCTATGATGGTTCTGCAAAAAATGCACATGCTGCTGTTTTCTCATATATAAATGGTGACCTCAAAGCCAAGATTTCTTAGTATGTTTTACTGTATGCTTTGATGAGACGTCCAAGATATTGTGAAGCTTATAGAGAGTTTGCTTCTTCATTTTTTTTCAAAGTTGGGCAACCACAAGTTTTTTTGTGCTCAAAATTTAGAATAATACCAAATTGATGGTGGTTTAGTAGTAGTAGAAGGAGGTTAGTTTCCTTGTACTCTGTGTTTAAATCTTATTTGGGACGTAATTATATTTTTTAAATCGAAATATCTAAAGGTTGATTCCGAGCATGTGAAAAATTATGGATCAAATGTTCGGAACTCCCAAAGTTTTCAAAAAAAACAAATTAAAATAACAATTCATCAAGGATAAATTAGGCAAACAAATATTTTTTAAAAAAAATGTGAGACTTTTTTTTTTTTTTCATCTGGTGTTTTATTATCAAAGGAGAAAAACAAGGTGAAATACATGAGTAGAATCCTAAGCAAGCAGAAACACATCCTCTGAAGACAAAGCCGGCGGAAAATGAATAAATCCCCGGAAACTAAAAGATAGAACAACAAAATAGAAAGCACAAGGATACTCTAATTTAAAGCTAACAACAAAGCCACTAGAAAAGGGGATCTAGCCTTGACAAGAACAGACCTTATTAGGACCAACAACAACAATCTCTGAAAATGGATAGAGCAGATCATCAACTCCTGAAGGATGGCCGTAAAGGAACTCGCATCCACAGAGAACCAAATACCAAATTGGAGAAACGTCAGAGATTCGCGCAGCAAAGAGCCGGTACCTACATAAATTTCCACCATGTCGTAACACAAAAGAACCACCACTGGATCTTCGAAAGAGATGCTTGAAAAATCTACTTTCAAGAACCCAAATCCTAACTGAACTAGAACAAAGATGAAAGCAGAAAAATTTCTCCAAAAACTATGCTTCTATAATCCGCAACAAAGGCAAAGTAAGAGAACGAGAGAATGATCGAATACACGGCTACAGCCACTGCACGGAAGCTGCTAAACCTTCAACCAACAAATAACAGTTAGCACTGGATCAGATCTGAGAAGAAACAGAAGCCATCACCGAAGAAATTTCCGATTTGTTTAGTGTTGCATTACGTGATTAGTGATTCGTGCCTAGGCTTGATTTTTGATAATTACAATTTCTTTATTCAACTCTTAAGTGATTTTGAGTTTAATTAATGCATGGAACAATGAACTTGGGTTGTGTAACCTCTCCCAATTTATTTTTATGTGTTGTTCTGCTCTTCTTGCTTGCTTGATGAAAATCCTAATCTATTCAGAAGCAAACGTCACTAATACAATACAAGTCGCTAGATAAAATAATGCAGAAATATTGAAAACTTACATACTACTTTCACTAATACATATCGTTGGAATGAAACTTCTTCATATCTTCAAACTCCTTTACTTGTTATTAATACAAATTGAGCTACACTTTAAATGTCACGGTAAATCCAAATACCTAGAATTGTAGCATTTTTTTTGCCGCTAAACTTTACATGGAGAAAGTGGAGAGCCGCAGAGACAGTCATTGCCAGCGAACGCGTTGGCCGGGAACTTTGTCGCGGGAAGCTTTCCGCAGAGATGGTTTTGACTCAAGTTCAGTCTTTGAAGACCGGCCACCGTCGCTGGCACATTACCGAATACCAAGTTCCTTGATAGATCAAGAGTTTTCAGCGTCCTTGGGAACGTCAGGTTCCCCATATCGAACCGGAGTTTGTTCCCCGCCGCCCGAAACTCCAGCAGATACTCCGTCTGGTTTAGCAACCTTTCTAGACTCCCCGTGATCTCGTTTTTCGACAGATCAATGTAATGATAGTAGTAGGGTGCCTCTGGCTTCCAATCGTCTAAGCTCATCTTGATCCCGCATTTCGCTAGCTTCAACAAGAAGATGCTCGGCAACGAGGTCACCCACTCTGGAATCGTTTTCAGGTGAAGCTGGTTGTACGAGAGATCAAGATATTCGATGGTGTTAACGTTTAAGGTTGGAAATGGATCAGTTAAAAGATTTTGGGAGAGATCAAGATTGTTAATATTGGTCAGATTGACTAAACCTTCCGGCACAGCCCCCGAGAACCGGTTCTTGGAGAGATCCAACTTCTCGACCCTGTTGAATCTTGATATATAGTCTGGTATCACCCCGGAGAGATTGTTCTGGCTCAGATGGAGGGCCAGGAGTGTCGGTGCGAGCGATGCAATCGACGGAGGAAGTTTCCCGGAGAATCCATTACTGGAGAGATCGAGAAATTTGAGCTGCGTCATGGATTCGAAAACATCCGGGATGGTGCCAGAGAGGCGGTTGCCGGGGAGATTCAGATTCTGCATGAGCTTGAGATTAGCAATCCCTAAGGGTATAGTTCCGGTTAGGAGATTATCGCCTAAATAGAGACCAGTTAACCGAGACAGATTTGATATCGAATTCGGGATCGGACCGGTGAACTTGTTACCCTGAAGAAATAAATCTTCTAATAACTGGCCTAGCATGCCGATGTTGGCAGGAAGTGGACCGGAGAGACGGTTGTTCTGGATGTCAACGTACCTTAGCTTTGGTAAACGGAGAAGGAATTGGGGAAAAGATCCAGTGATGTTCACATGATCTCCTAAGCTAATCACGTTGAGGTGCTGGAGTTTAGCCAGCGAAGGCGAGAGAGTGCCGGAGAGGGAGCGTTCGGGTTTTTTGAGAAATCCGACTAGAGACAGTATGGTGACGCGGTCGCTGTTGAGGCAAGTGACACCGTTCCAGGAGCAGCAAGAAACGCCTTTCTTCCAGGAGCTGAGCATGCCCGAAGGATCTCCGGTTATACCCGATTTGAAAGCTAAAAGACCCGCCTCGTCATCGGGATGACACGTGGTGGCTCTGGTGGGACTTGAGAGAAAGATAATGGCGGCGAATATGAAGAGAGTGAAGGAGCAAGATTTCATGGTGATGGGCGGTGTGATTGAGAGAAGCTGCTATTGGTAGCTACTAAAAGAGGGAGAGAGACGACTTTGAGAGCTTCGAAGTCAAAGTCGACGATTTTGACCGATCCGTTTGCATGTGGCAATAAGTGGTATATCTGTATTTCATGCCGCGTTATCTTGCTGTTAGAGACAAAGGTTCATTTTATTATCATACAGCTGCACAGCAATGTGTTTCAATCCTCCACAGTTCCTTTATGGGCAAGAAAATGAAACATACCTGAAAAAATAGGGAATGAAAACAATAAGGAAAGATAATGAAAAAAATAGACTGAATTGTTTTTTTTCATCATTTTCCTTTCATGTTGAAGTGATATTTTATTCCGAAATTTACTTACGAAAATAACACTTTTGTTTGTGTAAAAACAATATGTACGTTATTTTGTCTCCTTTTTTTTTTTTGCAGTCATCCAGACCAAAAAAAAAAGTATATTTAGCTTTATATCGGTCTATGTGAAACTAGATCATCACAAACGAAAGAGACTTGACACATGTTACAGACATTGGTAAGACCACCTCTATTGCACAAAAAGGAGGGTGTCTTTAAGTTTTAAAAATATTAAAAAGGGAACATAGTAGAGATTAGGTGTCTTTGTGAAGACACTCAAGGTCAACCCCAATGGTCATCTCCAAGTGTTTTAAGTAAAGTTCTTAATAATAAAATTGAATAAACAAATAATTAGGGTGTCTTATTTTTAAGAAAAGTGTCTAAAATAAGACACTTTTTTGGGTGTCTTAAGTCTTAACTTAAATTAATAATATATTTAATATTAAAATATGTTTAAGACACTCAATATGAGTTCTCTATTGGGTTTGCCCTTAAGACACCCTAGATCTACATGTGTCAATTTTTTATTGGAAGAAAACATATTTTTTTTTTATTTGCTAAAACATATCTATTTTTTATTTTTTTAAGACACTTCTTAAGAGTATGACCAATGTAGATGCTCTAAGCGGTCCTGTATACTTCCATCTGTAATCCACTCGTTGCTCTGCAGTTATTCTTGAAGCTATAAACGTGCGATTTTCATTCAATATATACTTTAGTGGATGTTGCGTAGAACACAAGTAATAAGATTTGAGATGTGGCTATTACCAGCCTTCTTCTTGTTCTTGTGGAAGTTAAGAGATTTAAGACATTGTTTTGTTTAAGCGACCAGAATCTCGCGCATTGACCAAGCTTGAATAAAAGATGAAGAAATATATGCAAAATCCAACACCAAAATTAAGTTATGATCAGTTCTTCAGTTCCTATTTTTCAGAGAAACGGAAAATAATACACAAGGCTTGAAAATACTACTTTCACTAATACAGTACTACGTATTGATTGTCGTTGTAAGTTGTAACGGAGATTGTTGGTACTTAAAATTACTTATTTTTATTTCTATTAATACAAATCTTATTTAGAGCTACATGTCACAATAAACTCATATACAACACTGACAAATTAGAATCCGAAAAATCAACTTATATTATTTCGGATACTAAGATCTATATTTATACATGTACAAAGTAAAACCAAAAAGGAATATCAACATAATACACAATTGGATATATAGAATATATCCTAAGACCATGATCAACACAAAAACTCTTAAAAATGTTTCTTAAGTGTAAAATATTAATATAAAAAAGCTGCAGCAGTAACAAAAAGACACCTGTCTTTTTTTCACCAAACAGGGGAAGATTCGGTTCCTAAACAAGAGTTAGAAGAACCCTTTTCTTCACTTTTTTACTTTTTCATTTTTTTATTATTTTTTTAAATTAAGATTTGAGTTAAGAAAGTGTGCGTTGCACATGGTCTAATACCCTCAAGTTGGAGCATACAAATTTGAGATGCCCAACTTCACCAAAAATGCATCAAATTCTTTCTTCCCCAACGTCTTAGTGAGTATGTCCGCGAGTTGGTCCTTAGTAGAAAAGTGAATTGGTTTGATGAGACCCCGAAGTATATCATCACGAACAAAATGACAATCAACCTCAACGTATTTAGTACGTTCATGAAATATCGAATTGGCGCTAATGTGTATGGCCGGTTTACTATCACAAAATAGTGACATAGGCTCATCATGATCTACGCCCAGCTCCTTTAGTAGTGCCTTAATCCATCAAAGCTCGGAAGTAGCTTCAGTCATTGCTCTATATTCTGCTTCAACAGAGGACCTAAAGACAATGTCTTGTTTCTTAGTCTTCCAGACAATCGGAGAGGAACCAAACTGAACGATCCATCCCGTAAGAGATCTTCTTGTCAACGGGCAAGCAGCCCAGTCAGAATCACACCATCCACTAACATGAGTAGAAGATTCTGCTCGAAGAAGAATACCTTGTCCAAGAGAACCTTTGAGATAACGTACCACTTTCAGTGCAGCAAGCCAATGGTCTTCTCGCGGTTGATGCATAAATTGCGACAAAATGTGAATAGCAAAAGTGAGATCAGGACGAGTGGCTGCGAGATAAATTAATCGTCCTACCAAGCGACGATAGCTTTCCGGATCGGTGAGAAGATGACCCTCTGCGAGACCTAGTTTATGATTTTGATCGATTGGAGAGCCAGCAGGTTTGCATCCAAGAAGACCCATTTCTTTAACAATGTCGTATGCGTACTTACGCTGACAAAGATAGATTCCAGAAGGATTACGAGCAACTTCCAAACCCAGAAAGTATTTAACAAAACCAAGATCTTCATGTGAAAGCAGAGAGACATGATCTTTAAATTTCTGAATCGCCTCAGGGGAACTAACATAAATGATGAGATCATCAACATATACTAAAATACGAAGTGAGACACCACACTTCAAGTACACAAAAAGGGAGTAATCAGACCGAGTTTGAGTGAACCCATATGACCGAAGAGCATCTTCAAGTTTAGCAAACCAACACCGAGAGGTTTGTTTTAAACCATATAAAGATTTCTGAAGACGACAGATACGCTTCTCACCATCCGGACGAAAACCAGGAGGTAATTGCATATAAAAATTTTCATGCAAATCACCATGAAGGAAAGCATTGTGAACATCCATTTGATGGACTTCATGATTCATTTTAGCATCAAGATCTAAGAACATGCGAACTGTCTTCATCATTGCAACATGAGCAAATGTTTCATCATAATCCAGACCTTCTTCTTGATGGTTACCATGAACAACGAGACGGGCTTTATATCTTTTAACCGTGCCATCTGTGCGATATTTAGTTGTAAATACCCATTTGCAACCAAGAGCTTTCTTATGTGGAGGAAATTCTTCAAGACGCCACGTCCCCAATGCTTCAAGCGAATCATATTCAGCGTGTACAACATTGCCCCAATGCTTATGTTTCATAGCCTCTTGAAAAGATCTCGGTTCAACGTTAGTAGTCAAAGCCATCAAGAAATTATTGTGATTAGTTGAAAACCGCTCACAAGAGACATAATTGGCTATGGGATATAACGAACCTGAGGGTAGCGAAAGAGCAGGGGAAATTGAGACGAGGGAGGACGAGGGACGAGAGGGAGTAATTGTGTCAACCACGTAATCGCGAAGCTTGGTACTTTGAGTCTTAACACGATGACCCCGACCAAGAGGGACAACATCAATAACGACACCATCATTGGTGACAGGTGCAACATCAGTTGCAAGAGGTGAAGACTTGGACACTGCAGAGACATGGTCATTAGATTCTGAATCGGAACCACTAGAATCAGAATCAGAAACTGCAGGAGATTGATCAGATTGAACAACTGCAAAATCAGTGGAGGGATCATCATCCATAATGTTCAGCGAGGGAGAAAGAATGGTTTGATCATTCAAATTCTTAGGAGATATATGATTTTCAAACGGAAAAATCTTTGGAACACAACATCACGAGATGTAAAAACAGGTTGGCGCTCCAAGTCATAAAGCTTCCAGCCTTTCTTACCGTAGGGATATCCCAAGAAAAGACATCTCCGACTTCGGAATATCTTTGGTCTCCTCAAGCAACATAAGACACCCGGTCATGTGGTGTGTTGCGCATGTATCAAGAATCCATATTGGAGTAGTTGTCTTAGCCCCATAATTAGCAGATGACTTCCCTGTGTTGATCATGCGCTGAACGATGTCACACTGTTCATCAGAAAGACCTGTCAATCCAATTATGTTGCTGTCCGTGATCAACGGAGAGGAGCCCATTGCAGCCGAGTTTGCAGATGGAATTTGGGTGATATTGGCGTAATTAAAACCATTGAGGAGTGGTTGTGAAATTACAGCACCGGGATTGTTGCTGGACGTACGATCATAAGGTGAGATAGTTTTGTACTTCGGATTAGAAGCAACAACTGACATCGTGTAGGAAGAATGAAATACAGCCGAGTGGTTTGATTCAAAGAGGAAAACAAATCAGAGAAAAATAACAAGAGAAGCTGTGTTTCGTAGTAACAAAAACAGAGTATGCGGAAGAGAGAGACGGGGCTTGGTGGAGAATCAAGCGCCGCCGAAGAGAAAATTTTAGGGTTTTTAGATCTTAAGCTCTGATACCATGACAAATTAGAATCGGAAGAATCAACTTCTATTATTTCGGATCCTAAGAGCTATATTTATACATGTACAAAGTAAAACCAAAAAGGAATATCAACATAATACACAATTGGATATATTCTATTGTTGGTGTTTGAATTGGTCTTTAGTCATTAGTTGAATAAGTCATTGTTCTGTTTCTGCAGTCAAAGAAGTCCGAGTCTTATGGAGCTTGAGTAGTGGAGTCGAGTCGTTGAGTCTGTTCCTATTTTCTAGCTATTTCTGTTTGAGTCGTTGTAAGGCTATTTAAAGCCACCATTGCTGAGTTAATAAAGTATCACTTCAGCTAGTATTTCACATTTGGTATCAGAGCCTGCAAAAGAGAACAACCTGTGTGAGAGAGTGATCGAGAGAAGAAAAAAAACAAAGAGAGAAAAAGAGAGAGAGAGAGCAATGTCTACGTCTGAGAAATTTGTGCAGCCAGCCATCCCAAAATTCGATGGCCACTACGATTTCTGGTCGATGACAATGGAGAATTTTCTCAGGAGCAGAGAATTGTGGAGCTTGGTGGAAGAAGGAATTCCGGCAGCAGCCGTCGGAACAACACCAGCCAGTGAAGCACAGAGAAAAGCAGTGGAAGATGCCAAGCTTAAGGACTTAAAGGTCAAGAATTTCTTGTTTCAGGCCATTGACAGAGAGATCCTAGAAACAGTTCTTGACAAGAGCACCTCTAAGGCAATTTGGGAATCAATGAAGAGGAAATACCAAGGGTCTACAAAGGTGAAGAGGGCGCAACTACAAGCACTGAGAAAGGAATTTGAGTTGTTGGCCATGAAAGAAGGAGAGAAGATCGACATCTTCCTGGGAAGGACCTTGGCGGTGGTGAATAAGATGAAGACAAATGGTGAGGTGATGGAACAGAGCACGATTGTAAGCAAGATACTCAGATCTCTGACTCTGAAGTTTAACTACGTTGTATGTTCAATTGAGGAATCAAACGATCTGAGCACGTTGAGTATTGATGAGCTACACGGGAGCTTACTTGTTCATGAGCAGAGAATAAATGGACATCAACAAGAAGAGCACGCATTGAAAGTGTCTGGAGAAGAAAGATCAAGTAGAGGAAGAGGCCGCAGAACGTTCCGAGGAGGCCGTGGTAGGGGCAGAGGAAGAAGCACGTTCGATCGTGCTACTGTCGAGTGCTACAACTGTCACAAATTGGGACACTTCCAGTACGAGTGTCCAGAATGGGAGAAGAAAGCCAATTATGCCGAATTAGAAGAGGAAGAAGAATTGCTTTTAATGTCATATATGGAGCAACATCAGGCGAACAGAGAAGAAGTGTGGTTTCTTGATTCAGGATGCAGCAACCATATGACCGGGAGTAAAGAGTGGTTTTCAGATCTAGAAGAAGGGTTCCATCGCACGGTGAAGCTTGGAAACGACACAAGGATGTCTGTGGTGGGAAAAGGCAGTGTAAAAATGCAAATTAATGGTGTTACTCAAGTAATCCCCGAAGTTTATTATGTTCCGGAGCTTAGGAACAATCTGCTGAGCCTAGGACAATTACAAGAGAGGGGTTTAGCAATCCTAATTCGTGACGGAACTTGCAAAGTGTTTCATCCCAGTAGAGGCGCAATCATGGAAACCAACATGAGTGGAAATAGGATGTTTTTCCTTCTAGCTTCGAAGCCGCAGAAGAACTCACTATGCTTGCAGACGGGAGAAGTGATCGAGAAGGAGACGCATCTGTGGCATTGTCGGTTTGGGCATCTGAATCAGGAAGGGTTGAAATTACTTGCACACAAGAAGATGGTTATTGGGTTGCCTACTCTGAAACCCACCAAGGAGATATGCGCTATATGTTTGACCGGAAAACAACATAGAGAGTCAATATCGAAGAAAAGCTCATGGCGAGCATCGAGACAGCTTCAACTGGTGCACTCGGATATATGTGGACCCATCACGCCAATTTCTCACAGTGGATAGAGGTACATATTGAGCTTCATTGATGATTTCACTCGGAAAACCTGGGTCTACTTTCTCCATGAAAAGTCTGAAGCGTTCGCCACTTTTAAGATTTTCAAAGCAAGTGTAGAGAAGGAGATTGATGCGTTCATAACTTGCTTAAGGACAGATCGAGGTGGAGAATTTACGTCTAATGAGTTTGGAGAATTTTGTAAATCTCACGGCATCACTCGGCAATTGACAGCAGCATTCACACCACAGCAGAACGAGGTGGCTGAGAGAAAAAACAGGACGATCATGAACGCAGTCCGATCTATGCTGAGCGAGAAACAAGTTCCTAAGATGTTTTGGTCTGAAGCTACCAGATGGAGTGTGCACATTCAAAATCGATCTCCAACGGCGGCGGTAGAAGGAATGACACCCGAAGAAGCTTGGAGCGGGGTGAAACCTGTGGTGGAGTACTTTCGCGTTTTCGGGTGCATAGGGTATGTACACATACCGGATCAGAAAAGAAGTAAATTGGATGATAAAAGCAAGAAGTGTGTCTTTCTAGGAGTTAGTGAGGAATCAAAAGCGTGGAGGCTATATGATCCAGTGATGAAGAAAATTGCAATAAGCAAAGACGTAGTATTTGATGAAGGTAAAAGCTGGGACTGGAGTCAAGATGACGCTAAAGCAAAGGAAGTAACACTAGAGTGTGTAGACGAAGAAGAGGAGCAGAATATGGAGGAGGTAGCTGAGCCTATAGCTGAGGCAAGTCCCATTGCAGAAAGCGGCAACGACACCGCAACGGCACCACCGAGTCCTGTTGAAACAGTAGGAAGTGCTGCAGGAAAGGTAACGCGTGAACGGAAAGCACCAGGGTAGATGGCTGATTATGACACAGGAGAAGGAGAAGATGTAGAAGAAAACTTGTCTGTCATGCTAATGATGATGATGACAGAAAGTGATCCTATTCGGTTCGATGAGGCCGTGAAAGATAAAGTCTGGAGAGAAGCAGTGGAGCGTGAGATCGAATCAATTGTGAAGAATCATACATGGGAGCTAACCACGTTGCCTAAAGGTTTTACACCAATTGGTGTAAAATGGGTGTATAAAACCAAGTTGAATGAAGATGGGGAAGTCGACAAACACAAAGCGAGATTAGTAGCAAAAGGTTACGCTCAGTGCTATGGTGTAGACTACACTGAAGTGTTTGCTCCAGTTGCAAGGCTTGATACTATTCGAACCATACTTGCCATCGCATCTCAATCGAATTGAGAGATATTTCAATTAGATGTGAAAAGCGCCTTTCTACATGGAGAACTCAAGGAAGACGTGTACGTGAGGCAGCCGGAAGGATTCATAAGAAAAGGAGAAGAAGAAAAGGTTTACAAACTGAGGAAGGCATTGTATGGGCTCAAGCAGGCACCGCGAGCTTGGTACAGCCGGATCGAGGCCTATTTCCTGAAAGAAGAGTTCGAAAGGTGTCCTAGTGAACACACGCTGTTTACTAAAACAAAAGGAGGTAATATTTTAATTGTCAGCTTATATGTTGATGATTTAATATTTACTGGGAATGATAGAGCTATGTGTGATGAGTTTAAGAAGTCGATGATGCTGGAGTTTGAGATGTCGGATTTGGGAAAAATGAAGCATTTTCTTGGGGTAGAAGTGAAACAGAGTCAAGATGGAATCTTCATTTGTCAAAGAAGATATGCTCGAGAGGTTTTAGCAAGGTTTGGAATGGAGGAGAGCAATGCTGTGAAAAATCCCATTGTGCCAGGAACGAAATTGCAGAAGGATGAAAGTGGGGAAAAGGTTGATGAAACCATGTTCAAGCAGTTGGTTGGAAGCCTCATGTATCTGACAGTGACCAGGCCTGACTTGATGTATGGAGTGTGTTTGATAAGTAGATTCATGGCCAATCCAAGGTTGTCGCATTGGCTTGCTGCAAAAAGGATTCTAAGATACCTAAAAGGTACGATTGAGCTTGGAATCTTTTACAGGCGAGGTGAAAGCAGCAGTCTGCAACTTGTGGCATTCACGGACAGTGACTATGCTGGTGATTTGGATGATCGGAGGAGCACGTCGGGTTTTGTATTCTTGATGGCGTCCGGAGCAATCTCGTGGGCATCAAAAAAACAGCCGGTTGTTGCACTGTCCACTACCGAGGCCGAATACATAGCTGCGGCATTCTGTGCTTGTCAATGCGTTTGGCTGAGAAGAGTGTTAGAAAGGATTCGAGTTGAAGAAAAATCTGCAACTGTGATTAATTGTGACAACAGTTCTACCATTCAATTGTCAAAACATCCAGTTCTTCATGGGAAAAGTAAGCACATTGAGGTGAGATTTCATTATCTCAGAGAATTGGTGAATGGTGAAATTGTTAAGCTGGAGTATTGTTCGACAGAGAATCAAGTTGCAGACATCTTTACAAAACCATTGAAGCTGGAACAGTTTGAGAAGCTACGTGCTTTGCTTGGAGTTGTTCACATTTCTGAAATAAGCTGAATTCAGATGAATTAGCTTAAGGGAGGGTATGTTGGTGTTTGAATTGGTCTTTAGTCATTAGTTGAATAAGTCATTGTTCTGTTTCTGCAGTCAAAGAAGTCCGAGTCTTATGGAGCTTGAATAGTGGAGTCGAGTCGTTGAGTCTGTTCCTATTTTCTAGCTATTTCTGTTTGAGTCGTTGTAAAGCTATTTAAAGCCACCATTGCTGAGTTAGTAAAGTATCACTTCAGCTAGTATTTCACATCTATATATCCTCATAAACACTGTAATTTTTTTTGCCGCTAAGCTTTCCAAAGAGAAAGTGGAGAGCCACAAAGACAGTCGTGAACACGTTAGCAGGAAATTTAGTCATTGGAAGCTTTCCACAAAGTTGGTTATGACTCAAGTTCAGATTCTCAAGTGTAGCAACCGACGCAGGCACCTTCCCAAATATCAAGTTCCTTACAAATCCCAAATATCAAGTTCCTTGACAAATCCAAGGTATTCAACGACTTATCAAAATTCAACTGCCCAATGTCGAATCAGAGTTTTTTTTTTTTGAACATTAAATCGGAGTTTGTTCCCTGAAGCGTTGAATACCAATACTTGATTTGCCTGGTTTAGCAACTTTGCTGGACTTCCATGTGAGCTGAGTTTCGGGTTATCGTTACCCTTCGGCACAGTATCAAGCTGAGATCGAAAGGCGTAGCCAAGAGGTTAAAGAGCGTGATTCGCTTGTCGAGGAAATGGAGAAAAAGCATGAATAGTTAGAGTCCGCACACCAAACGACTCGTGACGAGCTATGCCAGATGAAAGAAATAATGGAAGTCGTCTTCCCACATTTGTTATATAAGTAGCTCGTTTGTTTAATTTGTTTAAAACAACTTTTTTATTTTTTAATTTAAAACAGTTTTCATAATATAATTTTATTTTCATAAATTTTATTTTAAATTATTTTTTTGATTTTAATTTTTTTTTATATATATTTTAATTTTTTTTTTAAAAAATTCTCAGAAATTAAGTTAGTCGGAAATGAGTCCGTTGGCAAGTCGTCGGAATCTTCTCCGACAAAATTTCGACAACTTTCCGATTAACTCTTCCAACTACAAAGTCGTCAAAATGTCGTCGGAAATTCCTCTGGCAACTATGTCTGTCATAAATCCGTCGGTAATTTCTTACGGATTACCGACGACTATCATCCGTCAGAAATTTCTGACGGATTTCCGATCAAAACAAGATTTCAGACCAACTGGAACTGCAAACTGTTTTGATCGAAAATCCGTCGAAAATAGCCTTTTCCAACGAAATTTCGACGAAAACAGCTGTCAGATTGGAGGTTCTCTCTTATAATGTTTGGGTAGATGAATTTCTGACTCTACATTTGTTGTGAAGATTTATGAACACCACTTTTCATATTTCAATCAATTATGCAATTATTTTTTATTGGTTTGTTTTAATGTTCTTTCAATTATGTATGAGTACGTAGTTTTATTGTTAGGTTTTAGGGTTTCAATGGGAATACATATTTTTTTAGATTATGATTGATTAGATCCAAAAGTTATCAATATGACTCTTCATCTATGGTTAAGTTATCAATATGACTCTTCATCTATGGTTGTTCTACTTAATGCATGAGATTTGGCTAATATAGATTATAGGTGAAACCTACTCATCAAAAGTGTTGTTAGATTACTAGGAAGAACATAGATGAGCAATGCATGCGTCTTGATCATAACGAGTTGATGATAAAGCAGTTTATAACGACAGTTGATGATTTGAACTTAAACTTTAATGCTTATTTGATCTCTTGAATTCAAACGAGAATTTAGAATTATATTTTGTTATTCATAGTAGTTAATACTGCAAGAGTAAATTAACTATGCATTCGTAATTTTGAGTTCTACAATGGATCATAATTTATTCCCTGTAAATCTTCCTGATTTATACTACTTGTTTTCCTGAGAAATTTTATATTGTCTAATGTTTTTAATTCATAATTAAGTTTAAATCACTATTCTAGTTTTGATCTACATTCTACATTCAAAAACCAACAAAATCATATTGTATGTCTTTGATTAATTTCATTATTGCATACCTGTCGTGTAACTATTTGACGGTATCATACTAGAGATTCTTCGTAATTTAAAGTTACTTTATTTTATCAATTCAAATCTTATTTGTAGCTACATGTCAACTACAAAACTGTAATTCTTTTTTTTGCCGCTAAGCTTTACAAAGAGGAAGTGGAGAGCCGCAGAGACAGTCGTTGCCGGTAAACACGCTGGCTGGGAACTTTGTCACTGGAAGCTTTCCGCAAAGATGGTTTTGACTCAAGTTTAGTTTCTGCAGTCTAGCCACCGAAGCCGGCACCTTCCCAAATACCAAGTTCCTTGACAAATCTAGGGCTATCATCCTCTTTGCGAACGTCAGCTTCCCCAAGTCAAATCGGAGTTTGTTCCCTGACGCCTTGAACTCCAGCAGAAGCCCCGTCTGGTTCAGTAACCATGCTGGACTCCCTGAGATCTCGTTTTCTGACAGATCAATGTACTCGTAGGCGAAGGGTGCCACTGGCTTCCAATCATCTAAGCTCATCTTGATCCTGCATTTTGCTAGTTTCAACGAGCTGATGATTGGCAACGATGTTACCCATTTCGGAATCGTTTTCATGCGAAACTGGTTGTAAGAGAGATCTAGAGAACTAGTGTATCCCACTTCCAAAGCAGGGAATGGATCGGTTAGAAGATTGTGGGAAAGATTGAGATTAAATAATCTGGTTAGATTAGCAAAACTCTTTGGCACGACACCGGAGTACCGGTTCCTAGAGAGATCCAATACGGAGAGTTGCTCGAATCTCGATAAATAGTCGGGGATGGTCCCCGAAAGATTGTTCTCGCCCACTAAAAGGGAATAGAGAGTTGGTGCGAGCGATGCAATCGACCGAGGAAGTTTCCCAAACAGTCTGTTGCGAGAGAGATCGAGATGGTCGAGCGCCGTCATGGATTTGAAAATATCTGGGATAGTACCAGAGAAGCGGTTGCCGCCAAGATGGAGTCGAGATAACCGAGTCAGATTGGATATGGAACTTGGGATCGGACCGGCGAACCGGTTTCCTTCGAGATCCAAATGCTCCAACTGGCTTAGCAGCGCGCCGATGTTGGTCGGAAGGGGACCGGAGAGACGGTTGTTCTGGATGTAAACATACTTTAGGTTTGGTAATTGGAAAAGGAATTGGGGAAAATATCCACTGATATTTCGTAGATTGGAAAATGTAATCCCGTTGAGGTGTTGGAGCTTGGCCAACGACGGCGAGATAGTGCCGTACAGAAAGGATTTGAGAGCATCAGGATATGGATGTCCATCTACTACAAGAAAGTTGACGCGGTCGCCGGTGACGCAAGTGATACCTTTCCAGGAGCAGCAGTGAGTACCTTTTTTCCAGGACTTAAGGATACCCGAAGGGTCTCGGGTTATACCTGATTTGAAAGCTAGAAGACCCGCCTCATCATCAGGATGACATGAGGCGGCTCCGGTGGAACGTAAACACCGGAGAAAGATAACGACGGCGAATATGAAAAGAGTGACGGAGCAAGATTTCATGGTGGTCTTGGTCTAGTGTGGTGGGACTTGGGAGAAGCAATAGGTTGCTATTAATAGAGGGAGAGTGTCGACTCGAGAGTCAAAAGTTTAATAAAAAAATAAACTTTAACAAAAAAAAAAAGTAGACGACTTTGACCGATCATTTTGCATGTGGCATCCGTATTTAGTGGCAAGAATCAATTTATCATACTGACGGATCACGCGTGTTTATTAACACGAAATATATGAAATCTATGTGAATTTAGATCTTAAAAAAGTAAACAGGTCTTAGATCTATGTTAATCTAAATTAAATCTTCCCAAACTAAAGAGACTTGACCACATGTTACAGACATTGGTAAGCGCTTCTGTATACTTCCATCTGTAATACACTCGTTGCTTCGCAGTAATTCTTGAAGCTATTAACGTGCGATTTTCATCCAATATATACTTATCAATGGATGTTGCGTACAACACAAGTAACAAGATTTGAGATGTGGTTGTTACCAGAGTCTTCTTCTTCTTGTTCTTGTGGAAGTTAAGAGATTTAAGACATTGTTTTGTTAAAGCGACCAGAATCTCTAAAATGCTCCAATCGATTTATTTCTTATGATTCATTTCCTCAAACAATTTCTTCTGAGTTTCTTGTCTTTCAAGTTTCAAGTGACTCCATTGGAGGTTTTTTGAATCCGAAATGAATAAAATTTCTTATGATTCATTTCTTAATTTCTATGGAGATATGACACATGGATATCGCACGCATTGACCAAGCTTGAATAAAAGATGAAGAAATATATGCAAAATCCAACACCAAAATTAAGTTATGATCAGTTCTTCAGTTCCTATTTTCCAGAGAAACAGTATGGAAAATAATACACAAGGCTTGAAAATACTACCTTCACTAATACAGTACTTATTTTTGGTATCTTAAAATTACTTATTTCTATTTTTTATTAATACAAATGTGAATAAGCTGAATGTCACAGAAAATCCAAATACAAAATTGTATATTTTTTTCTTGCCGCTAAGATCATCTCCAATGCTAAGAACCTCTTATGGGTTCTTAGTATTATTTTAATTATAAATTTTGAAAATGTTTGAGTTAAGAACCTCTTTAAAAGTAATTAAAATTGTATGGCTTCAATGGTAGAACCCCACTTGAAGTTTTTAAAAATAAATAAAATATTATTTTGAAAATTATAATATTTTAAGTAGAATTTCTTTTGTTTAAATTATTAAACATTTTATATTTTATAAAACTTAAAAATTATTGCATATCATAAATTTTATAAAGTTTTAATTTTGTTAAGTTTTGTGAAGTTTTAATTTTTGTTAAGTTTTGTGAAATTTTAATTTTTTGTGAAGTTTAATTTTTTTTTTTGTTAAAATGAACCGACCAATCATAAACTGACATGTATGAGGTTCTTAACAATTCTAAAAACTCTTTTTTAAGAACCAGTTTTTAACATTTTATTTAGTTTTGAATTATTTTTGTAGTTTTTTTCTAAGAATTTTATGTTTAGAACCATGGGAGGTGTTCTAAACTTTACAAGGAGAAAGTGGGAAGCCGCAGAGACAATCGTTACACACAAGTCACTAATAAATAAAATAATGCAAAAGTGTTGAAAACCTTAATTACTAATTTCACATTTTCACTAATAGTCTAATACATATCGTTGTAATGAAGCTTCTCCATATATTAAAAGTTAGAAAAACTACTTTATTTGTTATTAATACGAATCTTATTTGGACGTAAAGTGTCACGGTAAAGCCAAACACCAATTGTAGTTTTCTCGCCGCTAAACTTTACAAGGAGAAAGTGGGGATCCGCATAGACATTTGTTGCCGGCGAATGCACTGGCCGGGAACTTTGTCGCCGGAAGCTTTCCGCAAAGTTGGTTCTGACTCACGTTCAGTGTCTGAAGTCCAGCCACCGTCGCCGGCACCTTCCCGAACACCAAGTTCCTTGACAGATCAAGAGTTTTCAGCGTCTTCGCGAACGTCAGCTTCCCCATATCAAATCGGAGTTTGTTCCCCGCCGCCTTGAACTCCACCAGATACTCCGTCTGGTTCAAAAACCTCGCCGGATTCCCTGAGATCTCGTTTTCCGACAGATCGATGAAATCGTAGAAGTAGGTTTCCGCAGGCTTCCAATCGTCTAAGCTCATCTTGATCCCGCATCTCGCCAGCTTCAACGAGAAGATGATCGGCGATGACGTCACCCATTTCGGAATCGTCTTCAGGTGAAGTTGATTGTACGATAGATCCAGAGATTCGATTCCTTTCACGAACAATTCAGGGAACGGATCGGTTAGAAGATTGTGTGAGAGATCGAGATTGAAGATTTTCGTGAGATTCGCGAAACTCTTCGGCACGACTCCGGCGAATCGGTTTCTGGAGAGATCCAGTGTGTCGAGCGCCTTGAATCTGGATAAGTAGCTCGGGATCGTCCCGGAGAGATTGTTCTGGCCTAATTCGAGGAATCTTAGAATCGGTGCGAGAGATGCAATCGACGGAGGAAGATTCCCGGAGAATCCGTTGCGAGAGAGAACGAGAGATCGGAGCTCCGTCATGGGTTTGAAAATATCCGGTATGGTTCCAGAGAGGCGGTTACCGCCGAGGTTGAGAAACGACATGAGCTTGAGATTAGCAATCCCTGAAGGGATAGTTCCGCTTAAGAGATTACCGCCGAGATTGAGCTGAGTCAACCGAGTCAAATTGGAAATCGAACTCGGGATCGGACCGGTGAACCGGTTTCCTTCGAGGCTAAACGCTTCTAATTGGCTTAACAAACCGATGTTAACCGGAAGAGGACCGGATAAACGGTTATTCTCGATGTAGACGTATTTTAGCTGTGGTAATTGGAAAAGGAATTGTGGAAATGATCCGGTGATGTTTTTGAGATCGGTGAAGTAAATCCCGTCGAGGTGTTGGAGTTTGGAAAGCGACGGCGAGAGTGTGCCGGAGAGGAAGCTTCCGGCGACATCGGACTGTCCACCGACAGAGAGTGCGGTGACGCGATCGCCGGTGAGGCAAGTGATTCCGTTCCAAGAGCAGCAAGCAGTACCTTTCTTCCATGTGCTGAGAATACCGGAAGGATCTCGGGTTATACCCGCTTTGAAAGCTAGAAGACCCGCCTCGTCATCTGGATGACACGTGGCGGCTCCAGTGGGGTTTAGACACTGGAGAATGATAATGGCGGCGAAGATGAAGAGAGGGAAGGAAGAAGAAGAGTTCATGTTTGTGTTGTGTTGTGTGGTGAGATTAAGAGAAACAATCGGGAGGTTAATATAGAAGGAGAGAGTGTCGACAAGAAGATGAGAAAAGTCAAAGTTGACGATTTTGACCAATGCATTTGCATGTGAGACAATATAATTAAAGGTATCCGTAATCGTGGTCGAGTATATCATTCCCAAGTAAGAGGTTGAAAATGACTTTTATCATCAGATTTTGTTTCTTGGTTATCTTATTATTTTGTCATCTTATTAACACTTTTTCTGCTGAAAAACAAAATTACTTGTGATGCAAAAAGTGTATCATTCCCAAGTAAGAGCAATTGCTCAGAACCAAAATTACTTGTGATGCAAAAAGTGTATCACAAGTAACCCATCTACCGAAAACGGCAAACAAACCGTGAGTTTGAAACTTAAAAAATCGATTGAAGTAGAGAAAAATAGATGGTATATATATTTGTAGATGATTAGGCGTAACATCTAACCAATCAAAGAGTTTAAAGAGAGTGGTTTCACTTGTGATGCAAAACTTACTGCATGAATTTCCATCTCTTGCCCTGAAAAAAACATAAAAGAACAAAACAACATGTCAGTAACATAAATTCGTACATCAGTCTTGAGTTTGAAAAATGCTGTCCAGTTAAGACAGAGGCTCATCTCACATAATTCTAACTAATCACAGGGACACACACTCAAGTCAATTTTGTATCAGAAGTATCTTACTGAGTGGAGATATGCAGAAGAAAGTAGAAGAAAACAGTTTTGTGGTGTTCGTTTTTGTTGGATAAGCTTTGAGACTTGTCCCATAAGAAATCCATAAACAAGATGGTTTAGGATAAGATAGGGATAAGGAAATTGTCTAGTTCCTCTTATAATAGGAAAAATGTGTTTTCCTATTTACCATAGGATTAGAAAAGGAAATCTAGTTCTATAAATATGGTTGTTGAGTTGTGACAATCATATGAGAAGGTAAGAGCAATTGAGTTTAGTTTTGAGAGATTTTCTAAACTTAATAAAGAGAGTTATTCTTTATATACTTTGTTCTTAAGAAATCCCTTTAGTTTTAAAGGACGAGAACAAGAGGAGTTTAGTTACCTCCCAAGGAAAGATCAAACTAACATTTTGCTTGTTCGAAGTATAAATTTGTGCTTCTTCTTCTCTTAAACCCTTTCCAAAAATTAAAAAAAAATTTTTCTGCCCAACATGGCTTTCTCAATGGTGAAACTGGTAGACTTGAAAAGAAAGAAATTGCAGTCGAAGCTCCTAAATACCAAGAGGCAGGTTTTTCCGTATGAAACAAGAAAAGAACGTAAAAAGCCCTAGATGTAGCGAAGCTAAGCTTGCTATTGTTGTTCATCCAACATCTAGGTGTGTTAATTGATTACAACTGCGTGAGTGTGTGATAACTCTGTTAAAAATTGTGTGAGTGTGAGTTTCCGTATGAAACAAGAAAGGAATGTAATGTAATAAGCCCTAGATGTAGCGAAGCCACGCTTGCTGTTGGTGTTCAGCCAAAATCTAGTGCTATACCGGAGGATCTTGTAGAAGCGATGCGTAAGAAACAAGAAAAGAGCAGAGAAAACCAAGCTTGCTGTTGAGATACCGGATGATCTAGTAGAAGAGATTCTTCACTGCCTTCCGGTGAGATATCTGCTAAGATGGAAATCAGTATCGAAAGAATGGAAACCATTGATCTAATCACGCCATCTTGCAGAGAAAACATCTCCGTTTCCGTCAGAAAAAAGTATGGAGTCGAAGAGCTGAAAGTCACTTTTGAGGAGTCCAGCTTGAGTGGCTTCCGTATACAAGTATTTCTCAAAACACTGTGCATTGAGAGAAAACAACAGATAATCAGAATCACAAGCTCTTCCTCGAGTTCCTGGATCTTGTAATGGTTTGGTCTGTCTCTACGATTTGGTCCACGTTTCCATATTCAACCTTATGACAAGTGTGAATGATCCGGACACAGACACTTGCTCCTCCTCAAGGTACCAAACTTTCAGTCGGGATTCGGGAGAGATGTTGTGACAAGAACATACAAAGTGGCCGTTTTGTATAGATTCGATAATTGTGATAACAGAGTAGAGACTCTGGTTTTCGATCTGAGGACCAGTGAGTGGACTGTGGAGGTGGAGATACAAAACCGCCACTCTCTACATTTTCAGTCACTTCATTCTCTCTCTCTCGTTTAGATTGCTTCTCCATGAAGTAAACTAAATTGTTTTATGTAACCGTTATGTTGCTGTTTACTTAAGATTTCAAGGTCTAAAAGGAATTATATTTTTGTGGCTTGCTTGCTCAATTCCGGAAACTATTTTTCATCGATCATCAAAGTTAAATATTTTCCCTAAACCCTGATCCCACATACTCTTTTATCTATACAAAAATAAAATAATCTTTGTATATCAAGGTTTTATGATTTTTTTTACTCGAAATATTATGCTTCTTTTCGACAAGCCAAGAAATTTTTTGAAAACATATTGTAGGGTAATATTGATTTTAACCGATGAATATCTCTAATTGATTTAAACCTATGAACTTGGACTTATTTCTAAAGCTATCCATTATTGACTTTAAGAGTTTTGGAAATAAAATAGCAAGCAATGATTTCTCGGATATATATAACCAAAAATAAAGTCATAAACTATATATATTAAGAACCAAATTAGGTTTCTTAAATAAATAAATAAAGCAAGCAATATCGATGATGAAGATCTCCACCCAAAACAAAATCATATCAAATGGGAAACTTTCCATTAAACGGGTTAATTTCATGATTTTGATTTCTAAACAAAAGAGAGTGAGAATATCGACTGTTTCTCCCATCAAAGTAACAACCTCTCTATCATCTCTCTCTCGTCTTCTTTTCGAGTTGATGTTGTGAACTTTATCGAAGTATAAATTATGTGCTTCTTCGTCTCTTAAACCCTTACCAAAAAATAAAAATATATTGTTTTTTTTTTCTCTGCCCAACATGGCGTCAATGGTGAAACTGCTAGACTTGAAGAGAAAGAAGTGGCAGTCGAAGCTTCCAAATACCACGAGACAGGTTTCACACCGATGTTTAGCAAATTTTAACAGAGTTTTGAATTTCCGTATGAAACAAGAAAAGAACGTTTCAAGCCCTAGATGTAGCGAAGCTACGCTTGCTGTTGTTGTTCATCCATCATCTAGTACAATACCAGAGAACCAAAAAATGGGCAGAGAAAACCCTAGTTGTAGTTGTAGCCTAATCACGCCTGTTGTTCAGACGGAATCGAATGCTATACCGGATGATCTAGTAGAAGAGATTCTTCAATGCCTTCCGGTATATTCTTTGGTAAGTTTCAAATCAGTATCCAAGGAATGGAAATCATTAATCGAATCAAGCCATTTTGCAGAGAAACATATCCGTCTCCGTCAGAAGAAGTATGGAGCCGAAGAGCGGAAAATCACCGTTGAGTGGTCCACAGAGGGAAGCTTCCAGTTCCATACCAAGTATTTCTTAAAACTCAGTGGAATGAGAGCAAACGTTAGTGAAACAGGAGATTTTCTTCAAGTGGCTGGATCTTGTGACGGTTTGGTCTGCGTCTACGATTCGGTCTACGTTTATATATTCAACCCTTCGACATGTGTGACCAGGACACTTACTCCTCCTCGAGGTACCAAACTTGCACTTATTCATCCTGGAGGTAACAAACTCTCAGTGGGATTCGGGAGAGATGTGGTGACAGGAAGATACAAAGTGGCGGTTTTGTATAGCTGCGATAATGATAACAGAGTGGAGGCAAAAGTATTCGATCTGAGCACCAGAAAGTGGAGGAGGAGATACAAAACCGCTGGTCCAATGCCACTTTCTTTCACTAGGTTCACTCTGATTAGCCCTGAAAGGAACACAGTCTTTGTAAAAGGCTCACTCTTCTGGTTGTCGGCACGTGATAATGACCATTCGGAGATGCTAGTCATGGATCTTCACACTGAAAAGTTCCGTACTGTATCGCTACCTAAAGACATTGATATGTCTCGGGGTCGCATTTACATGTGGAGTTTCAAGGACCGTCTTTGTGTCTCTGATATAAGACAGACTGTGGATTCAGATGTATGGATTCTTGTGCAGGAAGAGGTTAGTGAGAGGTGGGAGAGCGCCAGATTTTTTAAAATTGAACGTGTCATTCCTCCATTAAAGTTGAATTCCGCTTGGTTTTGGCCGTCCTTGGTTTCTCCTTACCAGTCGTCGTCTTCTTCTAGATAGAGACAGAGTACCTCTGCTCAATGTCAGTCACTTCTCTGAGTTCTCTCTTTCTATCTCTCTCTCGTTTAGATTTCTCGTCAGTGAAGCAATGTGTTTCAAGATTTGTATTCAACTAAGTATTTTTCTTCTTCACATACTTATTCTTGATGATACGGGATTCTTGCTATATTTATTTGGCTTTCTATTTAAGTTGATCGTTTTCCTTTCGATTTTAGGGTGATAAAATTGAGTTTTAAGGGTTGTAGTTTGAGGTTAACGGTTTATTCATCTAACAGGGTCATAAAGATTCAATTTTATCTATCAATAGAACATTTAAGACGTTCCATCCAAGTAAACTTTAGCCACTGGATGATTGAGTATCCCAATTTTTTTTGGTGGATTTGGGTTCTGAACCCTTTTCGAGTTTGAAAATGTTCTCATATACCAATTATGGAGCATTTCATGTTCCCAAGTCCTCCGTAGCAAAGGGCTTTAAAACTTAAAAGAACTAGATGATTATAGAGCAGGAGATGAAGGGAGTTTTAGATCGAATCGAAGTATATGCTATAAACAAACATGCAGATACATTTACGTTACCAACATCGAATCTCAAGTTTACATTTAGGTTTCTCGCTATATGAGTGACAATTTGTTGAAACTCTTGTGTGCTATTTTACTTCTGACAGATTGATATTATCTACTCAAGAAACAGAAGAAACCAACTCTTTCTTCATTTTCAATTTAAAAAGTAGTAATGACCACAAAGGCACAAAGGAACACGTTTCCCCATAATATTTGTCGACTTAATCACGGTGCAATGATTTAGAGGGGCCATTTTTCTTCTCTTTAAAACGTAACTGGATCATTCCTTCAACAGCTATCTAATAACTAGAGCTTACAATAAAAGACTGAAAGAGAGGAGGAAAGTAATACAAATCCTGAACAATAATAAATTGGAAAGTGAAGCACAATTCATAAATCAGGAATGGTATAATCAAATTCTAAATTGAAAAACTTGTCCATAAATGAAGGTAAAAAAATGTTATTTTTCCCCAATAAATATGGTAAATCTATACTTTTCACAATTTTCCCTATATTCAAATGGAAAACTTTCCAATAAACGGGGAAAAGTTCAATTTTTCCTAAAACGTCATGGTTTCTAAATAAAAGAGAGTGAGAATATCGATTTTTCTTCACCAGAAATACCAACCCGTCTCTTTAAACCCAAAAAATATCAAAGTTTTCGTGTTTCTTTTCTCTTTAAACCTCAAAAAGAAGTTGTTGTTTTCCCCTGCCCAACATGACATTGTCAATGGTGAAATTGGTGTACTCGAAGAGAAAGAAGTGTCAATCAAAAACATCTTCCAAGCTACAAAATACCAAGGTCCAGGTTTTACACCAATGTTTACCCGTTTTTAGCAGAGTTTTTTCATCATTGAGATTTCGTAAGAAACAAGAAACCACTCTTGCTCTCGAGATACCGGAGAATCTTGTAGAAGAGATTCTTCACCATGTTCCGGCGAAGAATCTGGCATGATGGAGAACAGTATCGAAAGGGTGGAAATCAATGATAGAATCCTCACGTCTAGCATAGAAACACCTCCGTCGCCGTCAGAAACTCTATGGAGCCGAAGAGTTCAAAATCACTTTTGAAGGGACCAACCCGAGAGGCTTCCGCATAGAATATTTGTCAAAATACGAGGCACTGAGAATAAACAACAGAGACTCAGAATCACAAGTTCTTCCTTGAGTTGCGGGATCTTGCAATGGTTTTGTCTGCGTCTTCGATTTGGTCGACGTTTATCTTTACAACCCTACGACCGGTGTGGCCCGGACACTTGCTCGCCTTCAAGGTACGACCGCCATACTTTCAGTGGGATTCGGGAGAGATGTTGTGACAGGAGCATACAAAGTGGCGGTTTTGTATAGATTCGATCATTGTGAAAAGAGAGTGGAGACTCTGGTTTTCGATCTGAGCACCAGCGAGTGGAGGTGGAGATACAAAACCGCTGGTCCAATGCCTCTTTCTTTCTCTCTGATTAGCCCTGAAAGAAACCCAGTCTTTGTAAAAGGCTCACTCTTCTGGTTGTTGGCACGTGGATCTTCGGAGATACTAGTCATGGATCTTCACACTGAGAAGTTCCGTACTGTATCGCTACCTAAAGACATTGATGTGTCCCTGGGTCGCATTTACATGTGGAGTTTCAAGGACCGTCTTTGTGTCTCTATTAAGGTGGAATTATATTTCTCATTTAAGGTAAAGTGAATATACAGTTGGTCGAATATATATACTCCGGAATAAGCTAAAGGAGACTTAAACCAGACTAAACCGATATAACCAATATACTAAACCGGTAATTCATCTAATACACCCTCTCAAACCGATGATCGGAATCTGAAAGTGGAAGGAAGAGGTTTGATATGGACAGCCGAGAAAGAATCGAATGAAAAGGGCCAGGATGAAGAGCCTTAGTCAAGATATCGGCATGCTGATTCGAACTAGAAACATGAAAGAGTTTCATAAAACCGTTCTTGACTTGCTCCCGCACCGTATGCCAGTCAACCTCGATATGCTTAGTCCTCTCATGGAAGACAGGATTTGTGGCAATGTGAAGAGCTGACTTATTGTCACAAAACAGCTTAGCCGATGTGTGAACCGTGATCTTAAGGTCTTTGAGGAGCTGTGCTAGCCATAGTAGTTCACATGTAGCAAGAGCCATGTTGCGATATTCAGCTTCAGTGCTGCTGCGGCTGACAGTCTGTTGCTTCTTAGACTTCCAAGTGATCAAAGACTTGCCAAGGTAGACACAGAACCCAGTAATGGATCGCCGGGAATCAGGACAAGTAGCCCAATCCGCATCCGCAAAGGCATTGAGACAGATTTCAGAGTCAGCAGCAAAGAAAAGACCCTGACCAGGACTCGACTTCAAGTATCGGAGAATCCGGTGAGCAGCTTGAAGATGGATATCAGTAGGACAGGATAAAAATTGGCTCAAGTAATTCACGTCAAAGGTGATATCCGGGCGAGTAATGGTGTGGTAGAGCAATCTGCCAATGAGCTCACGATAAGCAGTAGGATTATCCAAAAGCGTTCCAGAAGTACGACTAAGATGCACAGTGGGATCCATGGGAACGACACTTGGCTTACATGCCAACATACCCGTAGAGGCTAGGATATCCAGTGCATACTTGCGCTGACAGATGGAGATCCCTGAGGTATTACGAGCTATTTCAAGGCCTAAAAAGAACCGAGGCGCACCCATATCCTTAATCTCAAAAGCAGCATTCAAAGCATCCTTCAGCATCTGCAACTCAGCATCATTATTGGATGCGATCATGATGTCATCGACATAGACTAATAGTGCGGTGAAAGAACACGCTGTTTGCTTAACAAAAATAGTATTATCACCAGGGGATTGCACAAAGCCAGCTTGTAGGACAATGTTAGAAAAACATTGATACCATTGTCGAGACGCTTGCTTGAGACCATACATGGATTTGCGAAGACGACAAACCGGATGGAGAGGAAGATGATCTGTAGGAGCAGGCGTATAACCGAGAGGAAGACTCATGTAGATCTCCTCGTCCAAGTCACCGTGGAGAAAAGCGTTGGTGACATCCATCTGTGTTAGTTTCCAGTTGCAGCAAGAGGCCAAGCCTAACACAAACTTAACACTCGCAAGTTTAGCCACAGGAGAAAATGTATCAATGTAGTCAATCCCTTCCTGTTGAGTATAACCTTTGGCCACCAATCGTGCTTTATAACGAGCAACAGAGCCATCAGGATTATACTTGATTGTGTAAACCCACTTACATCCAATCACATGTTTACCAGCCGGTAAAGACTCAATAGTCCAAGTACCTTTAGACTCGAGAGCACCCAACTCCACGTCCATAGCTTTAGGAAAATGTATATGAGCCATGGCTTGCTTAAAAGTTTGTGGCTCTGTTTCAATTGTGCAAGAAAGAGCAAAAGACTGATAGGAAGGATTGATATTGGAGTAAGTGAGAACAGAAGAAAGAGGATATAAAATATTAGAGGTAGTAGAAATTTGAGTGAAGTTGCAATGGTAATCAGATAAGTAACCTTGTGCCTTCACTTGGCGTTTGGATCTGACAACCTGTCCTGCAGCAGTGGGCACGATCTCTTGTATAGATGGTGTACCGAGTGTGATGCAGATGATGTATGAGTACTAACATGAGCAGATGATGCAAGAGTACTAACAGGTGCAGATGCATCAGGAATTGCAGGATCAGAAACATGCAAAACAAGATCAATAGCAACTGGAACAGGCATCGGGAGAATGGATTCGGAGAACAAATCACAAGAAGGAGCAAAAGAAGAAACTGTTTTAAAAGGAAAAATTTGCTCATGAAAAACCACATTGCGAGAAATGGAAACTACATAGGTGTCAAGGTCAAGAACTTTATAGCCTTTATATCCAGATGGATAACCTAGAAAGACACAAGGCGTTGCTCGAGCTGTGAATTTGTTCTGATCCTTAACCAACGTAGAAACGTAACAAAGACAACCAAAAGACCGCAGGAATGCATAGTCAGGTTTCCTTTTAAACAATAGCTCATACGGGGACAATTTGTTTAAAACTAGGGAAGGAGTACGATTGATCAAAAACACAGCAGTAAGAACACAATCAGACCAATATGTCAAAGGAACATTAGATTGAAACAATAGAGCCCTAGAAACATTCAGTAAATGCTGGTGCTTACGTTCTACAACAGAATTTTGTTGAGGCGTATAGGCACAAAAAAAATGATGAATCATGCCATGTTCTTTAATGAGTTGAGTAAAAGCAAGTTCAGGTGCATTATCACTGCGTATTGCTTTAATAGCATAATGATATTGTGTTTGAACATATTTGACGAAAATAGGAAAGACATGTGTAACATCGCTTTTATTCCTCAACATGTATACCCAAGTAACCCGAGTACAATCATCAACTATAGTAAGAAAATATTTGAAACCCTCTACAGACTCGACAGAGAAAGGTCCCCAAGTATCTAGGTGAATGAGATCAAATGGTGATTCTGACAAACGATTATGAGAAACAAAGGACAACCTTTTCTGCTTAGCTAAAGGACAAATTGGACAAGACTCGGTAAGAGATTTAGAACCTGTAATATGCTGTAACTTGGCAGAAGATGGATGTCCAAGGCGCTGATGCCAAAGATGTCCATCTGCTAGCAAGGATCCACACAAGGCAATAGAGGAAGAAATGACAGCAGGCTCCAGAATATAAAGACTATGCAGAAGGGTGCCTCTACCAATCATCAAGTCCCGAATATGGTCCTGAATAAAACAACAATCAGGATAAAAGTGAGCAGAACATTGTTGATGCTGTAAAAGTGTACTAACACTGAGTAAATTGAATTTAAACGTAGGAACATAAAGAACATCATGCAAGATCAGTGTATGAGAGATATGCACAGTGCTAGTGTGTGTAATAGGCACTCGAATACCGTTAGGTAAAGAGACCGTGACCCCTGTTACAGGAAAAGTTTCACGAAACAACGTCAGATCCGAACAAACGTGACTAGTGGCACCACTGTCAATTATCCAAGCACCATGGGGAAGGATAGAATATAGAGAGGAAAGACATTGGTGTTGAAATGTGAAAGAATGATTGTCATATCTAAGACTAGTAGTGAGAAACGCAAAAGAAACAGTACCAGCGGATGATGTAGCAGCCATGACTCCATTCTCAGTAATTGTTGCCGTAGGGAAAGGAGTTGATTGCTCTGGAATCCGGACATGGGCACTGAGGTGATGAATCAAAGACTGAACTTGATCTGTGGTAAACTGGTTGAGGTCCAAACTAGTCGAAGAAGACAGCATAGGTGAAGCCGAACCAGTCATGACATTAGCCACTGTACCGGGCTTAGAGTAAGAAGACTGTTGGAACTAAGTATGTTGCGGAAAGTTAGGACGAGGACCATTGGAAAACTGTCCACGAGCTTGTGGAAACTGAGCTTGTGGAAACTGAGCTTGTGGAGTAGAATGCTTCTTATGACCAGGAGGATAACCATTGAGTTTGTAACACTTCTGGATAGTATGACCACTCCTGCCACAGTGAGTACAAACAGAACGTTGTTGAGGGTGATATGAAGCAGCATAAGCCATGTTCTCAGACGGACCATTGTAGTGTCCTGTTTCCGCAACCGCATGAGCAGGACCAGAAGTATGAAAAGCCACATTCTCCATGTTAGTAGAAGTTTTAATCATCTTCTGTCGCTCATCCTGAGTAACCATGTTGAAAACATCTTCAATGGACGGAATTGGCTTCAACATGAGAATATGACGCCGTGTAGGCTCATAAATTTCATTCAATCCCATCAAGAACTTGGTGACACGACTTCTCTGCTGAAGTTGTTCCCATAAACCAGCTGCAGTACATTCACATCGGCCACAAGTGCATATTGGCAACTCAACATAGTTCTTTAATTCTTCCCATAGAGTAACCAATTCAGTGTAATATGCACTAACATCCATTGGACCTTGCTGAATCGTACTTAAACGCTGTTCAATCTGATAAACCCTAGGAGCATCATCCTGTTTGAATCTAGACATCAGATTGTTCCAGATCGCCTCAGCAGTGGCCATAAACAAGAGACTCTGGCCAATCTTCTTAGACACAGAGTTCATAAGCCATGTGGCGACCATATCGTTACAGCGAGACCAACTACCAGCATCCCTATGCGTATTAGAAGGCTTAGGAATCGTACCGTCGATAAATCCGAGCTTGTTCCGAACATTCAAGGCCATGCGAACGGAGCGACGCCACGTGTGAAAGTCAGAGCCATTAGTCAAGCGATCGGAGACGAGGACCAAACCAGCGTGCAAGAAGTAGGGATTCTCATATTGATCCATCGAGTATCGAGGATCGAGGTTCACCGTGTTAGAGGATGGAATCGAAGCCATTTCTGATGAAGAAATCGGGATCGACGAAAAGAAATTCGAGCCGAGAAATGCGCAGAAAAAGAGAAGCGGCTACGAATCGAGATCAAAGAGACGAAGACAAAAGCGGAAGAATAACAACAAAAGAAAGGAAGAAAAGGAACTCGAACACGGCGAGCAAAATGCGAGAGGCAAAATCGAAACACAGCTGAGAAATTGAGGAGCTCATGCTGAGAATCGAAGATCGCGAAGCTCGTTTCCCGGAAAATCCTAGAAAAACAAAGCAATTTGAACGAGAAACAATGGCGGAAGCTAACAAACTCTTCTTGATTAGAGTTGCTCTGATACCATATTAAGGTGGAATTATATTTCTCATTTAAGGTAAAGTGAATATACAGTTGGTCGAATATATATACTCCGGAATAAGGTAAAGGAGACTTAAACCAGACTAAACCGATATAACCAATATACTAAACCAGTAATTCATCTAATAGTCTCTGATATAAGACAGACTGTGGATTCAGATGTATGGATTCTTGTGCAGGAAGAGGTTAGTGAGAGGTAAGAGAGCGCCAGATTTTTTAAAATTGAACGTGTCATTCCTCCATTAAAGTTGAGTTCCGCTTGGTTTTTGCCGTCCTTGGTTTCTCCTTACCAGTCGTCTTCTTCTAGATAGAGACAGAGTACCTCTGCACAATGTCAGTCACTTCTCAGAGTTCTCTCTTTCTATCTCTCTCTCGTTTAGATTTCTCGTCAGTGAAGCAATGTGTTTCAAGATTTGTATTCAACTAAGTATTTTTCTTCTTCACATACTAATTATTGATTCTTGCTATATTTATTTGGCTTTCTATTTAAGTTGACAGTTTTCCTTTCGATTTTAGGGTTATAAAATTAAGTTTTAAGGGTTGTGAGTTTGAGATTAACGGTTTATTCATCTAACAGGGTCATAAAAGATTCAATTTTTATCTATCAATAGAACATTTAAGACGTTAAATCCAAGTGAACTTTGGCATCCACTGGATGATTGAGTATTCCAAATTTTTTTGGTGGATTTGGTTTCTGAACCATTTTCGAGTTTGAAAATGTTCTCATATCATAGCCTACCAATTATGAAGCATTTCATGGTGCAATTATTTAGAGGGGCCATTTTTGCAGGCCCGGCCCACGTGGCAAGCAAGTGAAGCACAAGATTAGGGCAACAACATTTAAGGGGCATATTTTTTAAAAAATTTCTTATTAGACTTCTTTATTAATAGTAATGTTTATAGGGTTTTTTGAAAATAATAATGTTTATAGGGCTTTTGTTTGCAATATAATGGACTTTTTATCAATAAACATACTAATTATGTTTTTAATGTCATATAACTATTAATTTTATTAGTAAAATTATGTTTTAAGAAAAAAATTAAAACCCTGCCTTTAGTTAACAAACGCGGACGATAGTTTCTCAAAAATATGCCCCCTTTCGCTACTACATCTTCCTTCAAGTTACAATCATTCATCAATCATCATTGTCGCTGTCCGCCTGTCCCACTCCCATATGTGAGTTATTAATGTTTCAGTTTTTTTTGTTTTTTTGATTTTCTGAGAAACTAGTAAGATAGAAAGACTTTGAGATAGGATTTTGTGACATTTATAGTATTATTGGTAAATTGGTATTTGGAATTTGGAAATACTTGATATTGATCATGCTTTTGAAGTTTTGTATTACTATATTTGATTGGTTTATCTCTTTTTTATGTGCAACAGTAGAAAAATACCACCATTAGGAGTAAAAAAAAAGCAAACCATGAGTGGCAAAAATGTGCTACTATCGCCATAGAAGAGCTTTAGAATTGATTACTTCAACACAATTATGTATCAAGCTCTAATTTCTCTTGAGTCCAGGTTTAAACAATTCTAAAGGTATGAACAAACTCTTGAATTTTTGTTTGATTTAAAAATTATATTTGTGATATTAAATATAATATATGAAAAGGCATATTTTTTAGATTCGTATAGGGCATTGAAATTTGTTGTACCGGCACTACATTTTTGTTCTCTTAAAAACGTAACTGGATCATTCCTTCAACAGCTATCTAATACGTAGATCTTGGGCTTTTCAAGCCCATGTCCAACTCCCTCATTAGTATGATATTGTCCGCTTTGGGCTCAGGTGGCAAAGCCCGCACGGATTTGTCTTTGGGTTCCTTCCCAAAAGGCCTCATACTAATCAGAGTTGGACATTACTTATACATTAGACCATTATTGTCTAATATTCCGATGTGGGACTTGGATTGATATCCCAACAATCCTCCCCTCAAGCCAAGGACCACACGAACCCTTAGCCTCCAACCTTTCGCGAAACCTGGCACCCATCTTGTACCGCCGTACTCACCAACGGAACTCTTCACCTAACCCTTGCAAACCTTGTTGCACCGCTAGGAAGTCTTTCGACACAAGGCACCGGCACCCTTAATCGCAAGGTTACCTTGAAGGCTCTCCTCCCACAACGAACATCCGGCCCAACCCACTTCTCCAG
>JAHZTW010000001.1:344910442-344938392 GCA_020283515.1 Alliaria petiolata
AGTCTTTCAGCTGCTCAGTCTCCTAAGTCTGAAGAAGAAATCAGAGGTATGGAACAAGTTCCTTATGCTAGTGCTGTTGGTTTTCTTATGTATGCCATGGTCTGTACAAGACCAGATTTGGCTCAAGCTGTTAGCCAAGTCAGCAAGTACATGTCTAAACCTGGGAGAGAACATTGGGAAGCTGTGAAATGGATTCTCAGGTATTTGAAGGGTACAACTGATCGTGGAATTATGTTTGGAGGCCAAGAGGGTGTTTCAGTTTTGGGGTATGTTGATTCAGATTATGCAGGAGATTTGGATAACAGGAGGTCCACTACAGGTTTTGTGTTTACACTAGCTGGAGGACCTATATGTTGGAGATCTGTGCTACAATCTGTTGTTGCATTATCTACCACAGAGGCTGAATACATGGCATTGGCGGAAGCAGCAAAAGAGGCACTTTGGGTTCAAGAACTTGTGACAGAATTGGGTATTGAGCAAGGTGGAGTTCAGCTACACTGTGATAGCCAGAGTGCAATATTTCTGGCGAAAAATCAAGTGTATCATTCAAGGACAAAGCACATTCATGTGAGGTTTCACAAGATAAGGGAGTTGGTTGCTTCTGCTGAGATCATTCTGGAGAAAGTGCATACGTCAGAGAATGCGGCTGATATGCTAACCCACTTGTTGGGCTTTTCAAGCCCATGTCCAACTTCCTCATTAGTATGATATTCTCCGCTTTGGGCTCAGGTGGTAAAGCCCGCACGGATTTGTCTTTGGGTTCCTTCCCAAAAGGCCTCATACTAATTGGAGTTGGACATTACTTATATATTAGACCAATACTGTCTAAACTTCCGATGTGGGACTTGGATTGATATCCCAACAATCCTCCCCTCAAGCCAAGGACCACACGAACCCTTGACCTCCAACCTTTCGCGAAACCTGGCACCCATCTTGTACCGCCGTACTCACCAACGGAACTCTTCACCTAACCCTTGCAACCCTTGCTGCACCGCTAGGAAGACTTTCGACACAAGGCACCGGCACCCTTAATCGCAAGGTTACCTTGAGGGCTCTCCTCCCACAACGAACATCCGGCCCAACCCACTTCTCTAAGTCCACTTTTTAGAACCTGAGCTCTGATACCACTTGTTGGGCTTTCCAAGCCATGTCCAACTCTCCCATTATTATGATATTGTCCGCTTTGGGCCCAGGTGGCAAAGCCCGCACGGATTTGTCTTTGAGCTCCTTCCCAAAAGGCCTCATACTAATCAGAGTTGGACATTACTTATATATTAGACCATTACTGTCTAATATTCCGATGTGTGACTTGAATTGATATCCCAACAGTAGAGCTTAAGAGACTGAAAGAGAGGAGGAAAGTAATACATATCATGAACAATAATAAATGGAAATTATTATGAGTTATGAAATATTTCAGTGTTCCATTTCATTTTGATAAATGTAATACGCCAGCTCTAAATATTACTACAAGGCAAGTGTGGATTTTGTTATTTGGCCAAAAATAAAAGCAAGTAGGGATGAAAATTTCAATTTCTTTTCATTTTTAGTTTCGAGTTTGGTTTGGTTCAATCAATTCTTCTCTTAGGGTATGTGCATTGCACACTTTAAAAGTGGGTGTCTAAAATTTTTTTTGATTAAATTTAATAATTATTTAAAAAATGGGTGTCTAAAGCGGCCGTGAACATGTCTAAAGCTCAAAAATAAATCCTATATTAGACACTTTTTATCAGTTTTAGATCTGTAATCTTAAGATTTATTATTTTAATAATGTTTAAACAAACTAATTAGATCTCTCAAAGTGTACAATGCACATGCCCTTACTACTTTACTAGATGGATCATTATGTTAAACCTAAGAAGTCTAAAATTAACACCAGTCCATGGGAACAATATTATCTAACAAAGATGAGGTAACACACATCTTCTTATATATTTTTTTTATGTCAACATGATCACATGAGTCAAAACATTGGACTGCAAACGTGATACCTAAATTCATAATTCAACCTTGTTCATATGAGTTAAATATATAGAAATGGTGCATCTCTCAGCTCATTTGGAATTTCAGAGTGTATTTTATTTTTTAGTCAAAATCATAAAACATTTTATCAAAGACGATTAATTATTATTTTCTGCATAATATTTTTTCCGCAAAACCACAAAATATTGTTTTTCAACCCAAATTGACAAATCACATTTTAGCTTAAAAACCTCAAAATCATGTTTTATTGTCTAAATTGAAAAATCGTGGAATTGTAGAATAACATTTTTTGGATAAAATAACAATTTTTTTTTATCCAAACCATAAAATTAAGTTTCCCACCATAACTATATTTTGTACGAAATATATAATTCCACAATTTTGCAGTTGCGACGCAAATTGAAAGGGTGCTTTAAAAGTACCTTTTGATTTTTTTACTCCATAAACAATAGACTATCCTCTAGGTTCAGCCCATTGGGCCACTAAATATTTAATAGGCCCATATTTTTATACGTATCTACGGGCACCGAGTCTCCGACGAGTTTAACCTTGCGATTCTCGCCGTCTTCGTGAATCGTTCGTGACATTTGTTCGTGTGAGAGAGAAGAGAATAATCATCATGAAGCTCTCTTTCTCTCTCCCTTCCAAGTCAAAGCCCAAAGTCACAGCCACCGCCGACGGGAACAACGCCGTTGATGACGGCAATAGCAAGGAGTTCGTCACCGAATTCGATCCTTCGAAAACCCTAGCTAATTCCGTTCCCAAATACGTTATCCCTCCGATAGAGAACACATGGAGGCCTCACAAGAAGATGAAGAATCTCGATCTCCCGCTTCAATCCGGTAACACCGGCTCAGGTCTCGAATTCGAGCCCGAGGTTCCTTCAGGCGATTCCAAGGGATCCGATAACAACATCACCTACGGTTTGAATCTGCGGCAGAAAGCGAAGGACGACGCCGAGAGTGACGCGATTGAAGATGGGAGATTAGCTCCGGTGGAGCAGCTTTTGCTGCAAAGTCTGAGGAAAGATCTGGAGTCTCTCGCTGATGATCCGACGTTGGAGGATTTCGAGAGCGTTCCTGTGGAAGGCTTTGGAGCTGCGTTGATGGCTGGATATGGGTGGAAGCCTGGGAAAGGTATAGGTAAGAATGCTAAAGATGATGTTCAGGTTAAGGAATACAAAAAGTGGACTGCTAAGGAAGGATTAGGTTTCGATCCTGATAGATCTAAGGTTGTAGATACGAAGGCTAAAGTGAAAGAAAGTGGGAAGCTTGATAATAAGCCAAGGGATGTTAATGGCGGAGATGTGTTTTTTGTTGGGAAAGAAGTGAGAATCGTTGGAGGAAGAGAAATGGGATTAAAGGGTAAGATTGTAGAGAAACTGGGTAACGATTTGTTTGTTCTGAAGCTCTCTGGAAGCAAAGGTGAAGTGAAAGTTGGTGTGAATGATGTAGCAGATTTGGGTTCTCAGGAAGAAGAAAGGTGTTTAAAGAAGCTGAAAGATTTACAGTTAAACGTCAAGGAGAAAGATAAGAAAGCGAGTAAACGAAGCAGAGGAACAGAGAGAGGGAGTCGAACTGAAGTTAGAGTCAGTGAGAAGCAGGATAGAGGTCAAACAAGAGAGAAGAGAGTGAAGCCCTCATGGCTAAGGAGTCATATAAAGGTGAGAATAGTAAGCAAGGAGTTGAAAGGTGGGAGATTGTATCTTAAGAAAGGAAGAGTTGTTGATGTTGTTGGACCAACTACTTGTGATATCACGATGGATGAGACGCAAGAGTTGGTTCAAGGGGTTGATCAGGAGCTGCTCGAGACGGCATTGCCTAGGCGAGGGGGTCCGGTTTTGGTCCTGTCGGGGAAGCACAAGGGCGTCTATGGAAATCTGGTTGAGAAAGATTTGGATAAAGAAACTGGTGTGGTTCGTGATTTAGATAACCACAAGATGCTCGATGTTAGGCTTGAACAAGTTGCTGAGTACATGGGTGATATGGATGATATTGAATACTGAAACTCTGTTGTTGAACTGAAGCTGTTAACTTTCAGGTATTGCAACTACCTCATTTCCTATTTGAATTTCCTTGCTTTTGGATAAACCAATCAATAGTTTCACATGTGTAATTTGCAAGCTTTTAAACAGAAACAAGCTTGAATTTTCTTCTGCTTCTTCTGCATAAAGTTTATTAGAAATTCAAGTTTGTGAGAGTTTTGAATAAGTTGGTTATTTCCCATTTGTGATTTGCAAAGCTCCCATTCCCTTGTAATTGACATACTATGCATGTGAACTTGTATGCGTAATGGTTTTAGTTCTAGATGAAATGCCAATAACTCTTCCTTGCGTGAGAACTGGTGAAGATAATAAACAGAACTTCATCCTAAACTGTTTATTGATCTTAAGGTTCTTTCTTGATGTAATGACAGTTCAGGTGCAGCTTCCGGATTTACGAGGAATTGGTGAATGGGTGCGTTTGTTGAATTTTTAGACAATAGACAGCGGAGGATTAGTGTCAGTGTCTGGTCTTCCAGTAACTGCTGATTCTGTATTGCACTCACTGTACCATTTGTAAGAGTACATACGTTGTCATGCACTATTTTCATGCGTTTCAGCTGTAACCTTTGTGGTCCGAATTAAAAAGAATAGATATGATGATTTACAAGATGAGCGCAGTTTTAGATTGAATTTTTATTATGGTAGGTGATGCATCTCTCATAACACACTCAAACATCTAATCTCGGACTCTATATCAGAATATCTACATTTCTCACTGTAATGATTTCTCCGAGTGGGGTCATTGTACTGACAACTCAACTCTATTGCTTTTTGTTTTTTCCCTTTTTAATTCCACCCCAAAAACTAATTCCACCCCAAGAACGTCATGAAAATACAAGGAAGACGGGCTCCTATTGCTTGCTGCTTTTCTTATCCTACTTCATATACTTAAATGGGATGAAACAGAAAGGATGCTGTTCTCATGCTTATAGTGAGATCTTACATGACATAATCTGTAAACTGCAAGTGATTGTAAACTATCAAAGATTATAAACTGCAACAAGTAACCCAGTCTGCTAAAGAAGTATCACATAAAGCTTCTTTTTGGTTCTCGATGCGCTCACATATTCAGATACCCGAAAAGTAATAACTTTGGCCTAATGTAGACCAACACTGTATTCCTCTCCGCAAGCGCATTTAGCGATGTAAGAGATTCCCTGCAGCAAGTGGAGGAGGTTATCATCGTAATCACATAGATATGTCATAATCAAATTAAGCCTATATATAAACCAAACGCTTACCTTCAGTTTCTCAGCCTGACTCAGCAGCGAATGTAAATACTCAGCCTCTCCGGATTCATCTGACATGAGAGCTGTGTATTCCTCTTCTAGAATCTTCATATCCACTGACATCAACTCTGGCTGCATTGTGCACGAAAAATCATACATGAGTTAACAACAATTCATGCAAGATCAACAATTCCTTCCAATGAGAAGCGATGGTTTCAGTACCATCAACAAGTCATTTACTGTGGATACTGCAAGAACATCCCATGAACTGTTCATAATCATATGAAAGGAATACGAACAAAGGGAAAATGAAACCAATCAGAGTAGTGAATAACTAATCAATGCCGACAGGAAAAATAAAAAAAATGTGGGGTGAGTAGATCTGCACTTAGCTTGTAGCATGTGAAGTGGACTTACTTGCAACAGTTCTTGACAGAGATCTATGCTAAGAAAGAGCCACTATATTTGATTTAAGCGGAGCCAAAGGTATTACTTTGCGTATCAGAGACTCCATGCGTCCCCTGAAATAAGACAAGTAACAGCGAATCCCCATAGACACTGATAATCTTCAACCTCTAGCGTAACCATGCCATGTCTAGGTATTATTAAGGACCTCTCAGAAAGTCCTCCTACACTATCATTCGCAGGAATCCTTCTACAATAAGTGTTGGCTAACACTTTTTTTGAGGTTCTGACATAAGCAAACATAACTGTAGCCACTTAGGACCTGAATCAGAAGATAGATCCGTTGAAACAAGTCTGATGATCCTGTGTAAGAAATATATTTATCCCTAATTATGTGGTCTTATAGTTAAATGTTTTCTAATTGGGATGCTGCTATACATTAAGAACATTTGGTAACCAACTGAATTGTATATTATAAGGAGTTTATCTCTCGAAGCATTGCTTCTTGTGTGGGGAATGCAACCGGTGCCTTAGAAACGAAAGTGCTGCTGCTGCAACCATTGTTTGGAAGACTTCAAAACTGGAGAGAGAGATGCAACACCTAGCCACAGTAAGTACTTCAAAATCTGACACTTATATGAACTGCTTACAGATCTCTGTATATGCATTTCCAACTTTCTTGGTCCATCACTTGCTTTTTCTATACAATTTATGTTTTCTTCAGATATGCAGACACTGTGGTAGGGGAGTGTTAAGCAAACAACTATGTTTATTCACTTAAAGGAATTACACTATCAAATCGCCAAAGAGAATCTCCAAGACGAATTGATCCTTCAGATCTCAAGAACAAGCTCTTGAATCTGCCTAATTGCAGAGATCACTCTCTTGCAATTCCTAAGTGATCTTTGATCTCTCTGGACCTGGATGAAAGCTACACAAACAATGAAAGAGACTTATATACACTACTTAACTCCGTAACAACTTCTCTTCTCTTTCCTTCTTAAGACGCCACGTCATTAGTCAAAGAGTCTTCACCTTCCAGCTCATCAATTCTCCTCTTGACGTACACTCTTCTATCAATACTCCCCCTTTTCGAAGACAGCTTGTCCTCAAGCTGGGATGATAGAATTATTGCAACACCGCTTTGTCCCTTGATTTTATTCATGAAAGTCTGTCTCTGAACCACAACAGCTTGGAAGCTCAAGTGCTGTAACGCCAACCAAAGTCCATATGAGACCAGCCGCATCATATCTAGTGTCCACAGGCTTGAAGTTCTTGCGTCTCCAACAATGCCACACAGAAAATTCATACTTCAAGCGCCTTTTGGATGAAATCAGATGAGTTTTACTGATTATCGAGTTTGACTGAATAAACTCTCGAATTCTGGACTCTCTTTGCTTCTTCTTCTTCTTGCGCCAGCAATGCCAAACAGAAAACTCAGATTTCCAGCCCTTCGTTGATGAGAACATGTGTAGGGATCTTGAATCCTGAACCTTGCGAATCCTTGACTTCTTTTTGAACTTGAATCGCCAAGATTTTGACCCTTTCTGCATCTTCTTTCTAGTTCTCATATGCTCTCTCCGGTGAGACATAGTATCAAACATCTGGTGTGCACAAGGTTTGGGTTTGGCAACTTTTGACTTTGCACAAATCTCAACCACGTCTTTGCCATTAGAAGTGTATTGTATCCACTGATTGAGCAATCCAAGTATCAACACCAAAATCAGAGTGTAAACCATCCAAAGTTGGGCTCACAACTTCTGTTACAGCTTCTTGTTGAACCTCAATTTGTAAACCTACCATATCTTGCTTCATACAATCGCCAAAAGTTTCCTGAAGCTCTACTACAATTGGGGACTCTGTCTTCTTCACCAAGTGTGTCTCAGGGACAACATTCCTCTTTGAAGGCGATTCATTCTTCAAATTCACTTTTGATGGTAAAAGAGACTTAACTGGACCAAATCGAGTAGTTAATCTTCTCTTAATATTGGCCTAATCCGAAGAATCTTTCAGCTTGCGTAATCCAACCAAAAGGATAAGTTCCATCAAAAACCGGTAACTCAATCTTCTTCTTCAAACTATTTCGATTCTCTAACACGCTACTGATTTCCCGATAACCTAAGCGTTGTTCATCTCGATTCAGTTCAAGATCAGACGATCGTACCTGAGCCGATGATTCAGCAGTCGTCCCTTCTGTTTTCCCATGAACTTTATCGGAAGATTGATTAGCTTCGATTTGTGCCAATCTCTGTGACATGAGAAGTAAATTCCTGTCCATCGTGTCAAACCTCATATCGAAAGCATTAAAACGGCCGGTGATTTCTGTATTTGATCGCGTTAATAGATCCCAACCTCCATGAATCTCTTCCACTGCATTGGTCAATTCCTCCATAGATCCTAGTAAGTCCACCGTAATCTGACCAGAATCTGCCATTCTTCGCAGTCGCGATGCTCCGAAACGCTTACCGCACCAATTTGTTAAGATATCAACTCTCTTTATTGATTTCTCAACAAAGAACTACAATACCGAGACGTAACGGAGAGTCTCCGAAATGAATCGATCCTTCAGATCTCAAGAACACTCTCTTGAATCTGCCTAATTGCAGAGAACAATCTCTAACAATTCCTTGATTGATCTTAATCTCTCTGGATCTCGATAATAGCTAACAGAATGTGAAAGACTCTATATATACAAATGCAACAACTTTACTCGACTCTCAAGCCACGTAAGCAGTCAACGGTCTTCACTTGTCCAGCTCAGCTCTCCCTCTTGCATACACTCTTCTATCAATACTCCCCCATTTCAAAGACAGCTTGTCCTCAAGCTGGAAACTGATGCAACATCACACTGTCCCTTGATCCCATACACTGATTCTGTCTCTTGGACCTCAACAGCTTGGGAGCTCCTGAGCTGGAACGCCAACCTTTCAACTATAGCAAAAGCATAACGGAAATTGCCCCTGTTGTAATGCTTGATTGCTGCACTTTTCTTATATTGTCCAACTGATCTTGGCTAGTGTGATTGTACTGAAACCTCCAAAAATTGATAAGAGTCTTTGTCTGCAACAATCGTTGTCTCAATTGGTTGTTTGTATGAGTAGTCACCTGGATATAATCTTGCTGAATTGTGTATTCTTTTGTAAGATGTCCAATGATAGCCTGTATTCCAGGACGTGCATCAATCTCGTGTGTTTTGTTTTTCCAGCGGTGCCACACATGAAAATCTGTGTGTGTAAACTCCTTGTGTTTCAAACAATGCCACGCAGCAAACTGGTGAAGACAAGAATATTGTTTCATCATCTCAGAAACCGCATACTCTACCGCAGAATCCTTTTGTTGCAACAACTGTTGCGTTTGCCCCGGCTTCAAAAACGCTTGGGTCTGTCGCTTTTTGTATTGAAACTCCCAAGATTTCAAAATTCGATCCTCTTTTTTGCAACCGTCAAATTCATACCAGGTGGAGCTCTTGTCAGAGTTTCCTTTATTTAATTCATCAAGCCATCGCTTTTTGTATGAGATGCCCTTTAAGTTCTAAATCTGTAATCCATTTCCAACTTGTAGCAGCCGTAGTNATACAAGGAAGACGGGCTCCTATTGCTTGCTACTTTTCTTATCCTACTTCATATACTTAAATGGGATGAAACAGAAAGGATGCTGTTCTCATGCTTATAGTGAGATCTTACATGACATAATCTGTAAACTGCAAGTGATTGTAAACTATCAAAGATTATAAACTGCAACAAGTAACCCAGTCTGCTAAAGAAGTATCACATAAAGCTTCTTTTTGGTTCTCGATGCGCTCACATATTCAGATACCCGAAAAGTAATAACTTTGGCCTAATGTAGACCAACACTGTATTCCTCTCCGCAAGCGCATTTAGCGATGTAAGAGATTCCCTGCAGCAAGTGGAGGAGGTTATCATCGTAATCACATAGATATGTCATAATCAAATTAAGCCTATATATAAACCAAACGCTTACCTTCAGTTTCTCAGCCTGACTCAGCAGCGAATGTAAATACTCAGCCTCTCCGGATTCATCTGACATGAGAGCTGTGTATTCCTCTTCTAGAATCTTCATATCCACTGACATCAACTCTGGCTGCATTGTGCACGAAAAATCATACATGAGTTAACAACAATTCATGCAAGATCAACAATTCCTTCCAATGAGAAGCGATGGTTTCAGTACCATCAACAAGTCATTTACTGTGGATACTGCAAGAACATCCCATGAACTGTTCATAATCATATGAAAGGAATACGAACAAAGGGAAAATGAAACCAATCAGAGTAGTGAATAACTAATCAATGCCGACAGGAAAAATAAAAAAAATGTGGGGTGAGTAGATCTGCACTTAGCTTGTAGCATGTGAAGTGGACTTACTTGCAACAGTTCTTGACAGAGATCTATGCTAAGAAAGAGCCACTATATTTGATTTAAGCGGAGCCAAAGGTATTACTTTGCGTATCAGAGACTCCATGCGTCCCCTGAAATAAGACAAGTAACAGCGAATCCCCATAGACACTGATAATCTTCAACCTCTAGCGTAACCATGCCATGTCTAGGTATTATTAAGGACCTCTCAGAAAGTCCTCCTACACTATCATTCGCAGGAATCCTTCTACAATAAGTGTTGGCTAACACTTTTTTTGAGGTTCTGACATAAGCAAACATAACTGTAGCCACTTAGGACCTGAATCAGAAGATAGATCCGTTGAAACAAGTCTGATGATCCTGTGTAAGAAATATATTTATCCCTAATTATGTGGTCTTATAGTTAAATGTTTTCTAATTGGGATGCTGCTATACATTAAGAACATTTGGTAACCAACTGAATTGTATATTATAAGGAGTTTATCTCTCGAAGCATTGCTTCTTGTGTGGGGAATGCAACCGGTGCCTTAGAAACGAAAGTGCTGCTGCTGCAACCATTGTTTGGAAGACTTCAAAACTGGAGAGAGAGATGCAACACCTAGCCACAGTAAGTACTTCAAAATCTGACACTTATATGAACTGCTTACAGATCTCTGTATATGCATTTCCAACTTTCTTGGTCCATCACTTGCTTTTTCTATACAATTTATGTTTTCTTCAGATATGCAGACACTGTGGTAGGGGAGTGTTAAGCAAACAACTATGTTTATTCACTTAAAGGAATTACACTATCAAATCGCCAAAGAGAATCTCCAAGACGAATTGATCCTTCAGATCTCAAGAACAAGCTCTTGAATCTGCCTAATTGCAGAGATCACTCTCTTGCAATTCCTAAGTGATCTTTGATCTCTCTGGACCTGGATGAAAGCTACACAAACAATGAAAGAGACTTATATACACACTCCGTAACAACTTCTCTTCTCTTTCCTTCTTAAGACGCCACGTCATTAGTCAAAGAGTCTTCACCTTCCAGCTCAGCAATTCTCCTCTTGACGTACACTCTTCTATCAGGGAGACTGGGAGTGAAATGCAATTCCCTTGCGTGCTCAGTCTTTTACGAGAGACGGAAAGAGTTTCGTGGCCTCTCTTCCATTGCTACGGAGAGTGAGCTTTACCCTAAATGCATGGCTGAGTGGTTCTGACATTATTCGGAAGATCATCACCTCAGAGTTGATTGCTTATGTCTTATATGGTTGGATCAAAGATTGTCATGGACGAGTGAATATGTGTTGTATATTAGATACATCCGCTTGTCACCATTTTGTTCAATGAGCAATGTAGATCTCTGTGTTGTGTTGTATAAGTCTTGTGTACATATAAGCAATCTTGAAAACAAACACAATTAGTTGAACCAAAAAAAAAAAAAAAACAAACACAATTAAAGTCTTGTGTATATATAAGCAATCTTGAAAAAAGAACAATTATATGCGTGTATAGTAGATACATCCGCTCACCATTTTGTTCAATGAGCAATGTAGATCTCTGTTGTGTTGTATAAGTCTTGTGTATATAAACAATCTTGAAAAAAAGACAATTATATTTCTATGTTTTGTAAATGTCCACAGCAACAAAAAGATTTGGATTTGATTGATTTCCAGTTAAAAGATTTGTTAAATTTGTAACAATAATTTGTTAGATTTGGAAAGATTTTGTATATTTAGAAAATATATCAAAATATTTTATTATAATGACTTTGAGAATCTAAGTCATATAGGTAGTATTTTGAAAGTTTTGTTAAATCTTGTTTTATGAGTTAAATTGTTTAAAATTCATGTTCCAATAACACAATATTTTAATAGAATCTTTAAAAACCAAACTTTTTGAATAACAAAGGATTTTGGATGGAATTTTAAAATCTTTAAACTAATAACAATTGATTCTATTAAAATTTCAAGAATCTATAAACCAATAATATTGGAATCTCAAAATTTTAAAAATTCTTTAAAATTCATCTCGCAATAACACCCCCCCCCCCCCTAAATCTCTACTTTCACACTTCTTCATAGTGAAATATAATCTATTAATAATAGCAATATGAATAAATGGCAATTGCATTTGAATAAGTTGCATCTTTTCATTATTGTTATTTGTGTCTTTCTATTAAGCCAAACTTTAAATCAATAAACGCTTATTATGATTACATATTTTCATCAGTGTCTTTTCGTTTATAACCGCTTATTTTATGAATAATTGCATCTTTTAATATTTATGTCCGTTTGACTAAAAAAAAAATATGCATGTCCTTTCAACTATATACAAATACAAAAATTATGAGGTTCTTCATTTTTTTTGTTTGAGATGTATGTTTAGCAAAAAAGTTTATTAACCTAAAATGAGTAGTGGCATGAAGTAACGAAAGAAATATTACTTTGAGCTGCACCAAATCAATTGCATAATGTTTTTCTTCTTCATATTATTAATTTAGGAATCCATTAAAATTATGAAATTTATATAGGATATTGCAAAGACTAATCATGCAACGATCTTTACTGATCTTAGTTAATTCTTACCATGATTGATTCACTTGCTACCAAGCCATTAATGTAGAAGTCAACCGGATCATGCACCAGTGGAACTATAACTAAAAAATAACAGATGCACGAGAGTAACGAATAAAGAAAATAAGCTCACCAATATATAATGTATAACCATCGGTCAAGGAAGTGTAAATCAAAGCTCCTAGCATAACGCACAAACCATGGATCTGACAGTAGCAAACGACATAAGTGAGAGTAAATGATTTTGATCTCATCTACTTCAAGCTGTATGTAGAAGAGTACAACATTGCACTATTGCAAACAAAAGAAGTAGTTTTCAGTTTCACAATGGTTGGGTAATAATGGCTTAATTCCAATACCGGTTAATGTTTATCATCATCAACCGGTTTGAATTTTTCGGTTTTGGTTTAATGTAATACGGACTATTTAGCTCATATAATTTGCAAGAAAGCCCATTATAATGGTAATGTAGGCCCATCGTTAACGGTAACGGTTGTTTCAGATAGATTCAAAATTTAAAAACCAAACGCAGAAAAGGAAGAGAAAATATTCCTCTCCGGTCACGCCTCTCTTTTTCATCTCTCCATCTTTTTTTTCTTTTCGATTTGCGTCATCTTCAAAGAGAGATAACGAAAACGAGAGGAACAATTTGCGTTTCAGATTTTCTTTCTTCTGGATTTAAAAGAAGCGGCTTCGATGGAAGATGTTCAGATCCGGTGGATTCAAAAGTGACCTCATCTGATTCACCGGAGATTTCTATTGATGACTGTGAAGATTCTTTGGCGGATTCCATGGTGTGTGATCCGAATTCAAGACTCGTGCCCACTGGTTTTACAAGAGCTAATCGCACAGGTTCGATCCTCTCACTTCCGATTTCAATTTTTACATGTTTGGTGTTTCGCTTAGTGGAATCTCAGGTTTTGGATCTGAATCTCTAGGGTTTAGGTTTTTTTCCTGTACGTTTTGCCTAATTTCCACAGACTCGATCCCTTGTACGTAAGGAAATCACTCAATATATGTTCGAAATATTCTGTTTATGTTCAATTCTTTCTTTATTTAAGCACATCTTCTGCTGTCTTGGGATTTTAAAATCAGGATTTCTTTTTAACTGGTTGATTCAACAACAAAAGTCCTCTTTTAACAAAATTTCAAAGCCTTTTGTTCTTCTAATGTTGTACAAACTCTTGTTTTGGGATATTGTTTCGATGTTTTTGTTTTTCAATTGAAACCCCAAAAAGATCAGAGGCAAACACTAATATGATAGTGTTCTGTCAGATTCTTATTTGGGAACATTGTCCCGTTGCTTCCTATAGAAGAAACGTATACCATCACCTTAGAAAAATTGATAATTGGACCGATGATAATATGGGTTTGGTAGTGCATGTCTAAGGAAGGATGTTAGGGGATGGCAAAATAAGACCACACGGCTTAAACAACGTCTTAAAATAAAAGACTACGAATGGGAAACAGATTCTTTACTTGGATGGAATGGAGTATAACAACCAAAGGCTTGATGAAATGGAGTATAACGACCAACGGGCTAGGAAAGTCTTAAGACGAAGACTACAAATTGAAAACAGATTCCTTACTTTACTACCAACGGCTTACAAAAGTCACTAGACAAAGACAATGGATCGGTTAAAACTAAAAAGACTTGCTGGATGGAAATAAAAATCACCAGCGGCTTAGAAAAAGCCATTAGACAAAGACTATGAACAGAGAACCATTTGGATGGAAAAAATAACGACCAAATGGCTTAAAGAAGTCTCAAGACAAAGGCTTATGAAGCGAGAACTACTTATGTTCGATAACCACAAGGCTTAATAGTTGAATAAGACAAAGACTGAGACGAAAACAGGTAACTCGTGGCTTAGAAAAACTTGGTTGGATGGGAAATAAAAACGACCAACGGCTTAGAGAAGTCTTAAGACACAGACTATGGCTTAGCTTTCAGTTTGTTGGATGTATAGATTGACCAATAGCTGAAAACAAGGCTTGAGATAAAGACAATGGGTTGGTCTTATGGCAAAAAAACGACAAGGGACTTTAAAAGAAAACACCAACGGGTTAAAGAAGTCTTAAGACAAAAGCTCATGAACCGAGAACTATTTATGTTCGATAACCACAAGGCTTAAAAGTGGAAAAAGGCAAAGATTGAGACGAAAACATGTAAACTCACGGCTTAGGAAAAAAATGACCAATGGCTTAAAATGACTTGTTGGATGGACAAAAACGAGCAATGATTAAAACTGCAAATTGCTTAAAGAAGTCTTAAAGACAAAGACAGGCGAGAACAAATTCTTTGATTTACTACTCACGGCTTAGAAAAATCTCTATGGGTTGATCTTTGGCTTGATGGATGGAACAAACGACCAAGGGCTGAAATAGACAAAGACTACGAATCAAAAACAGAATCCTTAAGAAAACACCAAAGGCTTAAAGAAGTCTTAAAGACAAAGGCTATGAACCAAGAACTGTTTCTATTCGATAACCACAAAGCTTAAAAAGTAGAAAAAGTTGTGGGTTAGCTTTCAGTTTGTTGGATGGATATGGCGACCAATGGCTGGAAAAAAAAACTCTTTAAGACAAAGACTATTTCTTTGCAATCACCACTTAAAGCTTAGAAAGTCATTAGATAAAGACAGTGTGGGTTGGTTTTCCACTTGTTGGATGGAATTAACGACTAAGGACTGAAGCAAAAGTCTAAAGACAAGAAACAAAAGTCTAAAGACAAATTCTTTGGATGGAAATAACGACCATGGACTGAAATGAAGACAAATTCTTTGGATGAAATTAACGACCAGTGACCGAAACAAAAGTCTGAAGACAAGGACTGAAATGAAGACAAGTTCTTTGGATGGAATTAATGACAAAGGTCAAGACAAAGACCATGACAGGAAAACAGATTTCCTTACTTTAACTCTCCCAGCTTAGAAATGTCTTTAGACAAAGACTATGGATGAAAAAACAACGCAAGGGTTAAATAAGTCTCATTACTTTGACTATGAATGGAAAATTGATTCTTTACTCTGCCACAAGGCTTTAAATAAAAAGTCTTTAGACAAAGACTATATGGATAGGCTTAAAAATACGATCAACGGCTTAAAGGTCTTTAGAGAAAGACTATCTTTTGATTCGTTGGATGGAGAATACAATCAACATATGTGAAGACAAATTCATTCTGATTTTTCTTTTTTTTCAGGTATGCGCTGCAGAAAGTGTTCTTACTTTCTGATTTCAAGTGTAGCAGATTTATGTGACAGTTATGTGCTTTTCAAACTTACTTATAATTAGTTTATAAATTTCACAAGTATGAGAAATATCTGTGAAGTAGACTAATTTTGATTTCCATATTACAGGTGCTTGTTAAGCAACAAAAATCTTACGAGATTTATAAATGTTAGCATACTTCAAAACCTAATGCGCAGCGTATCTCCAAACCATTGACTTCTATGGGTTCTTCCCAATCACTTGGGAATTCAAACACATACCAACATACACACGTGCACATATACATACATGCACACACAAACACACATTCATACATTTATACATACATACGTATTTGCATACTTGCTTTTTCATTTACATTCATATTTGCTTTCATCTTTTATTGTTTACCAATTTTTGTGATTTTTTTATATTTTATTGCTAACTTACTAGCTTCCTTCCTACTTGCTTACTTCTTTCTTTTTTGCTTCCTTGATCATTTGCTTTCCTGCTTCCTTTGTTCCTTGTGTACTTGCTTGCTTGCTTTCTTCTTTGATTGCTTAGTTGTGTGCTTCCTTGATTCATGTTCTAACTTTTTTTCAAAATTTGATGATGATCCCAAATCTACATAATGACATCCTTACGATTTTATAGTTAAATTTGGTTCTTATATGAGCAATTCTAGCATTCTCTATCATGTTTTTTACATTGATGATTATTGTTTATTTTTTTGATGAATTGTACCCTTCGACTTGAGTTTTTTTACAAAACAAAATGATTGAAAATATCTTTGTTGTGGTACTAGTGTCCGTCTCTTGATCTTAACATAATTGATTTTCGCTTTGTCTCTTTGTCTTAGCACAGTTGATTATCACTTGGAAATCTATTGAATTATATGTTAAGTGTGCAATGGATATTGCTTGATTTTCTTACCATAGTTATGTGACTGGTGTTAAAATCAAGATATATATATATATATATCAGTTGTAATTTTTCAATATATATATATATATATATATATACACTTCTGGTCTTTTTGTTTTTTTACTCCATGTATATCTTTTCAAAATAAAATATATATATTGTTGTTTGTTTGTTTGTTGAAAATGGACAATTTGAATTTTAATGTTAGGTTTATTGTTAAATAATGTTTTCTGTATTTTTTTTTTTTTTTTTTTTGCTTTTGTTGTGTTATATTAGGAGAGTTGTCATGTGAACACAATTCTTGCATTTTGGTTGCTTGTCCATTGGTCATTCTTTGTTATGACGCGATTATGATCTTATTTCCTTGGTATGGCCGGATGATTAACATCTTGTTTTTTGCATCTTAATTTTGAATAGTTGATGTGGTAAATTGATTGAAATTTTTTGGGTGTTTAGTCCTAATTTGGATACACTTAAAAATTTATCTATGTCTATGATTGATATGCATATGGACAAAATAAGGTTTTAGATAAGGTATTTTAAAAATATTTAGAGTATCTGTAGTCATGAGGCCATGCATATACTGATTGTTTGGGTATAACCTTAGGTCTTGACTTAATTGTTCTATGCTTCTTACACTTTTTAAACCATATCTTGATTAAATTACTTCACATTTGCACCAAAAAAATATTGATTAATTTATGGTCGTTCTGTTATCTTTGCTTTGAATTGATTCCACATACGGCTGCACTATTAGTTAGTGGATGGTCTAAGAATTCTTTGAAAACTATTATTAGATGAGCTCTTTTAATTAGAATTTACTCTCTGAATGGTCTGTGATTTAACCCTCAATTTGACTATATTTTATACATTTTCTTTATCAGTAAAAAATATACATCATATACCATTTGCCTAAAACTGAATAGAGCTAACTCGACTGAACCAAAAAAAATTAATTCAGTTTGTAAACCGATCGCTGACATTTCAAAATGCTTATGGTTTATTGTTTTGATTCAGCAGTCCTTCGATCTATAGAATTACATGTATTCAAACCTAACCCTGAAAATTTTGGGTATCGTGACGTGTATTTACGGGAACGGGACGAGAACGGGAATTTGGGAATTTAAAAACAATTCTCAAAAGGGAATCCGATAAGAACGGGAAGGGTTCGGGAAATTTCTTGAACTAAAATCTCTTCCCAAACGGGTATTTATTTTGGGAAAATTCGGGTAACTAGGGAAAATTCGGGAAAATTCGAGAAAATTCGGAAAATTTCGGGAAAATTCTGAAAGTTTTTGAGAAAATTCGAGAAAATTCCAAAAAATTCAGAAAATTTCGGAATGTCCGAGTACCCGATCTCATTCCCGTTCCCTTCCCGTATCCTTCCCATACCCGTTTGAAAAAAATAAATGGTCATGAACGGGAATTTTTTTGAACGGGAACAGGAACGGGAACGGGACGAGAATTTTGAAACGGGTACGGGTGGGAACCGGGAGCCCGTCCCGAAATTTACAGGGCTATTCAAACCGGTTTACCCAAAAAGAACTAAAAATCAAACTAATCAAAATATACCAATCAATATAAACCGAATTTCCTTTGAATTTTTTGATTTTTTAAAAAATCTGAACCATATAATTGAATTATTTTTATTTTTTTCAAAAAAAAGAAATGATCAAAGAAACAAATAATAGGCTTCGTAAGCAGACGTCCCCGGGTAAAAACTGTCATTGTGCCGAATGTTTTTTGTTTGGTCATAAGGGAGAAAGTTGTAATTTCACTACCCCTATGAGTTACTTTTTCCAAACATGCAATAGGGGTCTACTTTTGCCAAATCAATCAACTTTTAGGTTAGTTTTAGCAGATCCCCCATGTTATTATTTCAATTGATTTTTATATTAGAATCCATTAAAAATCATTATTATATATGATGTTTATTGATGACTATTATAGTTAGTTCTAATGTCTGTTATTAGAATTGAAATTTTGTCAACAACAATAACAAGTTTTTGCATCATCAACTTGGTCAACATCTTTTGTCGTCATATTCTGGTAAAATGTTCTTACTTTAACAAAAATAATTTTGATCGTGTTCTCGTATATATTGTTTCATCTTCCAGTTTATTTTGGTTGTAGTTGTTGAAACCCATTGAGATGTAAATTTTGTTTGGTATGAACCTCATTGAGTTCAATACATAACGTTATCTTCTGTTAAATATAAAATTTACATGTCATTTGTTTTTCAAAAATATTTTTTATGTTTTTATAGTAGACATAAATAGAGTTATGCTTAGCATTGAATTCTCCAAAAAAAAAATGGATATCATGGGATGAAAGTCATAAACTTCATTTGTCTTTTAAATTTGATCAAACATTAAATCCAAATTTTGACATATTGTTCTTCACCAACTTTCAAAATATTTTTGGTTTAACTGAATTCGGTATATGACTGAACTCAACAACTATAAGTTTTCTCTTTCTTTAATCGAAAACAATTGTTTGTTTTAAATTAAAAACGAAATAACTTATCAAACAAATGATCACCAAATTCAAGCACCTCATTGGATATGTCAAAATTAACTTTTAAGCTACAAATTGAAATGTGTATTGAAACGCATTGTTGTTCACCAACTTTCAAAGTATTATTGAAATTATTATTTTTTAACTGAATTATGTATATGATTGAACTCAACAACTATAAATTTATTCTTTCTTTAATCGAAAACAATTGTTCATTTTAAATTGTAAACGAAATAACTAGTCAAACCTATGATAGCCAACTCAAACACTTCATTAGATATGTCAAAATTAACTTTTAAGCTAAAACTTGAAATGAGTATTGAAACTCACTGTTGTTCACCAATTTTCAAAAGATTTTTGAAACTTTTTTGGATTAACTGAATTCGGTTTATGACTGAACTCAACAACTATAAGTTTTTTCTTTCTTTAATCGATCACAATTTTTACATTAAAAATACTATTTAATATCTAGTTAAATATAAATCAATCAATTAAAAAACTCAGAATAATCATGATCACAAAATATCGATTTTAATTATTTTTTACATACAAAACATCAGATTTAGTATAAACAAATTGTTCCTAATATTGTGTTACAATCCACTGAACATGGGATATGTATCTAAAGCAAATGGTGACATGGGAACCAGAAGTAACATTCAAGAGAAGGGAATTTGGATAAGAATGTTTAATATTAGCGAGCGATGGGCTTTGGGACGTGCTCTCGAGTCAGCTAGTTTGCGACGTAGCTAGGTTTTGTCTTCGTGAAGATGCTCCATCGAGCCTTGAATCAAAACTGCTCAAGAAAATGACAAAAAAGGAGAAGGAGGATCAGAACAGAATCCTTCGAGGAGTGCATTGGCTGCAACGTTGCTTACACGGTTGGCTTTGAGTAGACAAAGCAGTGACAATATTAGTGTGATTGTCATTGATCTCAAGAATAGCTCTCAATAGAACTGGTCTCATATCGTTTTTTTTTTGTGGGTAGATGCTAAGAAATAAGAAATGTTGATTTAGCGACGAGCCTTGATTGTTTTATGGTTTAGCGCTTGTCTCTTTGTTTTGTTATGAATTGGGGGGTTACGAGAACATTAAACAGCGAATGAAGGCTTAAATTACTTCACATTTGCACCAAAAAAATCTTGATTAATTTATGGTCGTTCTGTTGTCTTTGCTTTGAATTGATTCCACATACGACTGCACTATTAGTTAGTGGATGGTCTAAGAATGCTTTGAAAACTATTATTAGATGAGCTCTTTTAATTAGAATTTACTCTCTGAATGGTCTGTGATTTAACCCTCAATTTGACTATATTTTATACATTTTCTTTATCAGTAAAAAATATACATCATATACCATTTGCCTAAAACTGAATAGAGCTAACTCGACTGAACCAAAAAAAATTAATTCAGTTTGTAAACCGATCGCTGACATTTCAAAATGCTTATGGTTTATTGTTTTGATTCAGCAGTCCTTCGATCTATAGAATTACATGTATTCAAACCTAACCCTGAAAATTTTGGGTATCGGGACGTGTATTTACGGGAACGGGACGAGAACGGGAATTTGGGAATTTAAAAACAATTCTCAAAAGGGAATCCGATAAGAACGGGAAGGGTTCGGGAAATTTCTTGAACTAAAATCTCTTCCCAAACGGGTATTTATTTTGGGAAAATTCGGGTAACTAGGGAAAATTCGGGAAAATTCGAGAAAATTCGGAAAATTTCGGGAAAATTCGGAAAGTTTTTGAGAAAATTCGAGAAAATTCCAAAAAATTCAGAAAATTTCGGAAAGTCCGAGTACCCGATCTCATTCCCGTTCCCTTCCCGTATCCTTCCCATACCCGTTTGAAAAAAATAAATGGTCATGAACGGGAATTTTTTTGAACGGGAACGGGAACGGGAACGGGACGAGAATTTTGAAACGGGTACGGGTGGGAACCGGGAGCCCGTCCCGAAATTTACAGGGCTATTCAAACCGGTTTACCCAAAAAGAACTAAAAATCAAACTAATCAAAATATACCAATCAATATAAACCGAATTTCCTTTGAATTTTTTGATTTTTTAAAAAAACTGAACCATATAATTGAATTATTTTTATTTTTTTCAAAAAAAAGAAATGATCAAAGAAACAAATAATAGGCTTCGTAAGCAGACGTCCCCGGGTAAAAACTGTCATTGTGGCGAATGTTTTTTGTTTGGTCATAAGGGAGAAAGTTGTAATTTCACTACCCCTATGGGTTACTTTTTCCAAACATGCAATAGGGGTCTACTTTTGCCAAACCAATCAACTTTTAGGTTAGTTTTAGCAGATCCCCCATGTTATTATTTCAATTGATTTTTATATTAGAATCCATTAAAAATCATTATTATATATGATGTTTATTGATGACTATTATAGTTAGTTCTAATGTCTGTTATTAGAATTGAAATTTTGTCAACAACAATAACAAGTTTTTGCATCATCAACTTGGTCAACATCTTTTGTCGTCATATTCTGGTAAAATGTTCTTACTTTAACAAAAACAATTGTGATCGTGTTCTCGTATATATTGTTTCATCTTCCAGTTTATTTTGGTTGTAGTTGTTGAAACCCATTGAGATGTAAATTTTGTTTGGTATGAACCTCATTGAGTTCAATACATAACGTTATCTTCTGTTAAATATAAAATTTACATGTCATTTGTTTTTCAAAAATATTTTTTATGTTTTTATAGTAGACATAAATAGAGTTATGCTTAGCATTGAATTCTCCAAAAAAAAAATGGATATCATGGGATGAAAGTCATAAACTTCATTTGTCTTTTAAATTTGATCAAACATTAAATCCAAATTTTGACATATTGTTCTTCACCAACTTTCAAAATATTTTTGGTTTAACTGAATTCGGTATATGACTGAACTCAACAACTATAAGTTTTCTCTTTCTTTAATCGAAAACAATTGTTTGTTTTAAATTAAAAACGAAATAACTTATCAAACAAATGATCACCAAATTCAAGCACCTCATTGGATATGTCAAAATTAACTTTTAAGCTACAAATTGAAATGTGTATTGAAACGCATTGTTGTTCACCAACTTTCAAAGTATTATTGAAATTATTATTTTTTAACTGAATTATGTATATGATTGAACTCAACAACTATAAATTTATTCTTTCTTTAATCGAAAACAATTGTTCATTTTAAATTGTAAACGAAATAACTAGTCAAACCTATGATAGCCAACTCAAACACTTCATTAGATATGTCAAAATTAACTTTTAAGCTAAAACTTGAAATGAGTATTGAAACTCACTGTTGTTCACCAATTTTCAAAAGATTTTTGAAACTTTTTTGGATTAACTGAATTCGGTATATGACTGAACTCAACAACTATAAGTTTTTTCTTTCTTTAATCGATCACAATTTTTACATTAAAAATACTATTTAATATCTAGTTAAATATAAATCAATCAATTAAAAAACTCAGAATAATCATGATCACAAAATATCGATTTTAATTATTTTTTACATACAAAACATCAGATTTAGTATAAACAAATTGTTCCTAATATTGTGTTACAATCCACTGAACATGGGATATGTATCTAAAGCAAATGGTGACATGGGAACCAGAAGTAACATTCAAGAGAAGGGAATTTGGAGAAGAATGCTTAATATTAGCGAGCGATGGGCTTTGGGACGTGCTCTCGAGTCAGCTAGTTTGCGACGTAGCTAGGTTTTGTCTTCGTGAAGATGCTCCATCGAGCCTTGAATCAAAACTGCTCAAGAAAATGACAAAAAAGGAGAAGGAGGATCAGAACAGAATCCTTCGAGGAGTGCATTGGCTGCAACGTTGCTTACACGGTTGGCTTTGAGTAGACAAAGCAGTGACAATATTAGTGTGATTGTCATTGATCTCAAGAATAGCTCTCAATAGAACTGGTCTCATATCGTTTTTTTTTTGTGGGTAGATGCTAAGAAATAAGAAATGTTGATTTAGCGACGAGCCTTGATTGTTTTATGGTTTAGCGCTTGTCTCTTTGTTTTGTTATGAATTGGGGGGTTACGAGAACATTAAACAGCGAATGAAGGCTTAAATTACTTCACATTTGCACCAAAAAAATCTTGATTAATTTATGGTCGTTCTGTTGTCTTTGCTTTGAATTGATTCCACATACGACTGCACTATTAGTTAGTGGATGGTCTAAGAATGCTTTGAAAACTATTATTAGATGAGCTCTTTTAATTAGAATTTACTCTCTGAATGGTCTGTGATTTAACCCTCAATTTGACTATATTTTATACATTTTCTTTATCAGTAAAAAATATACATCATATACCATTTGCCTAAAACTGAATAGAGCTAACTCGACTGAACCAAAAAAAATTAATTCAGTTTGTAAACCGATCGCTGACATTTCAAAATGCTTATGGTTTATTGTTTTGATTCAGCAGTCCTTCGATCTATAGAATTACATGTATTCAAACCTAACCCTGAAAATTTTGGGTATCGGGACGTGTATTTACGGGAACGGGACGAGAACGGGAATTTGGGAATTTAAAAACAATTCTCAAAAGGGAATCCGATAAGAACGGGAAGGGTTCGGGAAATTTCTTGAACTAAAATCTCTTCCCAAACGGGTATTTATTTTGGGAAAATTCGGGTAACTAGGGAAAATTCGGGAAAATTCGAGAAAATTCGGAAAATTTCGGGAAAATTCGGAAAGTTTTTGAGAAAATTCGAGAAAATTCCAAAAAATTCAGAAAATTTCGGAAAGTCCGAGTACCCGATCTCATTCCCGTTCCCTTCCCGTATCCTTCCCATACCCGTTTGAAAAAAATAAATGGTCATGAACGGGAATTTTTTTGAACGGGAACGGGAACGGGAACGGGACGAGAATTTTGAAACGGGTACGGGTGGGAACCGGGAGCCCGTCCCGAAATTTACAGGGCTATTCAAACCGGTTTACCCAAAAAGAACTAAAAATCAAACTAATCAAAATATACCAATCAATATAAACCGAATTTCCTTTGAATTTTTTGATTTTTTAAAAAAACTGAACCATATAATTGAATTATTTTTATTTTTTTCAAAAAAAAGAAATGATCAAAGAAACAAATAATAGGCTTCGTAAGCAGACGTCCCCGGGTAAAAACTGTCATTGTGGCGAATGTTTTTTGTTTGGTCATAAGGGAGAAAGTTGTAATTTCACTACCCCTATGGGTTACTTTTTCCAAACATGCAATAGGGGTCTACTTTTGCCAAACCAATCAACTTTTAGGTTAGTTTTAGCAGATCCCCCATGTTATTATTTCAATTGATTTTTATATTAGAATCCATTAAAAATCATTATTATATATGATGTTTATTGATGACTATTATAGTTAGTTCTAATGTCTGTTATTAGAATTGAAATTTTGTCAACAACAATAACAAGTTTTTGCATCATCAACTTGGTCAACATCTTTTGTCGTCATATTCTGGTAAAATGTTCTTACTTTAACAAAAACAATTGTGATCGTGTTCTCGTATATATTGTTTCATCTTCCAGTTTATTTTGGTTGTAGTTGTTGAAACCCATTGAGATGTAAATTTTGTTTGGTATGAACCTCATTGAGTTCAATACATAACGTTATCTTCTGTTAAATATAAAATTTACATGTCATTTGTTTTTCAAAAATATTTTTTATGTTTTTATAGTAGACATAAATAGAGTTATGCTTAGCATTGAATTCTCCAAAAAAAAAATGGATATCATGGGATGAAAGTCATAAACTTCATTTGTCTTTTAAATTTGATCAAACATTAAATCCAAATTTTGACATATTGTTCTTCACCAACTTTCAAAATATTTTTGGTTTAACTGAATTCGGTATATGACTGAACTCAACAACTATAAGTTTTCTCTTTCTTTAATCGAAAACAATTGTTTGTTTTAAATTAAAAACGAAATAACTTATCAAACAAATGATCACCAAATTCAAGCACCTCATTGGATATGTCAAAATTAACTTTTAAGCTACAAATTGAAATGTGTATTGAAACGCATTGTTGTTCACCAACTTTCAAAGTATTATTGAAATTATTATTTTTTAACTGAATTATGTATATGATTGAACTCAACAACTATAAATTTATTCTTTCTTTAATCGAAAACAATTGTTCATTTTAAATTGTAAACGAAATAACTAGTCAAACCTATGATAGCCAACTCAAACACTTCATTAGATATGTCAAAATTAACTTTTAAGCTAAAACTTGAAATGAGTATTGAAACTCACTGTTGTTCACCAATTTTCAAAAGATTTTTGAAACTTTTTTGGATTAACTGAATTCGGTATATGACTGAACTCAACAACTATAAGTTTTTTCTTTCTTTAATCGATCACAATTTTTACATTAAAAATACTATTTAATATCTAGTTAAATATAAATCAATCAATTAAAAAACTCAGAATAATCATGATCACAAAATATCGATTTTAATTATTTTTTACATACAAAACATCAGATTTAGTATAAACAAATTGTTCCTAATATTGTGTTACAATCCACTGAACATGGGATATGTATCTAAAGCAAATGGTGACATGGGAACCAGAAGTAACATTCAAGAGAAGGGAATTTGGAGAAGAATGCTTAATATTAGCGAGCGATGGGCTTTGGGACGTGCTCTCGAGTCAGCTAGTTTGCGACGTAGCTAGGTTTTGTCTTCGTGAAGATGCTCCATCGAGCCTTGAATCAAAACTGCTCAAGAAAATGACAAAAAAGGAGAAGGAGGATCAGAACAGAATCCTTCGAGGAGTGCATTGGCTGCAACGTTGCTTACACGGTTGGCTTTGAGTAGACAAAGCAGTGACAATATTAGTGTGATTGTCATTGATCTCAAGAATAGCTCTCAATAGAACTGGTCTCATATCGTTTTTTTTTTGTGGGTAGATGCTAAGAAATAAGAAATGTTGATTTAGCGACGAGCCTTGATTGTTTTATGGTTTAGCGCTTGTCTCTTTGTTTTGTTATGAATTGGGGGGTTACGAGAACATTAAACAGCGAATGAAGGCTTAAATTACTTCACATTTGCACCAAAAAAATCTTGATTAATTTATGGTCGTTCTGTTGTCTTTGCTTTGAATTGATTCCACATACGACTGCACTATTAGTTAGTGGATGGTCTAAGAATGCTTTGAAAACTATTATTAGATGAGCTCTTTTAATTAGAATTTACTCTCTGAATGGTCTGTGATTTAACCCTCAATTTGACTATATTTTATACATTTTCTTTATCAGTAAAAAATATACATCATATACCATTTGCCTAAAACTGAATAGAGCTAACTCGACTGAACCAAAAAAAATTAATTCAGTTTGTAAACCGATCGCTGACATTTCAAAATGCTTATGGTTTATTGTTTTGATTCAGCAGTCCTTCGATCTATAGAATTACATGTATTCAAACCTAACCCTGAAAATTTTGGGTATCGGGACGTGTATTTACGGGAACGGGACGAGAACGGGAATTTGGGAATTTAAAAACAATTCTCAAAAGGGAATCCGATAAGAACGGGAAGGGTTCGGGAAATTTCTTGAACTAAAATCTCTTCCCAAACGGGTATTTATTTTGGGAAAATTCGGGTAACTAGGGAAAATTCGGGAAAATTCGAGAAAATTCGGAAAATTTCGGGAAAATTCGGAAAGTTTTTGAGAAAATTCGAGAAAATTCCAAAAAATTCAGAAAATTTCGGAAAGTCCGAGTACCCGATCTCATTCCCGTTCCCTTCCCGTATCCTTCCCATACCCGTTTGAAAAAAATAAATGGTCATGAACGGGAATTTTTTTGAACGGGAACGGGAACGGGAACGGGACGAGAATTTTGAAACGGGTACGGGTGGGAACCGGGAGCCCGTCCCGAAATTTACAGGGCTATTCAAACCGGTTTACCCAAAAAGAACTAAAAATCAAACTAATCAAAATATACCAATCAATATAAACCGAATTTCCTTTGAATTTTTTGATTTTTTAAAAAAACTGAACCATATAATTGAATTATTTTTATTTTTTTCAAAAAAAAGAAATGATCAAAGAAACAAATAATAGGCTTCGTAAGCAGACGTCCCCGGGTAAAAACTGTCATTGTGGCGAATGTTTTTTGTTTGGTCATAAGGGAGAAAGTTGTAATTTCACTACCCCTATGGGTTACTTTTTCCAAACATGCAATAGGGGTCTACTTTTGCCAAACCAATCAACTTTTAGGTTAGTTTTAGCAGATCCCCCATGTTATTATTTCAATTGATTTTTATATTAGAATCCATTAAAAATCATTATTATATATGATGTTTATTGATGACTATTATAGTTAGTTCTAATGTCTGTTATTAGAATTGAAATTTTGTCAACAACAATAACAAGTTTTTGCATCATCAACTTGGTCAACATCTTTTGTCGTCATATTCTGGTAAAATGTTCTTACTTTAACAAAAACAATTGTGATCGTGTTCTCGTATATATTGTTTCATCTTCCAGTTTATTTTGGTTGTAGTTGTTGAAACCCATTGAGATGTAAATTTTGTTTGGTATGAACCTCATTGAGTTCAATACATAACGTTATCTTCTGTTAAATATAAAATTTACATGTCATTTGTTTTTCAAAAATATTTTTTATGTTTTTATAGTAGACATAAATAGAGTTATGCTTAGCATTGAATTCTCCAAAAAAAAA
>JAHZTW010000001.1:344950109-345055617 GCA_020283515.1 Alliaria petiolata
ATTTGCAAAGAGATTTGGAATTCTAGGGTTTAGACATAGATAATCTTCGCAGCGAGAGTTGGTTGATTTTATATTAGTGATTCGAGTTCGTGAACGGATCTTCATTATTCCTAACATTCTGTCTAGACCTGAAATTTAGATCACCTGAGAATTTCCCTGAACCTAGCGTTTCGTCTCCTGAATCTAAATCGTTTAATTGCTTTCTGTCTTTTAATTCCATATTATTTCTTAGCTTAATTCAAAATTAGAAAAATTCTGTGTGATTATCCCTTCTCTGTGGATTCGATCCCTAAGTACTACAACTGATCTCTTAATTTGAGAGAGTAGCTCTAGGGTAAATTTGACCCATATCAAATTTTGGCGCCGTTGCTGGGGAAGGAGATTAGTTGCCTACAGATTTCTAGTATTAGAATTTTGTCTAGGTTTTTATTTTAGTTTTTGTTACTGATTTAGTTTCTTATCTTTGGTTTCAGGTGCATGCCTAGTACCAGAAGCAACAAGGAAGAGGAACTAATCCCATTGAACCAGGAGCTCGGTCATCTCGAACACACAAACCGAGCATCTGCACGAGCGTTGATCGACACAAAGACCATCGATCGACACCTTACCTCAGCGTCGATCGACACATCTAGCATCGATCGACACCGTGCGCATACAGAGATGGCAGACATTGTGGTTCTAGTACGCGACGCAGAAGGAAATCTGTTTGACCTTCAGGGCAATAGAAGGAACGCCCAAGGACAGAGACTTGATGAGGCTTGCGCCGTCATAGTCGAACCAGCGATGCAAATTGCACCTGCAGAAGCTGGACGTAGAAGAACATTAGGCAAGTACAACCGCCCAGACCAGTTCTATGCTAATAGAGCTGCAATCCGTCCTCCTGCATTCCAAAGGAATGACTTCGAGCTGAAGCCTGCCTACTTCCAGCTCGTAGCTCAGAATCCTTTCCATGGTCTTCCCAACGAGCACCCCATGGATCATATCGAGAGATTCGAAGACTTGGCTTCAAGCATTAAGGCCAATGCAGTTACATATGATTATCTCTTCTGCAAGCTTTTTCCTTACTCGCTTGCTGGAGATGCATCATACTGGCTGAAGCAATTGCCACCAGGATCTTTGACCACATGGGAAGACACAAAGAATGCATTCTTATGCAATTTCTTTGATGACACAAGAAGTGAAGAGCTGAGGATGAAGATCACTGCATTTTCTCAAGGACCCACTGAAGCATTCAAAGCTTCTTGGGTGAGATTCAGATCGTACCAGAGGGACTGCCCACATCATGGTTTCAGCTAGCCGCAGCTTATCAGTATCTTTTACCGAGGGATCGATTGGAGATATCAGATGGCTTTAGACGCAGAAAGCAATGGTAACTTCAACACTAGATACCCAGCTGACGCGATGGTGCTCATAGAGAATTTGGCCTCTTGTAACAGCACCAAAAATGCAGACTTTGAAAGGAGACAACAAGCTAGTGCAAATAGAGGAAGCCAAATAGCTGAGGTTAACAGGAAGCTGGACGTCTTGATGGGAAAGAAGCAAGTTCACTTCGCTGCCGAAGTGGAGACTTTTGAGCCTGAAAAAGAAGAGGTTAACTGCATCAATGGAGCTGGTTTTCAAGGACAGAGATTCAGCAATCAGCAAGGCTATGGTTCTTCTTACCAAAAGCCTCCATTCCAGAACAACAACAGCAATTACACAAGGAGCTATGGAAATTCTTCTTACCAAAAACCACCTGCGCAAGACAACAAGATGGAAGCTATGTTTGAGCAAATCCTGCAAGGACAGCAGAAGATGACAGTGGACTTCAATGGCAAGATTGATTCACTGTATGAAGACCTGAATGGAAAGATTGAGAGCATACACTCTCACATGAAGAAGCTGGATGTACAAGTTGCTCAAACCGCAAAAGCTGTTCATAGGCAAGAAAGATTTCTTCCTGGGAAGACTGATACAAATCCCAGACACCATGTCAATGCCATCACGACAAGGAGCAGAAACAAGCTGAAACCAGAGAAGAAGAAGAATCTAAGTGCTGAAGACCTTGTGGAGTTGGAGGAAATCGCAGAAGAAGCTCCAGACGCCCCTGCAAATCCAGTGTCGATCGACACCATGCCCAGACTTTACCAAATCAACCTGAACCTTCCAAACTTGAAGAGGAAAGGGTGTACAAGCCGAATATACCTTATCCCTTGCCTCCCAGAAGATCTAAACAGGAGAGAGAGGAAGCTAGATGCAAGGAGATGATGAGTAAACTGATGGTTGAACTACCCTTAGTTGATACAGTCCAACTTTCACCTGCATTAAGAAGGTATGTCAAGAGAATGGTAGTCAATGGTATAAGCCCTGAGGAAGGAGCATTGCTTACCAGAGACATGAATGCAATTCTCTTGAACATAGTTCCAAGGAAGAAGAAGAAGGTGTGGGTTTCTGAACAAGTCAGTGCTGTGAGTCAGAGGAAGATTCCAGAGAAGCTACCTGATCCAGGAAACTTTGTGCTAGATTGCTCAATCTCAAAAGGAAGGTTTCCTCGTTCTCTCTGCGATATAGGTTCAAGTATCAACTTGATACCATACTCTGTTGCTGTTAGACTTGGAATGACTGATTTCAAGTCAAGCAGAATCTCTCTTATCCTAACTGATCGATCAAAGAGATTCCCAGAAGGTGTCTTAGAAGATGTTCCCCTGAAGGTTGAAGGCTGCATAATTCCCACAGACTTTTGTGGTTCTGAAGTACGATGAAGAACCTGCAGATCCTCTTATTTTGGGAAGATCATTCTTGGCTTCAGCTGGTGCCATCATTGATGTTAGGAAAGGGAAAATGGAGCTTGATTTGGGAGATGTTGTCATGAACTTTGACATGGACAAATTAAGAGGACCATCCACCATTGATGGTCAAACTTTTTCAGTAGAGATGTCCATAGATGAAGGTCCAATCATGGAAAGTTCGGATGCCATTACTGCTGGGTATGTCAAGGAGTTTGATACTGAAAAGCAAGAGGACAAGCTGGTTATTCAAGAGGCATTAGCAGAGAATTCCGAGAAAGTTGTGGAACTTGAAGATTGGAGTGGAAACAATCATATCTTCAGGACTTTGGGCGAGGATGAAGGTCTAAACAATGCTAAGTTGATGGAGGACGACGTTTTTGTCATGGAAGCAAGGATTGCAGAGCTGAATTGGAGAAAAAGTGCAGAGATGCGAGCTGCAGGGTTAGTGTCGATCGACACCAATAGCGTCGATCGACACCCTACGCGGATCACACCAGAAGCTGCTTCCAATGCTTCAAATCCATCACCAGTGGTCAAACAGATGCCTCCACGTCCTATAGATCAGACACCTCGAAGGAAGCAAAGGTACGCATTTCTTGGAATCAATTTCAAACCCCCTGGTCTTGTCAATAAGAACTTCAAAGGTTCAAAAGCTGCTTCACACTTATGCAAGTCACGAGATTCTCGTAGAAGGCTTGGTGTTTCTTTTGATGATTCTGCAGGAAAACGAAGTGTCCCACCCGAAGTCAAGGCCCACCCTGCTGCTGTTCCTCATTTCCTTGGTCGCTTTCATGCACCTAATGCTTATACACCACCATGGATGAGAAGACATTCGTCTGGGAAGCATTCAATGCCACCCTCTGATCCACCAGACGTCTGAACTCCGACACAGTCAAGCTAATGACTGAAAACAAGCGCTGAGTGGGAGGCAACCCACTGTTAGGTACGGTTTTTATTTACATTTTTGTTTTGGTTTTAATTAAGTCCTAGTTTCAGTCAGTTGAAAAGGCGACATTGGATTCAACAAAGACCACCCTATAGTGTCGATCGACACCCTATAGTGTCGATCGACACCACGCGCAGACGAAGGTAAGTTTTCTAACTCGTCTTTTCTGTTGTTTTTAATTTTTCTTTTAACCAACTTCGGGCTTGATAACACTGGGGACAGTGTTGTTTAAGTATGGGGGAGGTGATTACTGACTTTGTGTTTTGTTTTGAGAGTCAAAAAGTTTTCAAAAAAAAAATTTGTTTTATTGAGTCAAAATCAGTTGGAACTTTCAGTTTTTCTAGGAACTAACCACAGGAAGTTGACACTTGAAGAACCATTGCTATAAGAGTTGATTGCAGATCTTACTAAGTAGAAAGCTGCAAGTGGAATCAGTCTAACAGGACGAGTTCAGGTCCCCTTATAAGAACTAGGTATGCGCAGAACTTGATTCCTCTTTCAGTCCGAACAAATATGCAATTGCTGTCTCTCCTTGATCTTCCCTTGAGAAAAGAAAGAAAAAGAGTTTAAGTCTGGGAATAGTGCCTTTTTCATGAGCCTGTCTCCTCACAAGGAACAATATTAGTGATGCTCTTGAACACGTCTCCTCACAAAGAACACAAGTAGAGAGTAGCACTATTTCCAGAGATTTCATAAGAAAAAGAAGAGTCAATGAAAAGATTTTAGAACACCCTGAAAATGGGCAGAAGTTGACTAAGGGAAGAGAAAATTGGAGAGCTGTATGAAGAATATCTTGTTCAGGCACTAAGGAAGGGCAAAGAATCTGTAAAGTTCTGTGGCAATATCACTGTTAGAGTTCGAAATTTATCTAAGGAAAGGATCTGGATTCAAACTGGGAGATTGCTAAGCTTGTGGTAAGTACACTGAACTTTCCTAAGGTTGGCTCTATAGCATGTGGATTCAAGAAGTGTTAACCAATGTGGCATTCTGAAGAGGTGCCCGAAAGTTTCTGTTTTCAAACTTCTACTTCATTCTAAGCTTCTGTTTTGCTTGAGGGCAAGCAAAGGCTAAGTCTGGGGGAGTTGATATATCATGGTTTTTACCCATTTTTAGACCATGATATAAGTCTTTTTATAGAGTCTTTTGTTAGTTTTAGAGTCCTATTAGAGTCTTTACAGGATAGAGAGCATTTGGAGCTAAATAGAAGAAACTAGAACGTTTTGGAGCATTTTGGAGAAGCAGCCGAAGTGATGAAGTCAAGAGAGTAGATTTACGAGCAAGGTGTCGATCGACACCAATGAGGACCGCCAAGTTTCACGGACTTCCATCAGAAAAAGGAAATCAGCTGAAGTTTCCATTATTTACAAGATTGCCCCTGACGCGAGTTTGCCTATAAATATAGTTTTTCAGCCATTGTTTAAGCTACACTTTACAACACACACATTATTTTAGAGAGAGATTTTTAGAGAAATTTTAGAGAGAAGAATTTGTCTCATTCAGAGCAAATTTGGAACTCCTTTGTTTCTATTGATTTCTTTTATGCAAACTATTTTATTCATGATGTTTTCTTTATTCACCATGTCTGAGTAATTTGCTAGTTAGGTTTAGGGTTTTTCAAAGGTGATTGATGAATTGTTAGGTCGAATTAAATTGTTAGGATAAAATCATTAGAGTTCTTCATCTGGATTTGTGTTTAATGCTTATTCTAGCTTCGCGACCTAGAATCTGATCTTAAGTTAATTAATAGATGCGAGAGTACTATTGATTGCCTGAACTAATGTTAGATGAGCAAAATATCTATTCGCAAAGGGATTTGGTTTAGGGTTTTGTGAACAATCGAACCTGAACTTTAATGCTTGTCTGAATCGATAGGATTTGCAAAGAGATTTGGAATTTTAGGGTTTAGACATAGATAATCTTCGCAGCGAGAGTTGGTTGATTTTATATTAGTGATTCGAGTTCGTGAACGGATCTTCATTATTCCTAACATTCTGTCTAGACCTGAAATTTAGATCACCTGGGAATTTCCCTGAACTTAGCGTTTCGTCTCCTGAATCTAAATCGTTTAATTGCTTTCTATCTTTTAATTCCATATTATTTCTTAGCTTAATTCGAAATTAGAAAACTGTTGTGTGACTATCCCTTCTCTGTGGATTCGATCCCTAAGTACTACAACTGATCTCTTAATTTGAGAGAGTAGCTCTAGGGTAAATTTGACCCATATCATCCTTGTGGAAGAGGTTAAAATAAATGGAAAGTTTCCATTAGCTATAATTCCTTGTGGAAGAGGCTTAAACAAATGGAAAGTTTCCATTCATTATAATTTTTTGTGAAATTTAAAGTATCCCACATTGGAAACTTGGAATGTTTTCAAGTCCCCTCTCATACTATATATATGATGGGTTAGCCTCTCTTTTCAAATCATCCAAAATTCAAATACAGATCAAATAACCAGATCATTAGATCAGGTATTCAGATCCAAACACAAATTCCAGCAAATCCCTCTCGTCTCTACTGCCTTAGGGTGAGTCTCGAGAGTATAGCATAGATCTTTAGTTCGCAGATTCTATAGTCGAGTGCTGCGACTTTAGTCTCAAACAGTACGGTTGTATCCTGGGATCCTGAATCTCTACAAACCGCCACACTGCGGGAGATTTAAATAATTAAGAAAAGAGATCATATCTCGACTCCGTGTATCGTCTTTCTTTAAAAGGTTTTTAAAACGTTTTTATACTTTATAATCGTTTATTATTGATTTCAATCGTTCTTGATTCGTGATTTTCATTCTGGATTTTCGCGGTCCTACAAATATAACCAAGAAGTCTCACGTTATTTTTCATGTTGGGATCGGATGTAAATGTAAAGCAATTGTGGACTTTTCAACAAACTGCAATCTGAACCTGAGACGCATCAGGTGGCTCAACCATGACATGTCTTGTAACCTGTCACGATCAGCTTCTTCTCTAATCAACCAAACGATGAGAGACTTCATTTCTAAGCGTGCTTTATCTTCTTTGGCTTAGAGAACACCAGTAAGGAGTTTCAAGAACAAGAAGATGTCGTTGGTTATACTTGTGGAAATGTAGGGCTTAGAAGAAGTTCAAGTTTTTCAATACAAGACACAACGGTTTGTTCTTCGTCTTCTGAGTTCTGACCAAGGAACCGCTTCTAAGTATTCCAAGCATGACTTAATATGGAGTATGCATAGTTATTTAATTTTGTTGCTGTTTGTTTTTCTTATGGTAAGTTGAGGGATGGTCTAATACAGCAGAAAATGGATGGGGTTTCGAGCAGTTTATATCTATTTCAGATATCTTAAAGATGGAACCAAAGATTTCGTTGTGGACGATTTGCTCGAGGTTGAAGTCGAGATCATGGCCTTCTCTAAAACGAATCACTCCATCTAATTAGGGTTTATGATGAGCCCAAAAACAAATTAAATTACTTTTATTTCTCATTTTATAATAATGTCAACTCGTGTGAGACATTTTGAGCCGAAGCCATGTGAGACAAACCTATCTCTTTTGTTTATATATGTCCAAAATAATAAAGGTTTCTGATTATATGTTCAAAAATAATAAAGAGCGTCAAAAACTTTTTTCAAATTATTTGTCATCCTTCTCATTTCTCATATAATAACTAATAAAGCAATTTAAGAGTTTTCAACCAATGCGACTATTGATTTGAGATGAGCTTTACTGTTATACATACTTGGAATGGACAAGTCATTAGTAATACGATTGTTTATAACAAGTTAAAAGAAAATAAACAAAGAGTTAATTACATAGAAGAGTACTTCTAGAAGTTTGATAACAAGAAAAGGCACCCTCCACGATAAGAGTATTTGTTTGAGTAGATTAGTCGGTTATACCCTTTTCACTTCAAACTATTCGATTTCACCCACTGAACCCTCGTACGTTCAACCAATGTAAAATAATGTTTACTTTTACAGCATCGGAAAAAAACCTTAGCGGCGTTGCGATAATTTACGCTCTTCCTTAACGACGCCGCCGAAGAAGCTTCCTCAAGGTTTTCCTTTCCGTCATCAGTCTTTAACAAAATCGAAAAATCCTCTTTCTCCGACGTCGCCGCCGTTTGTTAATTCAGCGAAGCATGACGAAAACGAATCCGGTGATGGAGCCATCAAATCTGGGGGGATCAGGTACTGGGGTTTTCAGATTTGTTAATTTTTAGTGGTTGTGTTGTATTCCCGTAGAGAAATTTCAACAATATTAACGGATCGGTGTTTAAACCTTGATTTTGATTAATTTTTTTTTTTTTCAGTTAATGATAAGCAGACGGAGAAGAAGAAGAACCACTGCAACCCCGCTCCAAGAGAGCTTTGTGCTTGGGCTACATCTCGAGTTTTTACCTGATTCAGCTTCTTTTCTCGGATTGGCCGTTGGAATTCTCATGTCTCGTGAAGAACACATATTTTCTCATAGGAGTTGATCATGGAAATAAATGGCAAGAAGAGGTGTGGCCGCAATCACTGGCTCCGGCTTAATTCTGATGAAATTGAAGAAGATGAAGTGTGTGTACGAGGGTTTGTGGATTAAGAAGATGCATTTGGGACGATGGTTATCGTGGATGAGATATAATGGACATGTGTGGATGGGTTAGTATGGATGTGCATCGTTGGTTATCGTGAAATTCCACCGTAGGTGTTCGAATCTATCATATTCTAAATCCACCGCACAGGTTCCATAAGGTGGCATCCATATGGAAACATATCTATTTTACTCTCTAACTAACCAAACAACTTTCGTATTTTAATCTTGTTGTATTCCTTGTACATTGGTTGTCCACAAAAGATTGGTTAAGTGGACGAAGCATTGTGGATTGATTTAGTGGACGTATCTTTGTGAATAAGTATTAACGATGATTAACAGAAAGGGCCATTGGATACGCAAAATGTGTACAATGTTTTATGGATGGGGGGAATTGGACATGTCTGGTGGATAATCTGAGATGAGCAGTAATTTCAGATGAAAAGTAATTGGAAAATCTGTGAAGTAAATCCATACATTGGCTAGGTTTGTCCAATTCAATACCTCATCTTCTCTGTCATGAAAAATCTGAAGAGAAAATCTACAGGAATTTGAAAATTATTATCTTCTAACTTCTAACAATCTAAATACACAAGTCTGATAAAATGTTGGTGGCTCAAGTCAGCCATAGTTGTCGTAGAAACTTAGAGCGGTGGACAATGGGGTGTGGATATTGTAATGGGGATGAAGATCCTCAGATAAAGGAAACATTACTTCAGACTTTCCATCCATGATTCAGTAACCATTATTTCATGTCCACGTGAACAGTTATCAGTTGGATGGGAGCTGTCTGGTTCATACTGTGTCCACAAACACCGTCCATAGTTCCTACTAGTTCTTGAATATGAGTTTTTGTGAGTAGAGCATGAGCTTTTCTGAGGTTTTTGTCGGACGACGGTATATGCTCTGAACCTGCAGTGGTTGAGAAAACAAAACCCCCAAAAATTATTGCTAACCTATGGATGTACACTAGTCAGTACATCCATGGATAGCCAGTCCCGTAACATGGAGTAACTACGTGGTTATGTATGTGTGGATGAAAGTATATGGATGTACACTAGTCAGTCCTGTAACATGGAGTAACTACGTTGGATTTTGTGCATAGAAACCATCATCCATCATAGCATATCCATACGAATATGTCCATATGTACACATGATTTGTAGCCATCAATGCCTAACAACCAAAACAAAATTCATATGAACGTTCACATGTATCTCCGTGAGAATTCTAAATTTATCACTAATCAATTTCATTAATAATATCATAGCATCCAACTATCAGGGCGTACAATTTCTCAGCTCTTAAGTCACCGAAAAATATCGTCCATAACGCAATGTCCATAGGAGAAACTATGTGGATAATCTGAGAGTATCCATCCACAGGCGTGTATTCCTGAAGTTTCATATAGCGTCATTCATGTGTGTCCACTGTAGTATATCCATAAAGTGATATCCATACGGAGACGTAGCGATATGTGTCGTGCTACTCACCATGTAACTTTCATTTCCTTCTTCTAGTTAGAGACTGACACGACCCATCCATCGCACTAGCTTCCAACGATGCACATCCATACTATCTAATCCACACGTCTTCATTCTATCTCGTCCACCGGTAACTGTCGTCGCAAACGCAACTTTTTAATCCACGAACTCTCGTCCACGCACTTCGTCTTCTTCAATTCCATCGGATTTAAGTCGGAGCCAGTGGTTGCGCAACCAGTAACCGGTTAGAATTGCCTTGAGGAATCGACCATTTTCGAACAACCGTTACGGAAGATTGTTGACCCATGCCGATTTTGAACAGACCCTACGGTATGTTGTCAAAAGATCCAAAATTGACAATAATTATTATCAATCGCAAGTCAAAAATCATGTAAATAGAATCAGAAGATAAGAGTAAAACAACTAGAAATCTCAAAAAATTGAATTATTTACCTAACTTATCTGGATCTGTGGCCTCCATATCCGACTTCGAATTGTTTATACTTGGATGTCGTAACAGTGGAGGAAAAAAAAGAGACTTCAGAGTTTCTAGTGGGAGAGATGAATCGTGACTACAAAGAGATGAATCAATGATTGAACCGTTTTGGAGAAATCATGTTGGTGACTGCGGCAGATAACTTCAGCGGTGATTTTGGTGGGAGAGTTGTGAAAGGACCCCGATCCCGTCACTTTTGTGCCCTAGGTCTCGCGCCCTAACTTGCACCACAAACAACACACCTGCACACACTAAAGAGGGAAAAAGGGTGGTGAGCAACAAATTACTCAATGAGGTAGGTCATGTCCGTCCACATGGTTCCCAACACCACTATTCAACAATACACGCAAATACTCACTTTAGAACAAGCGGCAATCAACAAATATTTCCAATCACAACATATCAACAATATATTAATCACATCACGTCACAACAAATATCGCATCTCAACGCCCTTATCACATGACAATGACACTGACACCTGACACACTTAGGCTAGCCGTCACCTCGAAAGGTCGTATGCCACCTTTGGCTCGTAAGCCGGTTTACGGGTTTCGACGGGATTACCATATCCTCGTCCTCAGTCTGACTGCACCGAAACATCACATACTTTCCACCAAACACTTTATACTAACTTAACATATATTCATCCAATACACATAATAATCGATTATCATCAATCTCTCACATCACCACAATCAACAAACAATCTTCTAGACCTAGCATTTACGAATATTAATTAACTAGAAATGTTAAGAACCCACAGATCGCACCCTCACGTTAGTTTTAATAACACGGAATGTAAGGTGGACTGATGACGAACAGAAGATAGCTCACGATAGAGGAGACGACACAGATTCGCAAACGTCTTAACCAGAGGCGTTGACAAGCTCCACTTTAACGAAACAATAACTCCAGTGTAGAGAGGAAGAAGCTTGGGCCCAAAGACAGTTCACTGATGACAACTCGTGGCAACAGATTTACGATGGCGGCGAGCCGAGGCGGCGGAGTCGAGTAGACGACGGCATATTCTCTCGGTATGGCTCTGCGTGATTCTCGACGATTAATGGGTGGTGCAGCTTCATGCCCAGAGGCTCCGGCTTGATCAATATTAAGGTGGAATTATATTTCTCATTAAAGGTAAAGTGAATGTACAGTTGGTTGAATATATATACTCCGGAATAAGCTAAAGGAGACTTAAACCAGACTAAACCGATATAACCAATATACTAAACCGGTAATTCATCTAATACACCCCCCTCAAACCGATGATCGGATTCTGAAAGTGGAAGGAAGAGGTTTGATATGGATAGCCGAGAAAGAATGGAATGAAAAGGGCCAGGATGAAGAGCCTTAGTCAAGATATCGGCATGCTGATTCGAACTAGAAACATGAAAGAGTTTCATAAAACCATTCTTGACTTGATCCCGCACCGTATGGCAGTCAACCTCGATATGCTTAATCCTCTCATGGAAGACAGGATTTGTGGCAATGTGAAGAGCTGACTTATTGTCACAAAACAGCTTAGCCGATGTGTGAACCGTGATCTTAAGGTCTTTGAGGAGCTGTGCTAGCCATAGTAGTTCACATGTAGCAAGAGCCATGCTGCGATATTCAGCTTCAGTGCTGCTGCGGCTGACAGTCTGTTGCTTCTTAGACTTCCAAGTGATCAAAGACTTGCCAAGGTAGACACAGAACCCAGTAATGGACCGCCGGGAATCAGGACAAGTAGCCCAATCCGCATCCGCAAAGGCATTGAGACAGATTTCAGAGTCAGCAGCAAAGAAAAGACCCTGACCAGGACTCGACTTCAAGTATCGGAGAATCCGGTGAGCAGCTTGAAGATGGATATCAGTAGGACAGGACAAAAACTGGCTCAAGTAATTCACGGCAAAGGTGATATCCGGACGAGTAATGGTGAGGTATAGCAATCTGCCAATGAGCTCACGATAAGCAGTAGGATTATCCAAAAGCGTTCCAGAAGTACGACTAAGATGCGCAGTGGGATCCATGGGAACGGCACTTGGCTTACATGCCAACATACCCGTAGAGGCTAGGATATCCAGTGCATACTTGCGTTGACAGATGGAGATCCCTGAGCTATTACGAGCTATTTCAAGGCCTAAAAAGAACCGAGGCGCACCCATATCCTTAATCTCAAAAGCAGCATTCAAAGCATCCTTCAGCAACTGCAACTCAGCATCATTATTGGATGCGATCATGATGTCATCGACATAGACTAATAGTGCGGTGAAAGAACACGCTGTTTGCTTAACAAAAAGAGTATTATCACCAGGGGATTGCACAAAGCCAGCCTGTAGGACAATGTTAGAAAAACATTGATACCATTGTCGAGACGCTTGCTTGAGACCATACAGGGATTTGCGAAGACGACAAACCGGATGGAGAGGAAGATGATATGTAGGAGCAGGCGTATAACCGAGAGGAAGACTCATGTAGATCTCCTCGTCCAAGTCACCGTGGAGAAAAGCGTTGGTGACATCCATCTGTGTTAGTTTCCAGTTGCAGCAAGAGGCCAAGCCTAACACAAACTTAACACTCGCAAGTTTAGCCACAGGAGAAAATGTATCAATGTAGTCAATCCCTTCCTGTTGAGTATAACCTTTGGCCACCAATCGTGCTTTATAACGAGAAACAGAGCCATCAGGATTATACTTGATTGTGTAAACCCACTTACATCCAATCACATGTTTACCAGCCGGTAAAGACTCAATAGTCCAAGTACCTTTAGACTCGAGAGCACCCAACTCCACGTCCATAGCTTTAGGAAAATGTAAATGAGCCATGGCATGCTTAAAAGTTTGTGGCTCTGTTTCAATTGTGCAAGAAAGAGCAAAAGACTGATAGGAAGGATTGATATTGGAGTAAGTGAGAACAGAAGAAAGAGGATATAGAATATTAGAGGGAGTAGAAATTTGAGTGAAGTTGCAATGGTAATCAGATAAGTAACATGGTGCCTTCACTTGGCGTTTGGATCTGACAACCTGTCATGCAGCAGTGGGCACAATCTCTTGTATAGAAGGTGTATCAGAGTGAGATGCAGATGATGTATGAGTACTAACAGGTGCAGATGATGCAAGAGTACTAACAGGTGCAGATGCATCAGGAATTGCAGGATCAGAAACAGGCAAAACAAGATCAATAGCAACTGGAACAGGCATTGGGAGAATGGATTCGGAGAACAAATCACAAGAAGGAGCAAAAGAAGAAACTGTTATAAAAGGAAAAAATTGCTCATGAAAAAACACATTGCGAGAAAAGGAAACTACATAAGTGTCAAGGTCAAGAACTTTATAGCCTTTATATCCAGATGGATAGCCTAGAAAGACACAAGGCGTTGCTCGAGCTGTGAATTTGTTCCGATCCTTAACCAACGTAGAAACGTAACAAAGACAACCAAAAGACCGCAGGAAAGCATAATCAGGTTTCCTTTTAAACAATAGCTCATACGGGGACAATTTGTTTAAAACTAGGGAAGGAGTACGATTGATCAAAAACACAGCAGTAAGAACACAATCAGACCAATATGTCAAAGGAACATTAGATTGGAACAAAAGAGCCCTAGAAACATTCAGTAAATGCTGGTGCTTACGTTCTACAACAGAATTCTGTTGAGGCGTATAGGCACAAGAAAAATGATGAATCATGCCATGTTCTTTAATGAGCTGAGTAAAAGCAAGTTCAGGTGCATTATCACTACGTATTGCTTTAATAGCAGAATGATATTGGGTTTGAACATATTTGATGAAAATAGGAAAAACATGTGAAACATCGCTTTTATTCCTCAACATGTATACCCAAGTAACCCGAGTACAATCATCAACTATAGTAAGAAAATATTTGAAACCTTCTACAGACTCGACAGAGAAAGGTCCCCAAGTATCTAGGTGAATGAGATCAAATGGTGATTCTGACAAACGATTATGAGAAACAAAGGGCAACCTTTTCTGCTTAGCTAAAGGACAAACTGGACAAGACTCGATAAGAGATTTAGAACCTGTAATATGCTGTAACTTGGCAGAAGATGGATGTCCAAGGCGCTGATGCCAAAGATGTCCATCTGCTAGCAAGGATCCACACAAGGCAATAGAGGAAGAAATGACAGCAGGCTCCAGAATATAAAGACTATGCAGAAGGGTGCCTCTACCAATCATCAAGTCCCGAATATGGTCCTGAATAAAACAACAATCAGGATAAAAGTGAGCAGAACATTGTTGATGCTGTAAAAGTGTACTAACACTGAGTAAATTGAATTTAAACGTAGGAACATAAAGAACATCATGCAAGATCAGTGTATGAGAGATATGCACAGTGCCAGTGTGTGTAATAGGCACTCGAATACCGTTAGGTAAAGAGACCGTGACCCCTGTTACAGGAAAAGTTTCACGAAACAACGTCAGATCCGAACAAACGTGACTAGTGGCACCACTGTCAATTATCCAAGCACCATGGGGAAGGATAGAATATAGAGAGGAAAGACATTGGTGTTGAAATGTGAAAGAATGATTGTCATATCTAAGACTAGTAGTAGGAAACGCAAAAGAAACAGTACCAGCGGATGATGTAGCAGCCATGACTCCATTCTCAGTAATTGTTGCCGTAGGGAAAGGAGTTGATTGCTCTGGAATCCGGACATGGGCACTGAGGTGATGAATCAAAGACTGAACTTGATCCGTGGTAAACTGGCTGAGGTCCAAACTAGTCGAAGAAGACAGCATAGGTGAAGCCGAACCAGTCATGACATTAGCCACTGCATCGGCCTTAGAGTAAGAAGACTGTTGGAACTGAGTCTGTTGCGGAAAGCTAGGACGGGGACCATTGGAAAACTGTCCACGAGCTTGGGTGTATTGAGCTTGTGGAAACTGAGCTTGTGGAAACTGAGCTTGTGGAGTAGAATGCTTCTTATGACCAGGAGGATAACCATTGAGCTTGTAACACTTCTGGATAGTATGACCACTCCTGCCACAGTGAGTACAAACAGAACGTTGTTGAGGGCGATATGAAGCAGCATAAGCCATGTTCTCAGACGGACCATTGTAGTGTCCTGTTTCCGCAACCGCATGAGCAGGACCAGAAGTATGAAAAGCCACATTCTCCATGTTAGTAGAAGTTTTAATCATCTTCTGTCGCTCATCCTGAGTAACCATGTTGAAAACATCTTCAATGGACGGAATTGGCTTCAACATGAGAATATGACGCCGTGTAGGCTCATAAATTTCATTCAATCCCATCAAGAACTTGGTGACACGACTTCTCTGCTGAAGTTGTTCCCATAAACCAGCTGCAGTACATTCACATCGGCCACAAGTGCATATTGGCAACTCAACATAGTTCTTTAATTCTTCCCATAGAGTAACCAATTCAGTGTAATATGCACTAACATCCATTGGACCTTGCTGAATCGTACTTAAACGCTGTTCAATCTGATAAACCCTAGGAGCATCATCCTGTTTGAATCTAGACATCAGATTGTTCCAGATCGCCTCAGCAGTGGCCATAAACAAGAGACTCTGGCCAATCTTATTAGACACAGAGTTCATAAGCCATGTGGTGACCATATCGTTACAGCGAGACCAACTACCAGCATCCCTATGCGTATTAGAAGGCTTAGGAATCGTACCGTCGATAAATCCGAGCTTGTTCCGAACATTCAAGGCCATGCGAACGGAGCGACGCCACGAGTGAAAGTCGGAGCCATTAGTCAAGCGATCGGAGACGAGGACCAAACCAGCGTGGTCAGATGCGTGCAAGAAGTAGGGATTCTCATATTGATCCGTCGAGTATCGAGGATCGAGGTTCACCGTGTTAGAGGATGGAATCGAAGCCATTTCTGATGAAGAAAACGGGATCGACGAAAATAAATTCGAGCCGAGAAATGCGCAGAAAAAGAGAAGCGGCTACGAATCGAGATCAAAGAGACAAAGACAAAAGCGGAAGAATAACAACAAAAGAAAGGAAGAAAAGGAACTCGAACACGGCGAGCAAAATGCGAGAGGCAAAATCGAAACACAGCTGAGAAATTGAGGAGCTCATGCTGAGAATCGAAGATCGCGAAGCTCGTTTCCCGGAAAATCCAAGAAAAACGAAGCAATTTGAACGAGAAACAATGGCGGAAGCTAACAAACTCTTCTTGATTAGAGTGGCTCTGATACCATATTAAGGTGGAATTATATTTCTCATTAAAGGTAAAGTGAATATACAGTTGGTCGAATATATATACTCCGAAATAAGCTAAAGGAGACTTAAACCAGACTAAACCGATATAACCAATATACTAAACCGGTAATTCATCTAATAATCAACAACGACGGTGGTGGACGCTGGTGGTCAGCGGTGGTCAATGGCAGTGGTGCACTCTCCACGTTTTCCTCCTCTCGGGTGTAACAGTGGCGACGAAGAAAATGACAACAGAATGAGAACGACACGGCATGGACGAGATGACGAGGTGGAGATCACCAGCACGAAGGCAAACCGGAGGCAGTGGAGCAGCGACGGCACACGGTGGTGTTCTCGCTCTATCTCTGATTCCTCTCTTCTCTCTCTTTTCCTTCTTCCTCTTCACGATCTCTCTTTCTCTCCCCGCCTCCTTCTCTTCTCTCTTCTCCACGTTTCTCTTCCCCCTCTCTCTTTCTCTGGATTTTCCTTCTCTCGGCGGCTAGGTTTGATAAAATGAGGAAGATGGAGATGTGTACGGCGATACACACACGCACGAACTAACAAAAGGAAGATGGGCCTACATGGGCCTGAGCAAATTTTTTTAAAAAAATACAGCCCACCTTTTTAAAACACGGTCGTTACAATTTTCCCCCACTTAACGGGAATTCATCCCGAATTCTGCGCCGAGAGATATCCTCTGCAACATTTTAATGACAGCAAGACTCTCTGAAGAGAAAAACTCAACTCTTGTCTACTTGCTCACTTTAACTGATTTTTACCCTCTAATCTATGAGACTGTTTCCCCTCCACTTAGTTCCCCACCAAACTTCGGAATGTCTTTTTCCTTGATACCAAAGCTCCGACAACTCTAAATAAACAATACAGAGATCACTTACTACCGCCCATGTCCATTGGAGTCCGTTACACACTTTGATGGGGTGGTTTAAAATTTTCAGCGTTCAATTCTCTGAACAAGTCTGTCACCACATTCCATTTCTAACCTGAGCCGAACATAATATTAACTCAATCTGTGAGAATGATTAATACTGACACTTAACAATATGAACAAAGGGGACGACCAGTGTCATAGCTTCTATTTTTGTAGAACCTTTAGCCGCATCACTCTTTTTTCGGATGACTCTACTTCCAAATAGATTCTACTCAATATTTTTTTTCCTCTTTTTTTCTTTTTTTTAAAATTTTTATACCGTCCAACTATGGCGATGACCATCAGACAGGCAAAAAACTTATCCTTACACCATGCTGACAAAAGATGATAACCATGTCTTTGTGGCTTTCTGAATCAGCGGATGATGCCCCCACTACGCTTCTGCTATGCTCGTTCTTATGCAAAACTGACTTCTAACTCGAGGTTTCCTACCTTGTCGATTAGTCGTAGCATTTTACTAACATTTTCTCAAAGGTTTCCATCTCCACTTACCACACGAAGTTTAACTTGCTAATAGGTAACTTCAAATGCAATAATTCTTCTTCCTACTACCATTCTGCGACAACAAGCCCACCTTTACTGATTGTGTAAACTCTCTTAGCTACTTCGAATATGCACCAAGAACTTTACAATTAACCGCAAACCTTTCAATCCCACTCGTGTTAACACTCTCTTTGAAGTTCTTTTACTAGACGGCTTGCAATCAAAGTACAACAACCACTGCACACAGGTCTATTCCCGCAAAACTTTTCCATCATGCATATGACTCAGTACTTATGGTTTAAGGAATATTTCCGTATCCCCAAACCATTAAGCGTTCCTTTGCTTTTACTTATCTAACCATAAAACTTGCTCTTTAATATGGGTAATACTAACAACGATTAATAAGTGATCCTTGCTTAGTCATCATTGTAGTGGAGACATCCAGACTGAGCATTGCGCTACCGCACCCACTGCGTCACTCTGCTTCTCATAAAATTTGAATGGACTCTTCTTTCTCAGACTGCTACCTCTCTAATCATTTCCTTCTTTCGGGTCGTATTTCTTTTACGAATATTACTTATACAAACATCTTTTCCCAGCAAAATGTCCACAAAAGGTAATACCCATAACTCTCACGGTTTTCTTTAGCCCACAGATTCATGTATTGCATTACATTGGCAAGAACTAGCAGATATACTCTTACACCATATCTTATCTCCCTTTCTTTTTATATTCATGATATAGCTTCCCGTTCTTTTTAGGTTCAATCCTTCATAACGTGTTCTTGAAGATACCATCTTAAGCACCCTCCGGAAGTCAATCTTGATACCCAACAAACATTCCAAACACAAAGTTTCCTTCTTCACTATAAACAACTTCCAGTGTTGTGTCATTTTAATAGAACTCTCCTCATCCTCGTCAAAAACTACGATGTATTGTAGAAAATGACCTTGAATATACATCATGAGGTCGTTATACATATCCTGATCCAAATTCCTTTGGCTTTAACCACACATCCCTAACTCTTATAAGTAACCATTCCAAGTTAAACTTCACTACATATCCTTGATACGCATAATAACGATTTTACCCTTTTATCATTACGTTTCTCACTTGGCATGCTTTTCACCTCGAACTTCTTCCGACGCGTTCTGCTTTGACCGCCATTTCACCGATGATTACCTTTCCCACAGTTTCAATGAGGTTATACACTTTTTTTGATCTCGACATAACATCTCACTTCTCTTTCTATGATCACTTTATTTTGCTTCAACTTCATTCCCAAAAGATCCTCGTACATCATCAATTTTTTTTCAGCTTGTACCAAATGTCTTCTTAGTCTCCAAGATTTCACCACTATTCGTCGCGCGGTTCCAACTCTTCTGTGCCTTCTTAACAACACGCCTCAGGAAGCTCAACACTTGTCAATTCGAAACTAACAAACTAGGTGTGGATCCGATATTGAACAAAGTGTGGGGCTACACTCTTCTAACCGGACAACTACACAACTTCTCCTTTTTTTTTTAATAAAACAACTTAGCACTTATAACCTACCAACTCAATCAACTAAAGACTTACAACCAAACAACACAACTCTAGCGCGAGACCATAGACACCTAAAAATCGTTTTCCCTTAAAACATTTTCCCAAATCCTTTTGAACGTTTCCGGAAACATTTTATTTTTAAAAGCATTTTTGAAAACTTTTTTTTTAAAATCCGACAAACTCCCGAGAATCGGCTCTCCGGGTCAGAACCGGAGTAGCACCTTACGCTCTGATACCAAATTGAAAGGACCCCGATCCCGTCACTTTTGTGCCCTAGGTCTCGCGCCCTAACTTGCACCACAAACAACACACCTGCACACACTAAAGAGTGAAAAAGGGGGTGAGCAATGAATTACTCAATGAGGTAGGTCATGTCCGCCCACATGGTTCCCAACACCACTATTCAACAACACTCGCAAATACTAACTCTAGAACAAGTGGCAATCAATAAGTATTTCCAATCACAACACATCAACAATATATTAATCACATCACGTCATAACACATATCGCATCTCAACACCCTTATCACATGACAATGACACTGACACCTAACACACTTAGGCTAGTCGTCACCTCGAAAGGTCGTACGCCACCTTTGGCTCGTCAGCCGGTTTACGGGCTTCGACGGGATCGCCATGTACTCGTCTTCAGTCCGACTGCACCGAAACATCACATACTTTCCATCAAACACATTATACTAACTTAACATATATTCATCAAATACACATAACAATCGATTATCATCAATCTCTCACATCAGCACAATCAACAAACAATCTTCTAGACCTAGCATTTACGAATATTAATTAACTAGAAATGTTAAGAACCCACGGATCCCACCCTCACCTTAGCTTCAATAACACGGAATGTAAGATGGACTGATGACGAACAGAAGATAGCTCACGACAGAGGAGACTACACAGATTCGCAAACGTCTTAACCAGAGGCGTTGACAAGCTCCACTTCAACGTAACAATAACTCAAGCGTAGAGAGGAAGAAGCTTGGGCCCAAAGACAGTTCACGGATGACAACTCGTGGCAACAAATCTACGATGGCGGCGAGCTGAGGCGGTGGAGTCGAGAAGACTACGGCTTATTCTCGCGGTACGGCTCCGCGTAATTCTCGACGATCAATGGGTGGTGCAGCTTCATGCCCAGATAGGCTCCGGCTTGATCAACAACGGCGGTGGTGGTCGCTGGTGGTCAGCGGTGGTCAACTGCAGTGGTGTACTTTCTCCACGTTTTCCTCCTCTCGGGTGTAACAGTGGCGACGAAGCAAATGAAAACGGAATGAGAACGACACGGCATGGACGAGATGACGAGGTGGAGATCACCAACACGAAGGCAAACCGGAGGCGGTGGAGCAGCGACGGCGCACGGTGGTGTTCTCGCTCTATCTCTGATTCCTCTCTTCTCTCTCTTTTCCTTCTTCCTCTTCACGATCTCTCTTTCTCTCCCCGCTTCCTTCTTCTCTTCTCTCTTCTCCACGTTTCTCTTCCCCATCTCTCTTTCTCTGGATTTTCCTTCTCTGGGAGGCTAGGTTTGATAAAATGAGGAAGATGGAGATGTGTACGGCGATACACACACGCACGAACTAACATAAGGAAGATGGGCCTTCATGGGTCTGAGCAAATTATTTTTAAAAAAATACAGGCCACCTTTTTTAAAACACGGTCGTTACAAGTTGAATCAACGGCCTCATACAGACAATAACACCCCTTAGTTTTTACTAGATTGTTACTTGTTTTATTAAGGGAAAAATAGGAAAGAAGTCATTTCCTTATCAAAGGAAAGCACCCTTGTTGGGGAAAGTACTCTTTTTTGATATTATAGTTTAGAAAAGTACTCTATTAAGCTCACCTTTAAGCCTTTAAATAGAGGAGATCAAATCAAAATTACCAATCCCAACACAAATAAATGTATAAATCCTTTTTTAGGTATGCCCATAATCAACCATCAACCATGAATAATACATATATATACTCTCAGAGTAGGTCAACATACAACTTGTCTCCACACAACGTTTTCTTGTGTCAAAAGAAAAGGATTTTCTCCAGAGAAAACACAAAAGAAAGAAAATCCTCCTCAAGTCTCATCGAAATGCACCATGAGGACCTCCTGTAAACACCGATAATATGTCAGTTCCAAGCTTCATAACCTAAAGAGAGACATTCATGAAGGATTCATTCCAATTGATTCAGACGGCAGAGTTATTATGATGTGATCTTATTGTAGCAAATAGCCAGACTACTCAAAAGATAAAAAAATACTTTTAAAATTCTTGCAAATCCCATCAGATTGTCTATTACCTCTTCGACTCTCAAGAATATGACCAGCGGCGGCTCCGGCACCGACGTTGCAGATGGCATCTCTAATGGTTCTTGAATCAACAGTAGAGCTCCCACTCCCAGCTTCTTCCCTCATCTTCCGCAAACTTTGAAACCCAATGAGCTTGGCTGATCTGTTTCATAATAGCTTGTGTTTATTAATGATAATTGTTAGCGATTTGTTTGAGATTATGATTTTGTAGTTTTTTTTTGTGAACTATTTGTGATACTATTTGTAATTTTTGTGTGTATAGTTTGGTTTGTTGTTGTTGTCTATAACTGTAACGCATAAATTGTCAGAAATCGCCACATCCTGCTCTTCAGTGTTATTGAGATTTGCAGGTAAATCATCATCCAAGGCAACGCTTTCTGTATCTGTTCTGAGACGATCATCATGAATTCTGCAATTGAGCTGAACATTTAGGGTTCTAATGTTGTTGTCGTCCGTAAAACAGAGATTTTCCGAAATTGCAGAAATTGACTGAAGATTTAGGGATTGATCAGCTCCGTAGTCTAATACATTCAGGTCATTATCATTAACGAAAGCTTAATGATGATCTCTTTGATTCACGGCGTCCTCCGAACGCAATCGCTTCGCATCGCTCAACAAAATCTTCATAGACTCGATCGCTTCCTTGATTTCTTCCGGATTCTCCGATCTGCGAAGGATCTCGTCGTTGTCCCACCAAAACCCTAACCCTAGATCGTTGCGAGCCAAGCATATACTGATGTCCTCTCTCGCCTGTTTGCTTCCCGATGGAACGGGAACATGACGCTTTCCGGCGAGAAAAGCGGAGATGACGGCGTTGGCGGAGGAGTGACCGAAAATAGTAGAAAGAGACGTTGGATTGGGAAGAAGAAGGAGTCGCCAGAATCGTGATTTGTGCGCCGGAGAGAAGACAGAGCCGCGAGGCTTTATTGTAGAGGCCGTAGCTGCGTTTCGTGAAACAAGTCGCGAGTGAGTTTTTCTTCGTTATCTTCTCAATCGTAATCTTCCTCTTAGTGCCTCCTTTCACCATTTTTGTGAAGAACCGAAAAAACCCTAATTCTCAAAATCACAGAGCGAAATTTAGACAAGTAGGAGAAGAGGAAGATAGCAAATAACACTCTCTTTCTCTCCGATATATATATATATATAGGCTTTGTGGTAATTAAATCAGCTAGTCACTGGTTAAATGACTTTAGCAAAATGTTTCCTTTTTTCAAGGGAAAATCGCATAAAAAACCTTCAAAGTGACAACCACTAGCACTTTAAATCTCGAGAGTATTTTACTAGCACAATAAACCTTCAAATTAAATATATTAACATATAAAACCTTAAAATTGATTTTTTATTGCGCGCCATCAGAATATTTAACGGTTTACTGTTCATTTCCGTTAAAAAATGATGTTAATGCATTAAATTTATTTATTTTAATTAAGAAATTATATTAAATATTATTTTATTATTTATTATAATTAAAAATAAATAAAAATATCTAAAATATTTTTTTAAAAAGTTGAAAAAAGTTACTAAAATTATTTTAAAAATTTTAAATTTTTTTAGTTGTGATAAATAAAATAAAATAGTTAATAGTAATTTTACTAGTTAAACATAATTTAAAGTTATATTATTGTTATTAACAGAAAATAATTTTTTTTATCAAATATATTAATTGAGGAAATATAAAAAAAATTAGTTTTTAAAATTTTTTAAAATAATTTTAGTATTTTTGTCAACTTAAAAAAAAAATATTTTAGATATATTTATTTATTTTTAATTATAATAAATAATAAAATAATTTTTAATATAATTTTTTAATTAAAATAAATAAATTTAATGCATTAACATCACTTTTTAACGGAAATGAACAGTGAACCGTTAAATATTCTGACGGTGCGCAATAAAAAACCACTTTTAAGGTTTTATATGTTAATATATTTAATTTGAAGGTTTATTGTGCTAGTAAAATACTCTCGATGTTTAAAGTGCTAGTGGTTATCACTTTGAAGGTTTTTTATGCGATTTTCCCCTTTTTTAAGTTTTTAATTTATTATACGGAACCATCTGAAACAAAATTATCAAAAGAACCAGCATCAAACCAAGACCGGATCAATTAAACCAAAATTAGCTTTTAGTGAAAGAAACGTGCTTTTAAGCCAAACCAAACCAAACCAAACTAAATTCAAATATGTTGGTTAACAAAACTATTAAACCAATTAAATTAAACCAAAATTTGTGTTTCGAAGTGATTAAAAAAATAAATCAAATTTTTGGTACGCTAGAAAAAGGAAAGATTGGGCAGCCTTGGGTGGCAAGTAGCAAAATTGGGGATTCTTAATTTCGATTCTCCGTGGAAGATAATTTCGATTCTTATCTATATAATGTATTTTTTTTTTGTAAACTATAATCTATCTTTGTATATTCATATATAACTTTTTGAATTGTATATGTTACTAGATTAGGACCCGCGTTTTACGCGGATTTATAATAACAAAATTTTAAACCCATTAAAAGATTTTTTTTTATAAAAAAATAGAAAACAAAATCAGATTACTACTTTAAGAAAATATATATTAAAAACACAAAATTGAAATCTAAGAGTTATTTATTTATTTTAATTCTCATATGTTTTCAATTAAAATATTCAAAACACAGAATTTGTTGCGGACCCTAAGCAACATTAACCATATTTTTTTTGTAGTTCACATATTTTATCAACTATCTTTTTTTTATTCTGCTGCGTTAAAAACTTGGATGCAATTCGAGTCATTCGAGTATGTTAACGATCTCTCCATTAACTCTCTCCAAGCAAACAATGTCTTTCTTTCTCTTCATAGTCATCTCCGGTATATGATCTCTCTGCTCTCTACCGAAGTTATGCTTCTCAAGATTCGCGTCAAAAGTCTCTCTACATGATCTTCCTCCTCAGTGAGCTCATCATCGTCCAATGTCATATCATTAGCATATATGATTTCATTTTTTTAATTGAAATATATCATAGTTAATCTTATTATGTTTTTTTCATTTTCTTAAATTCTAATAGATCCCTTTGTTTTATAATAACAAAATTTTAAACCCGTTAAAATGATTTTTTTTTTAAAAATGGAAAACAAAATCGGATAGCTACTTTAAAAAATATATAAATTAAAAACACAAAATCGAAACCTAAGAGTTATTTATTTATTTTAATTCTCATATGTTTTCAATTTTTGAAACCTAAGAGATATTTATTTATTTTAATTTTCATATGTTTTCAATTAAAATATTCAAAATACAAAATCTTTTGCGGATCGTAAGCAACATAAACAACATTAACCATACTTCTTTTGTAGTTCACACAATTTATCAACTATTTTTTTCTGTTATGCTGCGTTAAAAACTTGGGTATGCAATTCGTGTCATTCAAGTATGTTAACGATCTCCCCATTAACTCTCTCAAAGCAAACAAAGTATTTCTTTCTCTTCATAGTCATATCCCGTATATGATCTCTCGGCTCTCTAGAGAAGTTATGCTTCTCAAGACTCGCGTCAAAAGTCTCTTATTTATTTTTTTTTCGTTTTTTTAAATTCTAATAGATACTTTTGTTTTATTTTGTTTTATATTGAAATATATTTTATTCTAATAGATCCTTTTGTTTTATATTCCGTTTTCTTTAGATATATCCTTTTATTTTATTTTATTTGTTTACTATGACACGTGTCGAAATCTTATCGATTAACTTGACATGTATCGCGATCATGGTAATTATTAACTTTGACGCATCCTACTTTATATAATAAGATATATATATATATAATTTTGACAAATTAATTATCCTATTTTTATCATAATTAAAATGTAGATTATGATCCGCGTATACGCAAATATATTATAATAAAATTTAAAAGTCATTAAAATATTGTTTTAAGAAAATAAAAAATAAAATATGATTACTACCAAGAAAAATATATGAAAAACACAAAATCGAAACCTAAGAGTTATTTATTTATTTTAAAGTTCATTTATTTTCAATTAAAATATTCACTAAGAGTTATTTATTTATTTTAAATTTCATTTATTTTCAATTAAAATATTCAAAATACATAATCTGTTGCGGGTCCTGAACAACATTACCCATACTTTTCATATAGTTCACACACTTTATCAACTATCTTTTTCTGTTCCGTATAGTTAAAAACTTGGGTATGCAATTCGAGTCCTTTGAGTATCTTAATAATTTTTACATTAACTCTTTTCAAGCAAATAAAGTCTTTGTTCTCTTCAAATTCATCTCCCTAATATGATTTCTCTGCTCTCTAGAGAAGTTATATCATCGTCTAATGTCATATCATTAGCATCTAGAATTTGTTTTTTTTAACTTGAAATATAACTTAGCTAATCTAATTTACTTTTTGTTTTTATTTTCCTTTTCTTAAAATGAAATAGATCATTTTGTTTTACTTTCTTTTTATTATATTAAAATGTATCTTAGTTAATTTTATTTTACTTTTATAATCTTATTTGAGTTTTTTTATTGAAATGCCTTTTTTCTTTAAAAATAACATTTTACCAAGAAACGTATCAAATCTAAAGCGATAAAATTGACATGTGTCAAAATCTTAATGAGTAACTTGCCACGTGTCATGATCATATTAATTACTAATTTTGACATTTTTTTAGTAAAATTAAAATTTCTTGTTTACTTTTGTTTTGATTTTCCTTTTCTTAATTGATATATGTCTTTTTATCTTTCCTTTTATTTTATTTATTATTAAAAATAATAATATTCCTTTTCTTTTTAGGATTATTATATTTTTATTTATAATAAAATTTAAATCAAAACACGTGTCAAAATCTAATCGATTAACTTGCCACGTGTCACGATCATGTTAAAAAGTAACTTTGATGCATCCTACACGATCATGTTAAAAAGTAACTTTGATGCATCCTACTTTATATAATAAGACTTGAATAGGATCCGCATATATGCGGATTTTTAATAAAATATTTCAAAAACGTAAAATTAAATTAAAAACAAAATTGAATACTCTGTAAAGAAAAACGAATAATCGAATATTTTTCTTTTTTGTATTAGTAATCAAAAAAGACACTTAAATGAATAACAACATTTAAGAAAATAATAAAATTTAAAAGGCATTAAAATATTTGTTTTAACAAATAGAAAGCATAATCTGATCACTACTAAAAAAATATATGAAAAACACAAAATGGAAACCTAAAAATTATTTATTTATTTTAATTCTCATTTATTTTAAAATTAAAATATTCAAAACACAAAATCTGTTACGGATCGTAAGTAACATTAACTCTACTTCTCATATAGTTCACACACTGTATTGATGTCAAAATATTGTTCTATTAAGAAGACTGAATGTTTTCTTTGGATACAAATATTGTATCGCTATGTGGTTTATTTTACTTAGCTGTTCTGTGGTTTGGCGACACAAACAAAAATACAAAGAGCAAAAAAAAAGAGATATAAAGGTTAGCGAATCTCATTGGAAACAAAATCACATTCCAAACAGTGAAACATTTATATATATATAATTTTTTTTGGGACAAATACAGTATGTGATAATATATATATATTAGAAAAGGACCCGCATAAATGCATGTTTTTAAAAAAATATTTTAAAACCGTAAAAATAAATTAAAAACAAAATTCAATAATGTGTAAAAAAAAAAAAAAATTTACTTTCATTAATATTTTCAGATATATATGTTGAATTATGTTTATTTCTAATGCTTTATATATATATATATATATATATATATATTTATTCTAAAATTTTGGCGAATTAATAATCCTTCTTTTATCATAATTGAAATCTAGATTAGGATCCGCGTATATGCAGATTATAATAATAATATTTAAAAGTCATTAAAATATTATTTTTAAAGAAAATAGAAAACAAAATCTGATCACTACGGAAAAATATGAAAAACATAATTTCAATCCTAAAAATTATTTATTTATTTTAATTCTCATTTATTTTCAATTAAAATATTCAAAACAAAGAATCTGTTGCGAGTAAAATTTTCCTTTTTGTATTTTTAAAATTAATTTTTAGATATATGTAAACATGTTAAAATCTAATTGGTTGAATTTTTTAACACGTGTCAAAATCTAATCGATTTACTTGACACGTGTCACGATCATGTTAAAAACTAACTTTGGATCATCCTACTTTATATAATAAGATAAGATATACACTTTGACCCACTCCCCTCGACAAAATATCTCATCAACTTCATATATCCATCATCTAGACATCTACACGCATTAACACATCTTCATTCCTAATCCATAAACCAATATATATATACATGACTCGTGCATCATAATAGTAACCATTCATCAAATTCAGATAAAATAGTTAATAACTCTCAAATCTCAAATCTCAAATCAGATATATGTCTTCTTTCAAAATGGTGTTCCAACCACTCTTACTTCTCTTCTTAACTCTATTCTTCACTTCCGTTAGTTCCGGCCGTTTCGTCTATGACTTTGACCCTGTACCGTCATCCGCCACTACGCTATTGGAAACCGACTCCGGTGGCTCCGGTGGAACCGTGATCGAAGTCGTGGCGAATACGGCCGTCAGGGGGATTCAGATTCCGTTAGCTAATTGTAATGGCGCTACCTTTCCAGCGTCCATTAGTAAGAGTTTTTTTTTTCTTTTCTTTTGGCTCTGGCCTTTATGTATTTTTTTTACCTTCAAAGGGTCTATAAATATATGATTTAGTTGAAATTCTTGTTAGTTACATGAATCATGAATGTGTCTATAAATATATGATTTTAAAATTTAAAATAAAAAGTAAGTATTTTATGTACTTATAAATGTTTTAATGGGTTGATTTGAATCAAAACCTGTCACTTTTAGTTCTGTATTATAATATCCCATGCAGTAAGATGTCACATTTACATAATAGAAATTAAGACACTAATAATAAATCTGGAAAAACTATAACTGTAAAAACCACAATGATCAACCGATTTCAAATATTATTCAGCTTGGTTAAAACATAAAACATATTTGGTTAATATTGCTTTTAATCAAAACCATTCAGTTCAGTTTTTTAGGCCTATGAGACAAGTCTGAGAATCTGAATTGTCACATAGAATGAAAAAAATAATTATTGACAAATTTTTTGTTTTTTCCCAATTATTGACAATTTATAAACTGAATTGATTAGTTAGATAATTAGATTAAAAAATTTACAGAAAACATACACACATGTGACAAATCTAAATGTCTCTATTGAGAAAAAAGTGAAGGGATGATTTGGTGAATAACCATAATAAAAGAAAAATTTACAAAGTAACCAAAAAAGATAGAGAGAGAGATAGGAAGAGTTAAAGAGATAAAATGGTTAGTTTGTAGTAGGAGTGTCAAATGGGCTAAACCCACCCCAAATGATCCGCACCGCAGCGGTCATGCTTCTTCTCTGGAATGCAGCGGGTTGATCCGCGTGGGTCGCGGTTCAATCTTACTATGTCCAGACCCGTCCGCCAACATTGCGGGCTATACGGACAAATCTGCGGATCATTAGAATTACAGGTTTTTCATAAAAAGTTGCAGGTTTTCAGCATTGGTTTTTTGCTTCTTCTTCCACGTGATATAAAGAAGCTTTCTTTCGTTGGAGATGTAGTCTTCTTTGTCTGGATAATGAGCAACCTTAGCAAGAGAACTGAGATATGAGGAAGCAAATAAAGATACTCTGCAATCCCGATATGCATTTGGTGTGTGCAATTTTGTTTTGTGCATAGATGTTGTAAAGAGGAGGAAATAAAAACAGAACTCAGAAACAGAGATTACTAAAAAATAAAAATAGAATCTGTGTAAACAAAAGATGAATGAAACTCAATCCTGGAAAACGTTATAACTTTGTAAAATGAAAGTTCAAACTAAAATCAGAAAAGCAACCTAAAACACAAATCCAAGAAGCAATTTGAAACAATAGAGGATCCTAAAAACTCCTTCAATTGATCTGTTATTATAAATTTTTGCAAACAAAAAAACTTACAAAGTTCTGCCTAGCGAAGAGTTAGGCACTTGAAGTATTGATCTTCTCTGTCTCGTGAGTGTCTCTCTTTGAAAAACAGAGATTGGGTCGGCGAGAGTTGATTGATAACGATGCGTCAATCGCTCTGTTTTGTTCACAAAATTCTTAGGGCTTTAAGTTTTCTTTGATCGATTAATATTTGGGAAAATCGCATAAAAAACCTTCAAAATGACAACCACTAGCACTTTAAACCTCGAGAGTATTTTACTAGCACAATAAACCTTCAAATTAAATATATTAACATATAAAACCTTAAAACTGGTTTTTTATTGCGCGCCGTCAGAATATTTAACGGTTCACTGTTCATTTCCGTTAAAAAGTGATGTTAATGCATTAAATTTATTTATTTTAATTAAAAAATTATATTAAATATTATTTTATTATTTATTATAATTAAAAATAAATAAAAATATCTAAAATATTTTTTTAAAAAGTTGAAAAAAGTTACTAAAATTATTTTAAAAATTTTAAATTTTTTTAGTTGTGATAAATAAAATAAAATAATTAATAGTAATTTTACTAGTTAAACATAATTTAAAGTTATATTATTGTTATTAACAGAAAATAATTTTTTTTTCAAATATATTAATTGAGGAAATATAAAAAAAAATTAGTTTTTAAAATTTTTTTAAATAATTTTAGTATTTTTTGTCAACTTTTTAAAAAAATATTTTAGATATTTTTATTTATTTTTAATTATAATAAATAATAAAATAATATTTAATATAATTTTTTAATTAAAATAAATAAATTTAATGCATTAACATTACTTTTTAACGGAAATGAACAGTGAACCGTTAAATATTCTGACGGCGCGCAATAAAAAACCAGTTTTAAGGTTTTATATGTTAATATATTTAATTTGAAGGTTTATTGTGCTAGTAAAATACTCTCGAGGTTTAAAGTGCTAGTGGCTGTCACTTTGAAGATTTTTTATGCGATTTTCCCATTAATATTTTGATTGTTTGGTTTGGTTTTGTTGGTTATGAGCCGTATGACTTACTTTATTGGATTGATTAATGCTTATGGGCCTAATTATAGATTTAAGAAATCAAAACGTGATGATCCGCGGTGCAAACCCGCTTAACCGCAAACCCGTAACGGTTTAACCCGCCGAACCCAGAAACCACGACGGACTAGACCGCGAGATTCGCTACTTAACGGTCCACAAATTTTATGTCCGCACCCGCCCCATGGAGGACCTAAACAGGTCGAACCCGCGGATCATCAGCTCGTTTGACATCCCTAGTTTGTAGGTTAGGTTTTTTTTAATGGTTATTCACCAAAAAAACTCTTTATAAAAGGATTTTCTTTTTAAAAAAATTATAAAAGGATTTAAGATTTTTCACTTTGACAAATGATTACTAGACAATCCATATTTTCGATCAAATGTTCTTCGTGGGTGGAACTCGGTTCACGGACAAAGAAATTATGCATTTACTGATCAGATCAACAATGTTCGCCAAGCTATGAGAGAGTGTCGAAGAAAGTCTAGAACAAACTCTGCAAAACAAATTGATTCTTTGCAATTAGAACTAGATTTTGCTTTGACGGCAACTTATCCTACGCCATACTGCATCCCTCAAATACGATGAGAGCTTGCACAGGCATATCGAAACGAGGAGATCTACTGGCACTTAAAAAGCAGAAATTCATGGTTGAAAGATGGAGATCAAAAACTAACTTCTAGATCCTTTGGAGAATCTGAAAATCAAGAAACAATCTAATTTTCCAAAAAAGGGATAAAGATCAGCAAGGATGTTAATAAAGCGTTGGCAGATGTAAACGAATGGATCGTGGCAACAACTACACCGTCTACACACACAACACTTTTTGTTCCAAAAAGATTATGGTCTCGCCCGGTACATGGATCGCTTAAATGTAACTACGATGCTGCTTTCAATCCGGAAACACATCAAGCTATGGCAGGTTAGATTGTACGCGACAGTAATGGTATGACCAAATATTGGGGTTCATCGGCTTTGGGAACGACGTCTTCATGCCTTGAAGCTGAAAAAAGCATTACTTGTGGCTCTACAAAATGTTTGGGGAATGGGATATGAACAAATATGCTTTGAAGAAGACTGCCAAATTCTCGTCAACTTTCCTTCAAGACACCCGAGACATTAGTGTTTCCAATCTATTAGATGATATTAAAAACTTGTCCAAATTTCTTTATGTTCAAATTAAATTCATTAAGAGGGATTATAATATTGCAGCTCATCTTCTATCTCGCAATGGCCCCCAAAATAGAATTTTCTTTTCAGGATGTATGTATCCACCTTCTTGGTTTACAAAAGCTTTGTACCATGATTATGATAATTCAAATAAATGAATATGTTTACGACAAAAAAGAAAAAGAAAAAAGGATTTAAGCTTCGGCCCATTATCAAACTCTTGGTCCATAATGATCCGTATAATCTCTCGGCCCACTCATTGGTTCCGGCGTCTGTCAACGTCCGAGACGCGCAATTTCTCTCATAGCTTTTGTTTTGTCCATGGTTCTTCGCAGGAGCTTCTTCCATGGCCAAAGTACCAGAAGTAGTGATGACCCCTCAAGGGTCACGATACGAGATTCTACTCTCATGTCCTTCTGGCCTCTCTCTATCTCAGGTTTTTTTTCTCTCATCTCCATTAATCGAATGTACACACAGTGATTTTAGTTTCCGTAGTCAAATCGTTTTGATGTTTCAATGCTCAAGGTCTCCGTGGATTTCTCGAAATCGCATGATCGGATTCCGCATCCCGATGCTGGCCTCGAAGATTCCATTGCGCAGGTGAGAGAATGGTTTCTGGTTCTGGAACGCAATTTCAAAAATGCTTTGATCGAATTGTTAAAATCTCTAGCGAAATGGCGAAGATTCCATCTCTTATTTTTACAATGTGAACTCGCAAATCTGATCGGATCTCAGTTTGAATGTTGCCGTTTGTTAGTATTTAAGATATCTATCCGTATCTCCTGTTTCTTGATGCATCTGCAGAACCAAGTGAACCAGTAATTGAACCAAACCGGATAGCATCAAACCGTACAAGATATCCAAACCAGAAGTATCGCAACTAAACTCCTTTCAGTTCTTTGTTTTAGTCAATTTGTTTCAGTTACCTTTCCCATTTCCTGGTTTGTAGGAGTTCGATACTCCAATCTTTGTTTCTGTACTTCTATTTAAATCAATGAAAAAAAGCCAAAATAGGCAATCTTAATTGCCAACAAAAGTCTTCTTATTATTGTTCTTGTTTTCAAGCTTTGATCACCACCGAAGCTTATCATTGCTTAACACAAGTGCTCTGATACCAAAATGATAAGCTTCGATGGTGATCAAAGCTTGAAAACAAGAACAATAATAAGAAGACTTTTGTTGGCAATTAAGATTGCCTATTTTGGCTTTTTTCATTGATTTAAATAGAAGTACAGAAACAAAGATTGGAGTATCGAACTCCTACAAACCAGGAAATGGGAAAGGTGGAAGAGATGGTTCCTAAACAAAAAGAAGACCACTTCTTCCATTATTGATAACTGAAACAAATTGACTAAAACAAAGAACGTGAAAGGAGTTTAGTTGCGATACTTCTGGTTTGGATATCTTGTACGGTTTGATGCTCTCCGGTTTGGTTCAAATACTGGTTCACTTGGTTCTGCAGATGCATCATTTCTCTACACTTCTGCGAGCTTTTGATGAGATGAATCTGATTAGTGGTGCGTGTTCTTGAAAATTTAGGTTTGGGAGCAAAGAACACAGGGGAATGCATCATTGTTCAATGGCGAAAAATTCAGAGTAAGCGTTTCATGTTATGTTTGAGATTCTACGCATTTAATTGCAAGGAGCAATAATATGATTAGAAATTGAGAATGCACGAGATGAATTTGTCTTTGAAGCTGTTTGGTACTTGGTCACTAATCAAAGCAGCTACTTCATTCAATGTAATTAAACTTCCTCGTAAGTTTTTTAATTTTTTCAGTAAGCTAAACTCCTAGTTAAATTTTCAGTATGGATCATATAGTTTAGATGGCGATGACGATGAAGTGCCACACGTCTGCCTTCGCCTTGGCCTGACAGATTACAGGTTACTCATTTAAATCTCTCTCTTTTTCATTGTTACGCATAGGTTTAGACCTCTCTAATTTGTCGGTTTCATGGAGAGAGTAATTAACCATGGACATGGTTTCCAAGGACTTTTGTAGGAACGAATTTGAGTTCTCTGTGGGAGAGGTTCCTTGTTACGTCACAAGGTACACACACACATACACCAATCTCCGAGAAAACTTTTGTGATCATTGTCTAGTTTCTTGTGTTCAGGTTCCTTAATCGCCAATAGTTTTGTTCTCTCCTCACAGATGACTCTGTTAGATGTCGACATACCTCAAGTCCATTGGGTAATGGTGCGGTTCTCGAGACTTCTGACAAGAAGATCATTGTGTTACGCCGGAGTGATAATGTCGGGGAATTTCCAGGCCACTACGTATTTCCCGGGGGGCATCCAGAGGTATTTGTTAACATAAAAGCATCATATTGTCTCTGTTTCTAACTCTTTTTTGCATGGTTGATGACTTTTAAACATTGCAGCCAATGGCAGTGGGAATTGATTCTCACCAGCTTGAGAAAGATGGCGAGGTTTTAAACAAGAAGGTTACTCATGAGATGTTTGACAGCATTACCCGCGAAGTTGTCGAAGAAACTGGAATACCGGCATCATCTCTTGTAAGCAAGAAGGGTTTGTTTTTTTGTTTGTCTCTCTGGAAATTATCTTGATAGGTCTTTTATACAATCACAGAGCCCTCCTCTCTTCATCGGAATATCTCGGAGGGAGTTGAATGTGAGACCAGCTATGTTTTTCTTCATCAAGTGTGGTCATCATTCAGATGACATTCAAAGATTATACTCTAATGCTGAAGATGGGTTTGAGTCAACACAGCTTCACACTGTCTCTATGGTTAGTTCTCTAATCCATGAACATACATCCGGGAAACAAAATAAAAACAATCGATTGCATGTTTAACTCTAAGATGCTAATGATCCCATTACGAATAACTGTAGTTTCTCTTTATAATCAATCAGGACGAGCTTAAGACAATGACATCGAGAATGCCAGGTTGCCACCATGGTGGTTTTGCGCTCTACGAACTGATGCTTCAACGTCTCAAGAAAACTAATGAAACGCCTTTAACATTGACCTAAGAGGACGCAGCTTGAGCTTATTATTGTAGTTGTCTTATGGTTTGCAAATAAATCACCATATGTTTTGTCATGTTGGATAAGTGAATTCAATTAGCTCATTTGCTATTTTGAAAACATACTGTATGATATTTAGCGACGAGTTTACACATCTGCAGCAGTAATTTGTTAAACCCATGATGATGATGAGTAGTAACTCTATCTGAGCATGGACATCATTTGTATTAAAGGTAAGAGGTTCATCTGTTCACATATCTAATCATACTATGATTCTAGCATATAATTTTTGATTAGAGACATCAACGACAAAGGTTCCATACAAGCAACAACAGGAATAATATGAAACCGTTTCAAAATCTGATGCATAACCAATTATGGATTCGTGCTAATAAGCGGCTTTGGATCTTTGGCTTTGTTGGAAGTTCTTCCTAAAAAATTCAGATAAACTAGCCGCAGCAGCACGACCGTTCTCTACACAGAGGAAATAATCATCCACTGAAACAAAACAAAAGCAAAACAAAATCAGAATTATAGATTATGCCATGGTTAAGAAACAAAACTCCTAAAAATAACATATTATTTCAAACAAATGAAATGTAAATGAACACAATAAATCACATTACTCCATAGGTACCTGACATTACTCCATTGGTAACTGATGTGATGATCCCATGCTCTACAGGCTCGCCTTCCACTACCGATGATCCTTCCGGAAGAACAGAGAGTGTTGTATTTGGAAAGACCAAGTAAGCGAAAGCCTTCATTTTCTGTCAATTGTAGTTCAAGTTAGTCTAACCAATCCCCAAAGGAAAAGATAACAGTAATGGAGAAAAAAAGGTCTTTTAATTTAACCTTTTCTTCAAGCTTGTTTGGATCAAGTACGACATATCCACTATCAGCCAGGCAACAACATATAGCAACTGAAAAATTCAAACGCCGATGAAGCAATTAGAAGAAGCACACAAAGTCAATAGATAAGAGTATAAAGTTGCAAAGATATATATACCGGCGAGATGCTTCATTGGAATTCCTGCATCTACGAGAGCTGCACACGCTGCGTTTATGGCACTCGGTAGAAGCTACACAAAACTGAATTAAGGAACAAGCAACCAAAGCTGTGTTTTGAATCAATGCACCAGTTAATTCACTAAAACATATTCATTATAAATGCTTCCACTACTCTCTATAAATGCTCAAATCGGAATTTCTTATACCGGATTGAATGTTCTTGAAAACAACATCAGTAAATGGTTACTGAGGATCGTAAAAAGGATACAGAACCATCATCATTTACAACCTGCACGACAAGCAAGGAATTAAAACATCAGATACAACTCAAATCGATGAAATTGAGATTCTACAAGACAGGATAATTATTACGAGGGGCAAAGGCACTGAGATGGGGTTACTGACCTGAATTATCACTGACGTTGTGGTATTTGGATTAGCTGTCAAAACACAAATGCTCTGTATTGTCCTTTTCAGTATCATCTCACACTCCTTTTCGGCTTTTCCTAGAGTTACGCAGAGTCAAAATCAGTCAGAAACACTAAGTCCTACAACACGGATCCAAAAACATCCAGACATGATCAAACTAAATGCATTTAATATACCAATCTGCCCGGATTTAGGCTTCCATATGACTTCAAAGCAAGCCTTCTCAGGGTTCTCGTTCTTCTTCGTCCCTGCTTTAGGTCCATAAACTGCAGCTAGAACTTTTGTATCCCCTAATATAAGAAAAACGAGAAGCATACCCATTAGAAAGTTCCATGAATCCCATTCGAAAAAGGAGTAGCAAATCAGAGAAATTGTGAAAGCTAAGATATATGTAATCGAAGAATAAGAAAGATGGAGAGTAAAAGAAGTACCTTGCGACCAGCTAGCGGAGCCATGAGGACGATGAAGGATGTTACGGGAACAAGCAAGAGGTCGCAGTTGATTTGGCCTTCTGCCATCTTCTCTGTCGATCTCCATCGCTCTAATACTTCAGTACACAACATGGTTTTTAGTAAGTGTCTCGTCCTAAATTAAAGTTATCAAATTTCTTAATTCTACAAATGAATAACAGATACAGAACCCAAAAAAGAACCTGCTTCAAGCTCAACATTGAGTGTACTCACACAAAAAAAATCATGTTTCTGAATCGTTCTGACCAATTTTCTGTGTAGGCTTTTTGTTTATCGAAACAAAAACTCGTTCTTTCAATTCTGCAATACTCGCTATGTCGCAGATTGAGACCGTATCGAAACAAAAAAATCTATCTGTCTCCTACTCTACTGAAAATTCACAGCATTAAAAGAAAAGAAGCAGAGATAGAACACGAACCGACACAGAACTAAGCTAGAAGAAGAGACGATTCCTTATCAAACTAAAAGAGTAACCAAACAGAAACTACAGTGAAAGATTAGATGATTTGCACCTCAATTTAAACAGGGACGGGCGATTTGCAGACCTCGACGGACTAAACCAGAGGAGAGAAGAGAAGAATGTACTTGAAGAATTAGGGCTACTTTGGTTTAAGTTTCAAAACCCCTCGATTCAAATCAATTAAAGTGTTCTTAGGTTGTACCGATAACCGGCCGGTCCGGTTTTTGAAAAACATTGGTCTAATTAATAAACACGGTGGGGAAAGTTACTTAATCCGGTGTTTGAACATAATCAATCTTGCCGAGAAAAATCTGACTTAACTGACGGAAAAATCCTACGATTCCTTGCATCGACGATATCGATTTGATCTGAGTTCCGGTGAAATCTCGAGGAAGGATGGATGAAGAATTGTTGGAATTGCAGCGGCAGTTCGAGTTCGCTCAGCAGGTGAAGTCAAGCGTCAGATTATCGGATCGAAATGTCGTCGAATTGGTTCAGAAGCTTCAGGAGCTCGGCGTCATAGACTTCGATCTGCTTCACACCGTCACCGGAAAGGAATACATCACTCAGGTGCCGATTCTATTTTGGCTTTACCTCTTTTCCGCCATTTTTTTCCTTGCGAAAAATCTGTGGTGAATACACATACACTCCAGAAGAATCGACACATGTTTTCTAATCACCGATGATTCCGCTTGTTGCATGATGAAGTTAATCGAAAAATGAAGTCAAATTGCTTGATTGAGTTTTCAGCTTTCTGTAAAATCCTGTGAAGGGTTTGGTGCAGATGTTTTTTTTATTTATTTATCGTTTTTTTCTTGATTTGTCGCAGGAGCAATTGAGGAATGAAATTGCTAGCGAGATCAGTAAACTGGGCCGTGTCTCCGTCATTGATCTCGCGGACACGATTGGGGTTGATCTATATCATGTGGAGAAGCAAGCACAAGATGTGGTCTCGAGTGATCCAGGGCTAATGCTTGTCCAGGGAGAGATAATATCACAGAACTATTGGGATTCAATTGCAGAAGAAATCAACGAGAGGCTCCAAGAATGCAGCCAAATTTCTGTGGCTGAGATCGCTGGTCAGTTGCAAGTTGGCTCTGAGTTGGTGCAATCCGTTTTAGAGCCTCGGCTTGGAACTTTGGTAATGGTTGCTTCTCCCTCTCAGCCCTCCAGGTTGTGTTTAAGTGAATGAGAGGTTTTATAATTGTGGATTGTTATTTTTTTTTTTATCTTCCAATCTTTCTTAGGTGAAAGCAAGGCTAGAAGGTGGGCAGTTATATACACCTGCTTATGTAGCACGTGTTACCGCTATGGTTCGAGGTGCTTCCAGGGGTATCTTTGTTCCCGCCAATTTGTTGGCACTTTGGGCGCCATTGCAACAGCTGGTACAAGAAATGAATGGAGCTAGTGGAGTCGCTGTTGAGAACTCGTTTTTCCAGTCTATATTTAACCGACTGTTGAAGGAAGAGGAGATGCTTGGATCACTACGTGCTGGCACCCATTGGACTCCTAGTGTACGTCATAGAATTCTAATTTTTCTTAGGTTTCTGTCATCTAATGGATTGTCCATGCTTGCTGTTTCCCATGTTCGGTTACCATTCATCAGAACAACTTTGGAGTTTAATTTTGGTGGCAGGTTTTTGCAAATGCGCAAAAGGAATGTGTGGATTCTTTTTTTTCGCAGGTTTGTTTATCATTCTCCTTGAAATGTCCTTATGTATGACTTCATTTATTCATTAGTTGTTTGTGGAAAAGAACTAATTTAAACTTCATCAGGCTGCAGTTTTAGCATGTTATAATTTTTTGGTGAATCAACGGTTTTATGGTTTATTTTGTTCTGCTTTCCTGCAGAATTCCTATATCACGTATGAGACCATGCAGAAACTTGGGATTTCTCAAGCCGTGCAGTTCTTACAGGTATTGTATTATGTTAGTTTAGCGTAATATTTCGCTAGTTTGTGAAAATATAAGTTATGAAATGGTATCCAGAATGAGTGTTATGTTGCCTCTCTAAATTTTTTTTCTCATTCTAGTTTTTTGTTATGTGACATGTATAGTCTAGATATCCGGATGGTAAACCTTTATCTGCTGTATTTATTCACTCCTCGATGATTGAGATGCTGGATGCTGCAACCGAGGATGCTATTGAACAAAACAGTTGGTGAGGCTAAATGCTCTTACGCTTTTCCGCCCTGTCTGTGGTGTTTGTATGCTTCTATGTTATGCTGTTGATATCAATAGATCCATTGTTACTGAAATCCTTGATACTCTGTTCAGGATCGATTCTCTCTCTGTATTGCCTGCATCATTCACGTCACAGGATGCAAACAAGATCTTGCTTCTTTGTCCCTCCGTCCAATCAGCTCTCAAGGTGAGATTTTGATCAAATTTGATTACCAGTCAATGCTCTTTCGCAGTTAAAGTCTTTTGTATTTTTCATTTCAGGCTGAGAAAGCACTTATCCTGGGCGATTCCTATGTCCTAAGCAATGGGTTCATAAAGGTAAACATACTAATGTTTTTAGTAGTTTTTCTTTCCCATTTGGTTCTCTCTGAACGTTGCCTTAGTTTGACCTACTAATGTTTAGGGCATATATGATCAAATTGAGAAAGAGGCAGAAGCTTTCAGCATCCAAGCTTCTACTGCTAGTTTGATAAATCCTTCAAGCAAATCTTCAGAGCCGACAGAAAGCATTCCTGCTAATACAGATAAAGGATCAAAGAAGAAAAAAGGCAAGTCTGTCAGCATGAAGACAGCAATCGTTGAAACTGTTCCAGATGATGAAGAGGACGCCCGTCCTAAATCTAAGAGAAACCAGAAGAAAGGTAGGGAATCATCGTCGTCACAGAAGTTGGATTCGAAAGCAGGAGGCAAGAAAGAGTCCGTTAAGGCGCAAGAAGGTAATAACATTGTTCCACCAGACGGATGGGTGATGAAAAAGATCGTGGAGTCTGTGCCTGAGTTTGAAGATGAAGGTACATCTGAGAACTCTATTATGTATGGATTAAAAAATTATGTAGCTATGCGTCCATGTGATAGTATGTGGTTTATGGCAGGTATGGAGAACCCAGATTCAGTTCTTAAGCACTTAGCTGATCATATGAAACCGATGCTCATTAACTCACTAAAGGAGAGAAGAAAGAAGATCTTCACAGAAAATGCAGATAGAATGAAGCGCTTGATGGATGATCTTCAGAAAAAGCTTGATGAGGTTGAAACAATAATCAATGTCTTTCCTGTGTTTCTCATATTGGAGATGTTATTCACCTTTATCTGCCAGCATGATAGTATCTTGTGACCTTATTTTTATCAACTTTCCTTTTTGCAGTCTTTCCTAAATATGCAACTGTACGAGAAAGCGCTTGAGCTATTTGAAGATGACCAATCTACCTCAGTAAGTACTTTCAGTCCATTTTGCAAGCAGCACTTGCTACTTAAAGAAGATAGTGTAACAATTTGTTTTCTTCCGGCGCCTAGGTTGTTTTACATCGGCATCTTCTGAGAACAACAGCAGCTACAATTTCTGATACACTTCTTCATGACTTGGTAAGTCTAGAATAAAGTGGAGTTTCAAAGGTCATCTTCTTATTATTTTCGCTAATCAAGCTTCCATTTTCAAAACAGGACATCCTCAACAAATTGAAGAATGGTACTGAAGTTGGAGATTCCAAAACTCAAGATCCAGCTTTGCTTGATTCTTCTGAAAGAACAGCACTTGTATGCAAATTTGATCACTACTCTAACGTAATACTTCATTTCTGCACTTGAATAATGCCAGCTGATGTTCGACTCTATCTTGTTTCCTTTCCCTTGGGGCAGGCTAAAAATCTCAACGGTTCATTCACGAAAAAGGCCCTTGCGTTAGTTGATGCATTAGAAGGAAAGGTTAGATCTTTGTTTATGAATATACTTTTTTTTTACAGTTGCTAACATACTGCTTGATATTTCGAAAAAACCGTTGACCTTTTCTCCTGTGGGCTGACCATGCTAATATACAGCCAGAGTGTTTATCATATTAGAACTTAATGGGAGTCAGTGATCGTATCAATTTGAAAAATTTAATAGCTATGGGGTCAGAAAAGAGTCTTTATTTGTTACTTAGGCCTGACCACTACGTTAAGTGTCCACGTATTTTCCGCTACCTACTTAATCACCCTGTTTTTGAGCCTTTGGTTTCTCGTTGATTCTTCCCCTGAACGCAAACTAAAGCTCCGTTGATGGGATAATTTGTGTTTCAGCGTGTAGAAGCTTTCATGATCACCTTCAGAGACCTGGCAGAGGAAAGGTATTATATAATTCTAATTTATCAAGATCTCTCTGAAGCAAGTCTTTTTACTTTTCACCAGATTTCGACTGATTGTTAAACTTCATTTCTGCAGTGGACTGGTCTTGAAAAAGCTTGATAAAAAACTGGAAAGGACTCTCCTACATTCATACCGCAAGGTGTGCGCCACGGCATATATTTGTTTCGTTATGTTAAAATGATCTCACCACTGCTTTTTTATCCCTTTCAATGACGGGTGTTTGTTGTGCAAGCAGGATTTGATATCTCAAGTTTCAACTGAATCAGACCCTGTCGCACTTCTCGCTAAAGTTGTCTCTCTCCTTTATATTAAGGTATTTTTTCCATTTTAGTGTAACCAACTATACGCTATGTTGAAGACTCGGATATCAAGTTTAGGTTGGAAAATTGTTGACAGGTTCACAACAAAGCTTTACAAGCCCCTGGTAGAGCTATTGCTGCAGCTATTTCACACCTGAAGGTATTACAACGCCGGAAAGACAATTCACTAGTTGACAATATAATCTTCTCTCCCGTATGAATGCACAAGCGATAAATACTTGATGAATCTGCGTACAAGACTAAGTTAGCATCTTTGTCACTCTGTATTATATATTGGTCTTACATCTATTTTCGACCTTTGTAGGATAAACTTGATGAATCTGCGTACAAGACTCTGACGGATTACCAAACAGCAACCGTTACTCTTCTTGCTCTAATGTCGGCTTCATCGGGCGAGGTTCAAATCCTTCTCTTTTCTTTTCGGGATATTCAAATGTTCATTCAAAATGCAAACCACTTCACTCTCTGTAGAAAATGAATCTCTTAAGCTGGTACATTCATATGTACAGGAACATGACTGCTCATCAGACAGAATCCTGACCAAACGGGAACTCCTCGAGAGCCAGATGCCAATCCTTCGGACACTTGTCCTCGGTGACTCACAGCCACAACAGTCCTAATCCAACTAAAGTCCGGCCAAAAGGTTTCATAGTTCCTTAAATGTTCTGATGATAACACCGAAATCACTTCACTAAAACTTGTTAGGACTTAAGAGATCGACTCGTGTTTACATCATTCACTTATATATAAAAAGATCTGCGTGGTTCGATCTTAACTTCAAATGAGGGCATCTATATTTCAAAACATTCTTAACTTCAAATGAGGGCATCTATATTTCAAAACATTCTTTTATTAAGATTCAGTGATTTTGATACAACGAGGTTGATGATTACAAGAGAAAAGGGAAGATCACACACTTGCACACAATTTTTATTATTACACACCATCACATTTTTATCTTCAAACTTTCGAACTTCACCACCATATTCCCTTAGCCAGAGATGTCAATAGACTTGACCTCAGGCTTCCTCTCAGGTACTTTCGGGACCATAACAGACAAAACACCATTCTCCATACTCGCCTTCACTTCATCCATCTTCGCATTCTCCGGCAGCCTAAACCTCCTCATGAACTTCCCACTCGACCTCTCCACACGGTGCCACTTGTCACTCTTCTCTTCGTTCTCGCTGCTCCTCTCTCCGCTTATCTGAAGTATGTTACCATCTTCAACCTCCACTTTCACCTCTTCCTTCTTCAGCCCAGGCAAGTCAGCCTTGAACACGTGCGCCTCAGGTGTCTCCCTCCAGTCGACTTTAGCGTTTGTGAACGCTGCCACGTCTTTAGCGGGTGCGTTTGCCAACCCTGAAGGCGTTAAGAATCCTTCGAACGGATCCCATACGTCAAGCGAGAATGGGTCGAACACGTTTGTTCTTCGGCCTCCGAAAAAGCTTGGGATTAGAGACATCTTTCTTGAAATACTATAATAACACTCTTCGCGTTTGTTCTCTTTTATCTGGCTTTGTTCTTTCGCTACTTTGTTGATTCTAAGGCTTTTGTGTCTACTCATATATATAGGCAGAGAATGGGAGCGAGAGGATAAGTGAGGGAACTATCTGCAAGTTTCTGGAGAAATCATGGCCCTTCTTTTCTTTGTAACTTTTGGTTTACGGGTCGTGTTATTCGGTTTCTCTTGTGCTTTCACGAAGTTTCGGGGGACAGCGTGCAGTTCCTATGTTTGGCAGGTGAACGACGTGCCGTTTTTTTGGTCTGTAAAATTCTTTATGGGCTTCGTTGCTGGGCCTTAATACCATGACCCATTTCTGATTTCGGCCTACGTGCACCTAAGTCGATCGTATTAATGAAATTAATCCATCTTTTATGGTCGAAGATCATCTTTCAAATCAAAAGTACTTCAAAAGCAAAACACTTCCCCCGAAAAATAATAGATCATGTTTTATCCAAAAATAAGTGATAATCTTTTTTTATTTTTGACGCTCGAGTCTCCAAATTAGTCACTATCATCGTAACATTTAAATTGTCACATTTCTAAAGTACATAGAGATTAGTCTAAATCTATATATCTTTAGAACAAATGGATCAAATATAATCACTGTAGAGACTAGACACAAATTACACCGAACACTATAAAAGTGAATATTCTCTTGAATTTTTGTATATATCTGAGTATTAGTTTAGCTTTATCTCTAAGAATATATAGTCTTATCTTTAAGAGTATATATGGTTCTCTTTTATGTATAAATACATTGTAATCTCATTCATATCAATTTATCGATCATTGATCAAATCTCTATATGGTATCAGAGCATTGATCCAAATAAAACACCAAAAAAATTTCAATTTTCTAAGCTTACTCGGCAATCATGTCTGACGATAGCTCAAGGCAAGCTGCTTCCACCACGCACACTGCCACTGTTTTTGATCTCCTTGATCCAAGCAGTCCTGTTCTCACCATCAACATGTCTAATGTGACGAAATTGACAGCCGTCAATTACATTGCTTGGAGCCAACATATCCGATTCCTTCTCGAAGGACATGAATTACTGATTTTCATCTCTGAGAATTCTGAAATTCAACCTTCAGTGATAACACAAAATGGTCTCACCAGACCAAACCCTACTTTCACTCACTGGAGGCGTCAGGATCGTTTAATCCACTCTGCACTTCTTGGAGCCATCTCCAACACGGCGCAACCTCTTGTTTCATGTGCCACAACATCTCGTGACGTGTGGACACAACGTCTCGTGACGTGTGGGCAACCCTTGAATGCATCTATGGTCGTCCTACAAAAGGTCATATCAAGCAGATCAAGAACCAACTGAAGCATATTCAGAAAGGTTAGAAATCAATTGATGATTACATGCGCAACATACGCGCAAAGGCTGATCAGTTGGCTTTACTTGGCAAACTAATTGATCATGAAGATCTCATTGACTATATTCTTAATGGTCTCCCTGAGGAATATAAGTCAATCATTGATGCAGCTAATAGACGGGGACACCCATGAGTTTTGTTGAGCTTCATGAGAAATTGCTCAACAAAGAGGCGAATCTCATTCATCTTCAACCAGCTGCGACTCAATTCCCAGCAACAACCAATGCTACGACAACAAAGCCACGTCCTCAATGGAATTCGTCCTCTTATGCGGCTCCTAATCAGCAACAATGGAATTCCTCACCAGGATAACGTGACAATACAACGTCACCATCACCGAGACGTCCCTACCTTGGTCGTTGCCAACTATGTGAAATTCAAGGGCACATGGCAAATTATTGTAATCAGTTTCGATCACAAACTCAAGGAACGTTTCGCCCAGCTGCTCCAACAACGTAACACTGGCGTCCTCAGGCGAATCCTGCAGTTGTCTCCACAACTAACCCTGATGCGTGGCTCGTTGACAGTGGTGCCTCTCATCATGTCACATCGGATCTGAACAACTTATCGTTTCACAATCGTTATACAGGACACGATTCGGTGGTCATCGGTGACAGTAACTCTTTGCCAATTACACACTCTGGCTATGCCTCTCTACCTGTTACCTCTCACTCACTGCATAATGTTCTATTTGTTCCATCGATTAGAAAAAATTTGATCTCAGCTAATAATTTATGCATTGATAATAACGTCTCTGTCGAATTGTTTCCTCAGCAATTTCAGGTGAAGGATTTAAGAACGGAGGCACCGCTTCTGACCAGACCAGCTAAAAACGGACTCTACGAGTGGCCGACTGCACCTTTTCTGTTTCTGCTTTTTCAGTTTTTAAGCCCACTTTGTCCGAGTGGCACGCACGTTTTGGTCCTCATGCTTCTGCAGTTTTAAATTTTATGATTTCACATGTTTCTTTTGCCGGGTCGTTGTCAAATCACTTTGATTGCAACGCTTGTTTATGTAATAAAGCTCACAAATTACCTTTTCATGAATCATCCATTCGTTCTTCTCGTCCCCTTGATATACTTTTTCCGACCTTTGGACATCACCAGTTTACTCATTTGATAGATTTAAATACTACCTAATTATCGTTGACCATTATACTCGGTACTTATGCTACTTTTCACTTGAACAAAAATCTCAGGCCAAGGAAACATTCATTCGATTTAAAGCTTTGGTGGAGAATGCATACACCCAGAAAATTGGCTCTCTCTACACGGACAATTGAGGTGAAATTCTTGTTCTTTACTCGTTTCTGGCGCATCAAGGGATCAACCATTATCGCACACCGCCTCACACTCTAGAGCATAATGGAATGTCAGAAAGAGGACATCGCCATATCGTCAATACTGGTCTTGCGCCCCTCACTCATGCCTCTATTCCGATCGAGTTCTGGAGCTATGCCTTTACAACGGCAGTTTATCTGATCAACAAGATGCCGACACCAACATTGGATATGCATTCTCCCCACTTCAAGCTATTCGGGACTATGCCTAAGACCACCTCCAACACACACTTTTCAGAGGGTCTTTAAATTAAAAAATATTTTAAAAAAAAAGTGAACAGTCAGTATATGTGTCTCTGCAAAGACACAGAAGACACCTAAGATCTCTTAGGTGGCATCTTATCATTGGAAGGCAATTTTTTTTTTTCTTTTTTCTTCATTTTCCAAAAAAATATGCCTGAAGACACTCTTAACTGGATGACTAATGAGGTTGCTCTAATTATTCTAAGCTACGCATATTAGGATGTTTGTGTTATCCTTGGCTTCGTTCCTACGGCTCACACAAACTTGATCCACGGTCTTTGCACTGTGTTTTTCTTGGGTATTCTCTGTCCCAAAGTGCCTTTTACTGTTTTGATCATGTTTCTTCTCGGATCTTTGTCTCACATCATGTTCGTTTTTGTGAGTCTCAGTTTCCGTTTTTCAAACGCCAGTCCACTCCGCCCTCATCACCTCCCATTGATGAGTTGGCTTGGACCCCATCTGTTTTTCCTATGCCTGCAGGTTGTCAGCCACTCATCCTCGACAATGTAGCAGCCCCCACACGCTTGGATCCTTCACGAGCGACACCTGATGTGACACCAATTCCACCAATTTCACCAACAACACATGCTGAGACACCAAGTCCACCAGTTTCGCCACAAACTCAAACGTCCTCAGTTCCTTCCTCCACACATTTGACCAGCACCACTGACACAACATCTTCTGTATTGCTGCTGGTCCAATGTTCTGAAACAGAACCATCTGCACCTCTAGACTTGTTGCAAAGGGCTTCCATCAAAGGCTGGGTCTTGATTTCAACGAGACATTTAGTCATGTTGTGAAGCGAACAATCATTCGCATTCTCCTAGGCGTTGCCGTGGGAAAGGATTGGGCTATTGGTCAACTAGATGTCAATAATGCCTTCCTCCAGGGCACTCTTGAGGAAGAAGTCTTCATGAAACAACCACCTGGTTTCATCGACAAAGATAAACCCAGCCATGTTTGTCGTCTTCGGAAAGCAATTTATGGACTCAAACAAGCTCCGAGGGCTTGGTACAATGAGCTTAGGGTTTCTCTTCTACAATTTGGGTTTACAAAATCTCTGGCAGATGCATCTCTCTTCATCTTTCATGATAAAGGAGTCATCATCTACCTACTTGTTTACATGGATGACATCATCATCACGGGTTCCGGTAGCTCTCATGTCACAGCTTTTATCAACGTTCTTTCTAAGAGATTTTTTCTTAAAGATCTTGGTGAACTATCTTATTTCCTTGGTGTTGAAGCAACACGTTCTTCTGATGGTTTGTTGCTCACCCAATGCAAGTATATTGTTGATCTACTTCGGGATGTGAAAATAGACAATGCAAAACCTGTGGCAAATCCTATTTGTTCATCCACTCGCCTCACTCTTCATGGTGGCGACCTTCTTGACAATCCTACTGAATATCGTATGGTGGTGGGTAGTCTCCAGTATCTATCATTCACCATACCAGATATTTCATTTGCTGTGACCAAGTTATCCCAATTTATGCATCAGCCGACGTCAGATCATTGGAATGCTGCCAAGAGGGTACTTCGTTACTTGGCAGGAACATCAAATGCAGGAATTTTTCTATGTAGCTCTAATACTCTTTCCTTTCACGCCTTCTCCGATGCGAATTGGGCTGGTGACATAGACAATTATACATCAACTGAGGCTCATGTTGTCTTTCTTGGTCAACATCCTATTTCGTGGTCTAATAAGAAACAAAAGGGAGTGGCGCGTTCTTCAACTGAAGCTGAGTACCACTATGTTGCGAACACTGTATCTCAAGTGGAGTGGGTTCACTCTCTTCTTCGGGAACTAAAGTTGGAACCCCCAGAGACACCGTTGATATATTGAGACAATATTGGTGTAAGATATCTTTGTGCCAATCCTGTATTTAATTCTCGAATGAAACATGTTGCACTAGCCTATCATTTCATCAGGGAACGAGTACAGTCGGGTTCACTACGAGTTCGTCATGTTTCTACGGGTGACCAGCTTGCTGATGCGATGACGAAAGCTCTTCCGGGTGCACATTTTAAGTCACTCTTTACCAAGATTGGCATCTCCTTTGGAGATCCATCTTGAGAGAGAATATAAGAATGAATATTCTCTTGAATATTTGTATATATCTGAATATTAGTTTTAGCCTTATCTCTAAGAGTGTATACGGTTCTCTTGTATGTATAAATACCTTGTAATCTCATTCATATCAATATATCGATCATTGATCAAATCTCTATATACACATCAAGAGACTCAATGTATAACATGTGGATATAGGCAATGCCAATGCTTGCAGCCTTGCTTTGCGACGACGATTGGCTATGATGATAGAGATGAACACGTATGAAATAAGAACAAATGCTACCGCATATACCACACCGAGTATAGTTGGCAGTTTACTTTTCTTTTCTTCATTGGTTGATCCACCTGACCCGTATCAAATGTAATGTGTGTTTTTTTTATTGCATTTTTTAATTTGTTATCTCTATAAATGCATATACAGTAGTAATATTTCATGTTATGTATATTTAGTTTCATCACATTAATAAACCCATCAAGATCACAAGTTCAAATGGTTCCAAATACGAACCTGAGGTAACTTCATTGCTTCCTCCATTGCTAGTACCACTCGATCCTTAACAGAACAATAAAATTTATGTATATCATATTGAATTGGTAACTTCATGATCCAAATATATTAATAATTTTAGAGTTTTAAATTAAAAAACACCTCAACTAAAAATGAATCGAGGAAAAACATCTCAACTATAAAGTCAATGTACTCATCAACTATAAGTACATTAATAAAAAAAACTCATATATCTATAGTACTGTTACATTAAATCAAATCTATGCGTTTGGGGTTGTAAAAAACATGTGTTTTGCAAAATCCTACAATATTTTAATAAAAAACTCCTCAAGTAAATATGGATCAAAAATAAACCATTCAACTGTAAAATTAATGAGAAAACTTTTTTTATCTACAGTTACGTTTTACCCTAAACTGTCAATTTTAAATATAAAAATATACCTCCAGATCCGTCGCTCCCAGACCCTCCTCCTCCTGTTCCTGATCCGTTTCGGCTTCTGCCTCCACTTGTACCCAAACTTATCACATAAAGCTCCAACGCATTTATCATTGGCGGTAAAAGCGCACTAGCTGTGGACTAGAACACCAGCTGCAAGCTCGAGCTGGCCACAACGTCTCTCACGACCACTTGTGTAGCTTTTTTAAACGCTAGCACAATTGGAACCTTACAAACTTTCTTACTGCCAAATAAAATGTTGAACGATCGTGCACTCGACTGGAGAGGCTCGGAGAAATAGATAGGCAAGTAACCTGGAACTTCTACAGAAGGAAGAGTGGCATCGACTAATGTTAAGCTTTCCCCCGTCCAAGAGTTACGGAGGATAGACACATGAGGCTTGTTTGATGCGTTAGAGGTATCGATCGATGGAGCCATGGATGGTACTCCTATCAACAATATGTTTGTCTCTGAAGGAAGCCAAAACCTACCGTAAAGATCCGACATAAAAAGTAGGAAAAAAAATTCTTCTTTAATAGCCAAACCCGAGAAGCTAACTTGTAAATATAGGTTTAGAAGTCGAAATTAATCAAGCTTCAGGACATTTACATATTTATGATTAATCAGATTATGGTCTCGATTTTTGGCATTTATGTTTTTTTTTTCTTGGTTGAAATTTGGCATTTATGTTTATGTTTAGCTAGGTATGTAAAAAAAAAACATTTGTTTTCTTATCAATTTCTTTTGCAACTTTTGCAAATTGTAAACGCATACAGATTCTTATTCCATTTACGTTAACAATTTACAATTTTTCTGATTAATTACAATTATAGACATAGTCCTTTCATTTAAAACCAAACACATTGTAATCGTGGATACAAAATAATAATGAAAAAAAAAACAGTTGTGACCTATTTTTGTTAGGGCATCCACATTGGACAACTCATGGATAAGTTTTTTAAAAACAATTTATTATTAAAAAAATCGATTTTCAGAAAAAAAAAAAAAAAACTTTTGGCGAATCGCGTGCCGCCACGTCACGGAAGAGTCGATCCTTCTGTCTCTGGGAGAAGAGGCGTCTCTGAAAACAGTTGCTGCCAGCTCAATTTTTTTTCTTTTTTCTTTTCTTTTTACCTAGAGAATCCCTCCAAGCTGTCCAATATGAATGCTCTTAGAATCCTACATTGAAAATTAGAAAAAACCTATAGTGATATTTTAAAAAATATCAGTCAATCTGCTCACTTTAAATTTGATTTTGAGTTGTAAGATATGAAACTTCTGTTGTGTTACTTTAGAAATTCTTTCTTACCTTGAGAAGTAAATCAAACAGCCATAAAATCAAATAGCAAAGAAATTAAAAACATTTGGGTCTTAAAAATTTCAAAAAAAAGTGAGGCCTTATACGTAGGTATCATATGTTTAGATTCATACACGGCCCTGGTTGTGCCTTATGCAACTCGTTGTTGGTAAAATAAACCTTCACCAGAACCAAGCTCATCATACATGCCAACGGCCAAGTCAACAATTTCAATGGAGGATACAAAAGGGTTTGATGACAAAAATGTACGCACGAAGCAACGCTGGTCTCTCCATTGGTCGGAGCAAATATCAGCTCCAAGGTGTAAGATTGGAACACCGAAGTTATCGATACGGTGCCTCGGTGTTTCCCTTCGAAAACTAGGCTGAAGGTTGGGGATGTGGACTTCCCATCGTAGTTACCATAGTAGAACATGTTCGCACTATGACTTTTCCGCCTTTTGTCACTGGAATATTGGAAAGCAATTGGATTCGTTGGTGGGGAATTACCGGAGTGTCAAGTGTGGTGAGGGATTTCTCGACGGTGGTGGAGGAAACTGTGGCCGACTCTCCGGATGTGATGAAGCCTTTGTCTCCAACCCATTTTATGTTGTTGTTGTCTACGCTTGACAATGACATTCCACAGTCTATTTTTACGCCTGAAATTTATCATATTTATTCATGAATCGTGATAATCATTCATGAAAAACACTAAACAAAAGTTGATAAAATTAAATAAAACAGGAAAAATCCCATAATCATGTGACTCGATCCGGACCAAGGTGTTCGATTTTACGAAAGAAGAACTTGAATTACGTGAGATTCAAAGACTATTTATAAAATAGATTAACTAAAGTTTGTAGATAAGTACTTACTCCCTTGAGAGTGGGTTATGATTGAAAGAAAGAAGAGAAGAAAAAGCGAATCAGCAGCCATGGCGGGAGCTAATTAATCTTTCAACTAATGCTCTATACAGATTTTATACACACCTTATAAAATAAGTTGAAATCGAAGAAGTTAACACCACATTGAAGTTTTGACCTTTCTATTTTCCAGCGAGGAATTAATTTATTTTTGAACTATGGGCAATTACAAAAAAAAAAAATCCAACAATATGCATTTCTTTTTTCAAACTCATTGTACAATGCCAGGAACATGAAATTATTATTGTTTCTTTTGGTAATCAATTTTATATTTTTCGATTCCCGGCCCCCCCCCCCCCCTCCCCCGGTCCCGGTTAAGTTTTGGCTAATCAAATAATCATTTCGTTGCGGTCCATTTCTTTAGTTTTATAAGAGGTACAAGTAGTCTATCTTTTTTTTCATAAATACAAGTTAGTTAGTTTATTTTAACCCATACTTTTATATAATTCCTATCATAAATTGTCAATTATTGAAAATTAGCTAGTTGAAGATTAATGTTAGATCAGATCATTTTTAATGCCAAAATATATTATACTAGGTGATCGGTCTGCAACTTGTGTGTGCTATAAATAATTTGAGTGTTGAGTAATTGAATAATATTATATGTTGATTTATCTTTATTTTCATATAAATATAATGAAATATGTTGTAAGTAATATGGTTGTATGAACATTTTATAGTTGAAAATAATTAAAGATCAAGTAAAAACGGATTCTAATACAAATTGAAGATATAAAAGGCAAGATGAAAAACATAAAAATAATAACTAAATAAACCAAAAATAACAATAAAATATATAATAAATTGTTTTTTTAAGTCAAAAGCATACAAACTAAGCAAGATTTTAAAACACTTTTTTGTAGATCACATTCATCGTTTTCTTTTACACCTTTCTTTCTTTGTGTGTTATTAAAACTTTTAAGTTTAGATCTATAACTTTTTCTGACAAAACATAAGCTTCATTAAATTAAATGTTATCGAACATTATCCTTATACAATGGAGTTAAATAAAGAGGAGGATGACAACAATTTGAGTAAAAAATAGTTTGGAGGACCCATTTTAGCCAACGTGTGTTAATTCGTTGGAACATCTTCCAGTGAACAAAAATTTATAATCTTGAAGACTTGAAACTTGGGTCATGATCTCTCTACAGATATTGTGTATACTGAAATCCACCCTTTCTCCATTCAGTCTGGATTTACACTTAACTCTAGATAATGCAACGTATACCTGCTCATGAAAGAAAGCTGATCTAAGTAGAAACAAATCGACATTCCCAAGTGATTGTCCTTCGATTTTGTTGATAGTTATTGTGAAAGGTAAAGCCAAAGAAAATTTTCTACAAAACATTCTGAAAGAAAACCTTGTATCTCGTGGTGTCACAAACATCCTAAGTATTAAAACTATTTGGCCAATAATTTTATCATTTGGTGTTATAATTTTACATTCCACCACATGTCAAGCCATCTGAGCAATAATAGGTCTAGTTCCATTTATATTACCTTTGGGATTAATGTTACGAAGATATATGATTGGAGCACCAACCTTTAATTTTAAGCAATTTTTTTGTAATCTAGAAACTTTGATGCTATTCAAATACAATGTTGGGTAATCTACAATTTCCAATGGGTCTTTATTTGAAAGAATAATGCTGTCAGAGTTAAGCTATACTTTTTTCTCACCTGAGATATTTATATAATAAAAATATCAGTAGGAAAGAAGTGAAACAACCAAAGAAAACAATGCGAAAGAAGTAAACATTTTTGGAATAGTAGAACTAGTAATATGAATACGGTGAAAGTTTGGTTGATCATAAAAAAAAGAATAATGTGAAAGCATGTAATCATTAATATTATTGTTAGGACCGGTTTTACGGTGGCCAATCCCGGTGTGCCACGTCGACATGAGGTGACACAAGACTCGGGAATCCACCAAAGCCTCATGCACGATACAAGGGACTTAAAGCCGGGTGTCGATTGATTCCACAACCAACAAGGGTCAGAGGCAGGATCCAAAGGGCTATTCCTCGCGAGGGATGCAAGTCTATACACGAAAACTCAAGTGATTGATTCCACAAAACACTCAAGAGCTCGCACGAACACAAGAGAAGTGATTCCACACAGCTCTAATGAACAAATCACAAAGAATAATTTGTAAAAAAACTTTATATTTCAAATTCAATGGTGTGTTTTTACAATGAACAAATGAAAGAGCTTATATAGAGTTCGACCATAGCTAAACTAAGACAATAAATGAGAAAAGAAATCAATATAAATACAAATAAATCAGCATAAATGGTAGATCAATCAAACGCTTGATTGATATGGCCTTTAATGCTCGATTGTTGGCCAAATGAGGAAGACTTGAAGGTGCTTTGTATCTGGACAGCTTTGGGGATATGTGAGCTTATTTAGAACCTTGTTAGTCACGTGGTTGGCCTTTAACACGTGCACAAACAGATTTGGAAGGAGTTGTTGCAATGTGAACACTTTGAATGCACTTGAGTCCATTTTTGGTAAGTTGATGGGCAAGAGGATTCGCCTAATCCTCTGGGTGCTGGAGCATTTTAGGACATTTGGAGGAGCTTCTAGATCATTATTAAAGTCTCCTGTTCGCCACAGAAATGTTTGATCTTGAGCTAACTCAAGAGACTCCAAATAAGACAAGGTGAGACGCCTTTGGATTAGAAGTTGAATAACTTCGTCATATGAGCTCGGCTTGAGCTGATTCCACTTCGGCGTGATTCTATGATGAGTTGAGTCTCCATAACAAGTTGATTTACAACTTAGTTCCTCCTCGTTCGGTCGGAATCCTCCATTTAATGTGCGTATATCCGACTCGGGTAAGTTCGGCATCACCCGTTTTGCAAGTTGGATAACTTCGTCATAGGAGCTCGGATTGAGCTGCCGCGTGAATCTATGATGAGTCAACTTTCTGGAACAAGTTGATTCGCTTCTTAACTCCTTCTGGTTGGCTAGATATGCTCCATTAGAGTCACATGTGTCTTGGTCGGACCCTTGGTGGCTTGAGTGGCATGTTTGATGGAGCTCCGGTTCAACCAATGGTTTGATGACCGCATCATGAGGGCCCGCCAAATAGTGCATCTACCGGCAAAACCCCCGCCCTATGCATCACGACTGATTGGACGGACGCTGAAGGTAAAAGAAGAACCCAGTTGTCGAAATCTTTATCGGTTCCAGAAAAGATGTGATGGGACGGCGAGATTGGTGGAGCCAATGAGAAGGCGCACCAGAAGTACATAAATAAAAGAAGAAGAAGACCAAAGAGGAGGTCGGTCGGTCGGACCCCATGAGAATGTCAGAGAGACTCCTAGAGACACCAAAAACACCATAAACACCGATAATAACCGGTGATATAGGTCGCATGGGTCTCGTGAGGGCATGTTCTTTTCGATCATGCCCCATGAGGTCCTGAGAGGTCAGCAATTCCCTCGCTACCTAACCGCCGTGAGAAATCTTTTGCCCCTCTCACGTCGGATATAGAATTATGTGCCCCATCACTAAATAAATAGACATGCATCACGATCTCCAGACATGATGTCCCACATCGAACCGCATAAACTCATCTTCTCGAGTACTTGTTCCCAGTTGTGCACGCCTAACTTGGGCTTCAGATAACTTTCGAGAGGTAAACTGTAGCATCAGTGACCAGAAATCCTATTCGAGAAGGGATAGCCAAGTGAAGAGTCGAGTTATCCAGGGAAATTTAGAGTTTGGCTAAGGAACACCCGAATGTTCGAGGGAAAATGGGAAATGGTCGAGAAAATTCTGAAATGTCCGTGAGGGACGTGGCTATGTTCGAGAAAAATGAGTTTGGTTCGGAAGGATGCAATTTTGGCCTAGGAAAGAGGAATATGTTTGTGAGAAAATGGCTAAGTGTTTTGGCTTGTAAGAAAACGGTTTAGGCCAAGGGAAATCCGAAATCAAGCGTTAACCGGCTTAAGCCGGGAAAACTTAATTTGGACCGGCCATGGTCGAGCGAATTGGATTTAGACCGTCAAAAGCCCGGTTTTCGTCGAACAAAAATCGACTGCGCGTGACTGAGGCCGTAGAAACCGAGTTTTAACTCGAAATTGTCGGCAGAGTTAACTGGGGTAAGCCTTTTGCCGCCACTCCATTGGCTTTTTTCTTGAAAAAGAAGAGGTGTGACTCTTAGGCCATGAAAGGGGACGTTTTAGCTCGAATGGTTGAGCATATTTAACCAGGATTAAGCCATTGCTGACACTCTATCCTTGGCTTTTCGAGAAAATTGCAGAGATAGTCGAGAGTTTCTGTGTGATAGTTAAGTTGTTTCGATTATAGTCGTGAGTAGCTGTCCGTAGTCGAAAGTGTTCGAGAGACGTTCGACTTAATCCGAAAACTGTCCGAGAAAATCCGATCGTAGCTGAGCAATATCTGTGAGTAGCTGTTTGCAGTCGAGAGATCGTGTGAACCGTGCCGTGTCTGCAAACTCTATCCGAGAAAATCGAATTGGAGTGGTCGATTTACCGAGAGAAGGATCGGCTGTCTCGAGCAATTCTTATCGGATCGAGGATTAGCCGAGCGAGTGATCCGATATCCGTGAGATAGGCGAGGTAAGCCGATTATCATCGTGAGATTTCTGTTCTGATCTGATTTAACCGAGAGATAACCGAGATATTTGTTTGTAGGCGCGAGTTAGCAGAGAAATCCGAGAGTTATCCAAGAGTTGTTCGAGCTGATCGAGAGTTATCCGAGAGTTGTTCGAGCGGATCGAGAGTTATCCGAGAGAAGGAGAATTCGTCTGAGAGAATTCGGTAAGGGATCAGATATCTCGAGTAATAATGATTTTCCGTCGAATAACTGATAACACTCATATTTTACTCCTAAAACCTATTATTTCAAGATCATTTATAAGTGTTTTAACCCGGTTTTAAAGTGATTTCCACGTTTCCTAGTTTTAAAAGTCATTTCAGGAAAATTGGACAAAAAGGATACATTTTGGAGCAAAACGGGAACTTCAAGGACATGTGCTCGGAGCCATAAGTTCAGCATCAGATGACGACCTTCCCACCACGAGATCAAGCTCATATTTAGAGACAAGATATCCCTTCCAGCTGTCTTTTATGCCAAGGTGATTTGAGTTCAATCCCACGGTTGGATCTCAAGTTACGAAGGAAGCAAGAAGGCCCGTCAGACACATTCCCTGAAGAAGGATGGCCGCGCCACAGATCCTCAGAAGACCAGTGGCCGCGCTACGCCTGATCGCTCGCGCGGCCACACCACTCCGGCCCATCCCGAGCCCGGTTGCACTTATCCGATATTTTCCCGAGGTTAAAACGTGAAGCCCACTTTCTGAAAACCGGGAGCCTATATAAAGGAACCTTAGGGTTTTCAGAAGGAGGAAGAGACGACACAGAGAGCCTTTTCAGAAACACATCTGCGCCGCACAGAGAGAGAAAAAGAGAGAGTTCGCCGGCCCCGGAGTTGAAGACCTCGAGAGAGAATTCTTCTGCAGCCGCCTACTCTTCCTTCTTTTCCCTTTCATCTTTTGTTCTTAGTTCTTTTGCCTTTTTAATACTTTAAGAAAACCTCCTTTCAATCGATTTCGCTTGGAGAAGTTTTCTCACTTTGTTCTTTTTATTAATACAATTCGCACCTTTCATACCTCAAAGATGTCCCCCGTTCCCATGAACGAGTAGTCATCTAGTTGGGTTTTTAAGGGGATTTTCGAAGGGGTTTAATCATGGATTGATTTCTCTAGGTTGATAGAGATAGAGTTTCTTTTAGGTATCTTCGTTGATGTCTTGTTCTTATTGCATGTTTGCTTCTCTGATCAATTAGCAACTGATTCCAGGACGACTAGATACATGAACATGTGGTCTATCGTCTGGATCTAGAGGTTAACGAGCGGATCGCACCGTAGGATGTTTAGGCATATCGACGGATCGCACCGCGAGTGTTTACAAATAGGTGAATGATACGTATGCGCGGTTTTCTTGCATCGTGGGATGAGAAATCATACCCGCAGTGAAAGACAAACGCAGGTGGCTAGATCCGTGAAGGCGGGGTAGTCATATTCGACCGTTTCAGCTTAAGAACCTAACCTATTAAATCATTTAGAAGTTGTCATGTTGCTTGTTAAATTCGATCTATGAACCCCGGAGAATGTCCCTGAACCCAATGCCTTTTATTCATTGATTTACAACCGTTTAATTCTTTTCTGCTGCTTGATATCATTACTGCAAATCGCGACACACTGCATCCCCCAAGTTCCCATTTGGTTTAAAGAAGTTATAAATCTTAGGACTTTCGCAAAACAACAATCTCTGTGGATTCGATCCCTTAATATACTACTGTGATTGCTGTGCACTTGCAGCTATCTTGGGGTAAAACTTGAAGTAAAACAAACCCCGCATCAATAACGTTCAACTAATCGACTCATTTTGTGCTGTTTCCGAGGGGATTCAGAATCTGGTCCGAGGAAAAGTGAGTGGTTTGGGAGATAGCCGAGAGGAGATTGGATCTCGCGAGCCTGGTCGTAGCGATAACCGAGAGAACACAAGTGCGTCCAACTATCTCTGTTTCTGACCGAGTAATCACCGAGTTTCTTCTGACTGAAACGTTTGCCTTTGTGTCTAAGGTGAGTGTGTGACCATGGCTTCTGTTCTAGGATCGTTTGATTGCTAGGTTCTGTATTTTCGTTGATTGCTTGGGTAATATCCGAATGTTTACTTAACATATTCGATGTTCTGCTGTATATTGTGGCTAATTAGCTGACTGGTCGGAAATCCGGATCGGATCCATTGCTTAGGAGATGTGAATATCTCGCTGAAGCATGTCCGAGTCTTAAGAAGGGATTGTCCGATAGTTGGGCTAAATAGTCGGACTGTGGGTGTATTTTGTTATGTAATAATGACTGTATAGAACTGTAGTAAGATTGTGTGACTAGACTGTGGCCTAGTGAGACGGGATGACCGTACCACTAAGCAATTCGTTTGCTTATGCCTCCTTTTGTGGATGCAGGTAAAGAGATTATCCGTGACTGATTGTTCTGTGGCGGGACGAAGGCAGTGAAGGTAAGGGGATGGATCGGGTTTTGGGTTTTTATTGAATAATGATCTAGTTAAAATGATGTAATAGCCTATAGCGAACTTACCATTGGTAGAACCTCGGGCTTAAGTAATATTTATGTAATGAAATGGAACTGTCTTAAAATTGAATCGAAATGTTTAAAAATAAAATGGAAAAAATCTAAAAATTTGACTAAGTATAAAATATGGCCGAGAGGTTAACTCGGGACGATCTGGCCGGGATAGGCATGGGTCTCGTGAGGGCATGTTCTTTCCTATCATGCCCCATGAGGTCCTGAGAGGTCAGCAATTCCCTCGCTACCTAACCCGCGTGAGAAATCTTTTGCCCCTCTCACGTCGGATATAGACTTATGTGCCCCATCACTAAATAAATAGACATGCATCACGATCTCCAGACATGATGTCCCACATCGAACCGCATAAACTCATCCTCTCGAGTACTTGTTCCCAGCTGTGCACGCCTAACTTGGGCTTTAGATAACTTTCGAGAGGTAAACCCTTTCTCGTTCCTCCTAAGGGTTGTCTAATCCGTCTGCTAGTGATTCCTGGAGACCCAGTTCAGTACCGACTCGAGTACTACTCATCTCCATAGAGGAGAACCCGGGATACAAAGTGTGGCCACTCCGGAGAACACACACTCCTCATTTGTATCCTGCAAAATGCTCCCGAACAATTATAATGACAACTTTAGCAAATAGTCTCATTTTTTTTCAACCAAACTTAACCTTAAAACAAAAATTGTATCACCAGTTAACTCCAATAAACGTTTAAAACAATTAGGGGGGGTGTATTCAATATATAATTTAGGAGGATGGGGAATGATTTAATTTTTAATGAGTTTTTAGATGATTTTAATCCCAAAATTAACAAAACTATTTACTCAAAAATAACTATAATAAACTGAATTTCTATAAACTTCACTAATTCTAAATGAAAATTTCATACAATCATGTGAATATAAATTAACAAAACAAATTAAAATATAAAACACATTAACTATAGCATCAAAAATATTATATGGTAGTTTTGAAAGCATATAATCATTAATCTGATCCATTTGCTTCTTTTTCCCAACTTAATGTCACTTAATTCCAGATATATATAAAAAAATATTGTCCTAACTTTTATTTAAAACCCAAGTGTATTTATCATCAAATATGTAATAACTAAACTTTTGATAAAAAAAAACTAAACACAAAATTAAATTTAGAATCTCCTAGACAATTAAAAAAACCCTAAAATATCCTGATATATTTTGTTTTTCTCCTTTATTTAGATCTCAAGCATGCTCTCAATATTTATCAACCAGCATATTATTCAAGAATTTATAGACTATGAAATACCTGTATTGTAATTTTGTACCAATTATTTTTTTTTATGATATTATTATATTAATTATATTGATTCTAAAATTTTAGGTCTTTTTGCTATACAAGACAAGCATTTTTCTATAAAAAACAATTGTGCGGTTGAACAAAAAAAAAGGTGCGGTTTAAATGATATGTGTGATTTTAGAAGCATAGATAAAAGAATGCAAATGATCATAAATATACATATACTGTATTAGTTTTTATCTAGAAAATTTTGTTTTTTTTAATCCATTGCCTCCAAACGGAAACGTTGTATTTCATATACCAAAATTAATTATTTCCCTCAGTAGCATGCATAATGGCATTATAGAAGAATGAATTATTATTTTTTCTTACATTGAATTAATTCCGATTATTCAAAGATGGATATAATATGCAGTTTATTAATTTCTTAATATTTAATGATGTTTTTTACATTGAATAATTTCTTAATATTCAAAGATGGAGATGGTATCTACTTTATTGTTTTCTTAATATTTAATGATTTCTTTATAAATTGACTGTAAATTTCCTAATTAGTTGTCTGTCAAACATATATATAAGCTTTCCAAAAAATTACTATAGTCAATCTTTCTTATGAGAAAGTTCCCTACATTCTCTATTTATTCATCAAAACAGAGATCTCAACTTCACACTATTTAAAACCGTAAAACCAATTCTTTTCTGAATCTTCTAGAAAAATAACACTAAAACAAAGCAAAGTGATGTTTTTCTTGTTAACTCTAATTTTGGCATCGATTTTCAGACAATCTAAAGCAAACGAAGGGAACGCGACTTTTTGTTCGACAACGGCGATTGATAAGGTGCCAGGATGTTTCGATGCGATAAAATTAGCATCAGATGTAGATTTTAGACGGCTATCAAAAGCTTGCTGCACAGCAGTGAGATCAATACTTTTTGATAATTGCTTCGTGAATGTTTCTATTGGCCTATCTTATGCTATTAATATCTTCAAAAGCATTTGTATTAGGTTCCCTCCTGCCTAGGATCAAGTTTATGATTTTTGTTATCTTATAGTAGAATAATAAAAATAAATCAAATTTTTTTTTTTTAATTATATTGCCTCATTCAAATTATTTATATGGATACAAATGATATGTTTGAATGGTATGTATATTTTTCACGTTTTCAATTCCATCAAATATATAAAATTCACAATAATAAGCATATAATCTACTATATAAAAGCAGAAGGGAACTCTAATGGGTATGTCATGTCATCATTTCTTAATTTGACACATGTGCTTTATCATTTAATTTTTAAAAATTTATTTAATTTGTAATAAATCTAAAACAAACAAATTTTTTTTGGCACTCATGGTGGTTCGTACCCATAATCCCCTTAATAAAAGACAACCATTTTTTCATTATGTCATGGGTACTTTTTGACAACCCTTTATAAGAACTTCTAATATTGTCTCGATGTTTTACATATTAAATTGTTAGCACTTTTTAAAAATTTGTATGTATTCAATTACAGACTTCATAGTATGTCCCCAAATACATAAATAAATAAATTCACAAAATGATAGATTGAAAAAAACACTTAATTAATTTTTTAAAACATCAAGTAACACAGATAAATATTAACATATGTACAATTAACTATACATGAAATCATTAAATTTGAATTCAACTATTTAAAATTATTGTAAGTATATAAAATTCAAGTTTAATTTTAAAAATAATAAATATATAACTCTTTTATAATACATAATTTTAAATATACCATTATTTTTTGAGTAATTTAATACTTATTTTCAAATAATTTAGGATAATTAAACTTCGGCGCAAGTAAAAAAAATTATGATATTGAATACATTAAGAAGTTAACTACAACCTATAAAATCTTAAGACACAACAAAATATTCAATAAAAATTCAAGAAGATAAAAAATATAAAGAAGAAGATAAAAACAATACAAAGAAGAATGGATACAAAAATTATAAAAATTTAAAACACGGAAAAAGTGCAAGATATGTAACAGAAATTCTGAAAATGATAAATTGAAAAAATTAAAAATTATTATAATATTAAGATTTAGACAAATGAAAAGAGTATGAAAATTGAAGAATAAATAAAGATTCGTAAAATAATGTATGAAAGAGATTTCATAAATCATCAAGAAAAAAAAAGAAAAAAAAAAAAAAGTTTTTAAAAAACAAGATAAAATAAATAGTCAAAATATAGATTTAAAAACATACTCCATCTGTTCCTAAAAGAAAGTCTTTCTAGATTTTATTTTTGTTTCACAAAGATAGATGTTTTAAGTTTTCTATGCATATTTTATTAGTCAATAATGAAGAATTGTAAAATTCAAGAGAATTAATTGAATTTACTGAATTACTATTGGTTTAAATTTATAGAAAATTGTTAATCACAAAAAATGATGCATTTATAGTAAAACTTTAATGTGTTTTCTTAATATGTGTAAAAATTCCAAAACAACTTTCTTTTAGGAACAGAGGAAGTATTATTTAAAACTCAAATTAAAAAATACAATCCGTGCATCGCGCGGGTTGTCTCCTAGTGATAAATTAAAGTTAGTAAAATTTAACATGCTATTTTTCAATTTATCCTGCACGTTTTCAATTTATAACTAGTTTACACAAAAAAAAATTCATCTAATAGATAATATCTTTTTAGCATTTAAGTTTGTTCACTTTTCTCATCCTATTGATTCCGCTAGTTTGTTATTAAGATATTCTTCTATTCTGCTATTAAGTAGTGGCTGCCAACTACTCTTGAGTCTCCCCTCTACAGGTGGAGGAGCTCAGAAGCAACAGGATAACAGTTATTATCCTCAACGAGAATCAGCCTCAAGCCGCTGATGATGAAATCCTTGACATGCTTGAACACTACTCTGAAACAGCAGAGCCTCCTTCAAATCTGTGTTTAATAGCCAGTGATGGTGGCTATGCCCCGACACTGTGGATGTTGAGGGAACAAGGATTCAACCTCATTCATTCATACGAGCCGTCTTCTGTGAACGTTGCAATCCGCGATAACATAGGCGACACCCACGTGTTGTGGAGAATTCTCCTAGGCGCATAACTTTGTGACCTTCTTATCTAAACCTAATTTTTGTACGGAATCTTGTCAAAACTTTATGATATGACCGTTATGAGACCTTGAATGGATTTTCTGAATATGTTATGTTTTGCAAATCTATTTAATATTTATCTTAAAAAAAAATAAAAAAAAAAATAATGGTGGTCTAGTGGTTCCCACTTGAGAAGGAGTTTCCCTGTTGATCTAGACCAGGGATCGATTCCCCTCAAGCGTGGAATTGCTAAATTATTCCCACTCTATCCATGGGCTGCACCTCCCCAGGGATTAGTTTGTTCCCTTCTCTGGGATTCCCTGAGTTATCAAAAAGAAAAAAAGTTGACATACTATTCAACTCTAAAAATTAATCAAATTTAATTTTTAATTATATTGTGTCTTTTTCTGTCAGCTAGTTGCAGATTAATGTTGGATCAAATCATTCTTCAATGCTAATATATATTATATAGAAAACTCGATTTTGTCTGTCGACATTGATACAGTTATTAGTTATTATACACAATTTGTGGTCTTATTATTTGACGCAATTTGAGGTCTTATTCGAAAAAAAAAAAAAGGTCTTATTCGACATAGAAAAACAAAACAAAAAAATTACAACCTGAGGCCTTGTGATCTTAGTTGGATTGCATGCGCCAGCTAATGTGAGCAGTAAAGCGCAAAACAACTAACTAGCTACTTGATCAGATTATAACTTTGTTGTATACGTTTTTTTTTTTTGTCTTCTAGTCGAATAGACCACAATTTTTCATATCTCATATATATATCTTGTATTGCCTTTCAGCTACTTTTTTCCCATTAGTTTTGTGACAATTGTTGGTCGGATATAAATTAAACGAAATATTCTTTATAAAAAAATTATCATAAAAAGAAAGGACATATGTAGATATGTAGAATAACAAATGCATCCAGTTCATCGACAACTAGTGTCCATCGTGATGATGATCATCTTGAACAACATACGAATCATTCGTGTCACTAGCAAATTGCTGCCCAACTAGAGGCGACATTCCGGTGCCTGTCTCATGCCCTTGAAAACATAAGAGAGACCAAAAATCAATATTACTTGTAATCTCTATACTCACATATATAATTTGATAGGCTTAGAATATATATAACGGTTAAGTAACGATATATATACCTGTGGACGTAGTTGGTGCTGTGTTGGACCGTGGCGTAGCGTTTCGACGCTTTCTTAAGAAAATTGCTCCAAACGCTGATGAGAGAATTGCAAACGCGGAGGCGAACGTAACACCAAGAATGAGTGGTAATTTGTTTTTCTTTTTCTTTCCTCCATTGTTTTTTGCCCCACCTAAAGCCGAGATAGAAGAGTGTCAAAAATTGTTTCGTGTAACAATAATAAGAGAAAAATAAAGGCATGTAATAAATTACCATATATGTCCATTATTTAATAAAAACTAATTGGATCTTTATTTGCTAATTAAATGTAATTACATAAAAGATTATCCGATTTAATTTTATATTTTTACTGTTAAATTACTTTATATGGGTATTAAAAACTTTTAGAAGAAAAAGAATGGATACGGATTGTGAGTACAAACCTCCTACCGCGTTGTTTGCACGTGGTATCGCTCCTGCGGAACCTATAAGAGCAAGCCCAATGGAGAACTCATATTAAGTGTCTTAAACATATTTTAATATTAAATATAATATTAATTTAAGTTAGAGGTAAGACACCCAAAAAAAGTGTCTTATTTTAGACATTGTTCTTAAAAATAAGACACCCAAATCATTTATTTATTCAGTTTTATTATTAAGAACTTTAGTTAAGACACTTGAGGATGACCATTGGGGTTGACGTTAATGAATTACCATTATACCAAAAGAAAATAATTAATATCATTCATAGCATTAATTTAGAATATTAGAATAACCTCTTAATAGTTAGACCCAAAAAAAAATAAAAAATTTAGAATAACCTTTATTTTATCTTTTTTAACTAACCTTCAGAATCATCACTACCGCCTCCGCCTCCGCCTCCGTGCCCACTGTCCCGGCTGTTACTTATCGAATACAGCTCCAAACCATTGATGATGGGCGGCAAAACCGAGTCATCAGTGGACCGAAAGACTATCTGGGACTCCGACGTGGCCACTACATCTCTCAGAACGACTTGAGTGGCATTCCCAAAAACCGGTACGATGGGACCCGAACCCACTCGTGTGCCGTCCAAGAAAACGTTGAATGACCGTTTTTGGGTCCGGCCTAGACTCTGAGGCTCTGAGAAGTAAAAAGCCAAGTATATTGGTAGACCGGTTATAGGGCTGTCTCTTATACACATCTAGATGTGTATAAGAGACAGGTTATAGGGAGAGCCATGTTGGAAAGTTTTAAGATTTCTCCTAACGATGACGATGCCTTCGACATAACAACTTCTGGCGGCTTGTTCGACGCCCCGGTGATGTCTATCGATGGGGCTGAGGTCGTTAGATCGGTCAGTGTGTCGTCGGACCCTAACGGGTACCATGGCCTACCGTAAGGATCTAACGGGTAGCTAAAACAAGTTTCCAAGAAACCAACATTAGTTAGGTACAAGAAACCAATATAAACTAGAAACCAACATAAACTGTTTTTTTATTTGTTAAAGAAGGCTCTGTGTATACCTTTACCTTATACTCTCTTTGGCACCGCAAGTAGTTCTTTGTCGGGTAATCAGACCTTCGTTGGGACCAAGATCGGCGTACATGCCGGCGTCTAAGCTATAAACTTCGATGGACGATATAAAAGGGTTATCGGATGGAGACGTACGCAAGAGGCATACGCTAATACTCTCATTCGCGGGAGAAAATATCAGCTCCGAGTAATAGAATGTCTCCTCGTCGTTGAGAGAAGACTCAGTGATCTCAACAGAATCGCGGTGTTTCCCATCGTAAACCAAGTCGAAAGATGGCGGCGAATAGTTCCCGTCGTAGTTCTCGTAGTAAAACTTCGTCCTCACGAGCGTTTTCCGGCGTTTTGTCACCGGAATGTTGGTGTAGCAGTTGGTTTGACCCGTTGGGAAGTAACGGAGGGTGTTGAACGGCTTTGTAACTACGTCCGGAATCTTCATGGGCTCGCCGGTGGTGACGAAGCCTTTATCTCCGACCCATGTTACATTGTTGGAGTCCACGTAAGATCCCGTTGATCCACAGTCAATACTTATATCTAATGATGATCAAACAAAGAAAAAACGATTAGTGAGTTAAAAATAATTGAATTTGAATCTTAAGAAAAAATATTAATGTTTTGAGAGTTTTATATTTGTACGTACTTTCTGCGACTGAAAGGATTATGGCCGAGAGAGAGAAGAGAGTGATGAGATAAAGAAGCGCCGCCATCATCAACGAGCTATATATATTAACTTAATTACATGCACACATACCTAATATATAGATAAAATGAAAGTATTGTCCATATATATATCTAGTTGACTTGAATTTTAGAGATTGCACAGCGGTTTAGATCTGGATTTTGGTTTTAGAAAATCGTGATTTCAACAAAAGGAATAACGTAAAGTGTGAAAATCGACTAACCCGAAAATTTAGTTCAAAAAAAAAAAAAAAATCGACTAACCCGCAAAGGACCATACTAGAGACGACACCATTTTTAAAAAAATTTCTCGCTTATAATTGTGAATGGGTTGGCAGGTTTTTCATCGCTTATAATTCTATCTATTACTGTGTTTGCGATAAAAATCAGTTTAGAAATAAAATATTTTCAACGCGATCATGATAATATGTAGAAAGCCTAGTAAACTCTGGCATAATTTTGGTTTATATTAACGTCTGCATATCTATTTTTGGTGTTTACCGTGATAAAATACGTACTATGTTGAAATATATTTCTACATCACTGACCATATTTTTCAAATTAGAGAAATTATTTAAGGAAATGTAGAAGTGGTCAATTATTTGTAGGGAACTTGATTGTTTAGGAAGAAGAATTGACTCTTTAAGTTTGGTTCATCTTATTTAGCATAGAGTGGACATATTAAAGTCAACGCCGCGTTTGTATTTTCGTATATGGCAAAAAGACTTCATTTAAAGTAAACGGCTCACGTCACGTTCAATCATTTTCAGTTATACGTACATTGTATCAGTTATAAATACACATGTGTGTATATTTTAGTGAAGTCAATAGATGTATTTAACGTAGTGGGAACAAAATGGTTGGAAAATTCATGTGTTCAGCCGATTTCTCCGCATATCATTGATTGTCACTGGTGTGGTGTAGGGTTCAAAAGTAGACTAAAAATGGAAAACCTTGGAAGTAATAGAACCAAGTGGAGAGGAAATAAGATTTAAAAAGATTGGCAACGATGCCATCTTGCAGGATGGCAAGTCTGGCACTCATCACAGTGGAGATATCGCATCAAAGAGGAGAAACAAATTATTAATATTAATTTTAGCCAAAAAAAAAAAACATTAACCAATTTATTTATAACCTATAATCTACAATAATGTTTAGTAACCAGAACAACTTTTAGCTGAAATATTATAATCTCGAAAATATTTAGTTATTTTGTAAATTTTGCATGCAGCGGTATTGCTTTCTCTTGCTTTTTGTCTTCTGTTTTAAATATTGATGTATTTAATTTAAATAAAATGCAGCGGTAATCAAACAAAACAAAAAAGCAAAACAAAATATGCAGCGTTTTAACAAGAAATCTTACACAAGCCCATAAAGGAACAAGAAGATCATTTTGAACCAAGCTAATGCCAAATCATTTAATAAAAAATGCATTGTTTTCTCATCCGGTATTTAACCATTTTTATATTAAATGTCTTATATCTGTTGGAACTCGATCTTTGCTTTGACTTACATGAAAATGCCCACTAATTAAACTATAATTTATTATAGTTTCACATATCATGTTTTTTTATATGATGATTGAAATATTGCAATTATCTAGGTGAAAGATTTCAATTTCATCGTTTAAATTGACAAGAACAAAAAATATATTGAATATAGCTACATTCACGATGATACTTTTTTGCATCAACAAATAATTTGAAAATTTTGAACATATTTCCGAAGTAGTCGCGTCTAGGGCGCTCCATGATGATGATGATCATCTTGATGAACAACATATGAATCGTTTACACCAATAAGCTCATCGATATCATACACACCAGGCTCATCGTGCCCTGGGTGGCTTACGTCGCTCGCCAATTGCTGTCCAACTATAGGCGATATCCCTGTCACTGCTCCAGACCCTTCAAAACATATATAGGAAAATCCCAAAATATATAATTTTCATCTAAATTTGAAAAAAAAATTAATCATACATATGTTTAAAATAATCAAAGATTATATATATGTTTTCATCAGGAATATATATATATATACCTACGGACGTGGTTGGTGCTGCATTGGACTGTGGCTTAGCGTTGTGAGTCTTGTGACGCCTCTTTAAGAAAATAGCCGCAAACGCTGATGAGAGAGCCACAAACGCAGAGGAAAACGTAACGCCAAGAATGAGTGGTAATTTGGATTTTTTCTTCCTCCGTCCAATTTTGTTTGCCCCACCTAAGACAATCGTATCAATCAAACATTTAGATATATGTTTCATTAATAAAAACCGCATAATCGAAATGGATACAATTTGAGACTCCAAACCTCCAACTGCATTAGTTTCTCGTGTTGTTGTTCCCCCAGAACCTAAAATTATATAAACCATAATAACAAAATAAAAATAAATTAGCATCAAGTGATACATTTACACTAAATTTATCATCACTCATTTCACTCCAAAAATATCACAGTCCAGGTTTTGGCTGTTTATTTCAAATTGTAGAATATTTGGTAGGTTACCACCAATAAGGTAAGAAAAATTAAGAAAATTAATATGTTTATATATAAGTGAGGAAGTAAGTAACAACCTTGCGAATCATCATTGCTACCGCCTCTTTCTCCTCCTCCTCCTCCTCCTCCGTTATCATCACCGTCCTGGCCATTACTTATCGAATATAGTTCCATAGCATTGACGATTTGAGGCAAAACCGAGTCGTCCGTAGACTGAAAGATCACTTGAGACAGCGAAGTGGCTACTACGTCTCTTATGACGACCTGAGTTGCTTTCCCGAAAACCGGTACGATGGGACCTGATCCTAGTTGCGTATCGTCCAAAAAAACGTTAAACGACCGTCTCTGGGTCCGACCTAGAATCTGAGGCTCTGAGAAGTATAGAGCCAAGTAAACAGGTAAGCCAGCAACGGGGAGGGTCTCGTCTGAGAGTCTTAGGCCGTCTGCTGACAAAGCCTTTGACATAACAATCTCTGGCGGCTTATTGGGGACACCGGTGATATCAATCGATGGGGCTGATGTTGCTAGCTCGATGATTGTTTGGTCGTTGGAACTTGACGGGAACCATAACCTACCGTACGGGTCTGCAGGGTAGCTAAAATAAATTTGCAACAAACCAACAAAAGGATCAAATTAATTAGAATATCTTCACATTTTTTTCTTCTAAATTCAACTTTAAGAAGCATCTTAATGTAAAAACAATTTTTTTCTTGAATTAATTTAATATTCAACTCAAAAAAAAGGAACAAAAAAAAAGTTAATTCGGTATAAAAGAATATGACAGGATAAACAGCCCAAGAATCTAATTAATAAAAACAACGAAAATGTGATTAAAAAGAAAGAAAAAAAACTCATATACTACAAGATGTAAATAAAACGTACGTAAGCTAAATTCAGAAAGTCTTCCAAAGTACACACAAATAAAATGTTTGTAACTCAATCAACAGATATAAAATTAACAGATATAAAATTAACAGATAGTATAAAATTATAAATATAATTGTTAAATATGAAGTAAGTGTTAACTCGTACCCTATAATCTCTTTGGCACCATACGCAAATCTTTGTCGGAGAATGAGACCTTCGTCGGGACCAAGATCGTCGTACATCCCAGCATCCATACCATAAACTTCAATGGAACTTATAAACGGATCATCTGACGGAGACGTGCGGATAAGGCAAACGCTGATATTCTCACTCGCCGGGAAATATATCACCTCCGATACAAACAGTGACTGATCCTCGTCGCTGGGGGACGAAACAGTAAACACAACATTGTCAAGGTGTTTCCCGTCGTAAACAACGTTGAACGACGGCGGCGAGGACTTCCCGTCGTAGTTACCGTAGTAAAACAACGTTCTCACGAGAGTTTTACGGCGTCTTGTCGCCGGGATGTTCCTGTAGCAATTTGTTTGACCGGAGGAGAAGAACCGGACGGTGTTGGCCGGCTCCGTCACGTTACCGGGAATCTCAAAAGATTCACCGGTCGTGACGAAGCCTCTGTCTCCGACCCATGTTACGTTGTCTAAGTCCACGTAGGATCCCGACGCTCCACAGTCAATGCTTATATCTAATGATATAATGTGGAAATTTTAAATTAAAAAAACGATTAGAGACTAAATATGATTAAACTAGGTCAAATTTAAGATAAAACGAAGATTATGGAGTGTAGAGAATTGTATTTGTTAATGTTACGTACTTTCTGCGAGAGAAAGGATAATGGTGGAGAGAGAGAGGAGAGTGAGAAGAAGAATCGCTTCCATGATCAACGAGCTACCTAGCTTACATACAGGCATACACATTATATATGCATGTATATGGTTGACTTGACTTATTGTGATATTATTATTAGACGCGTATATATTCGCATATATAGTACGTTTTGTTTTTGTTTTATTGATTGAGAATTTTGTTTTATTTTTTGAACTAAATTTTTCAATTAAAAGCATGAGAAAAAAATAAGAAAACAGGCCCAGCCACAGCCTTAGTCTGTAATATGAGAATTTTGTTTTATGCTATATGATTATATGGGTTCAGAAACGAACAAGATCATTCCGTCTCTATGCACTACTTATTTCTTTCTCGGGGCTCTAATTAAAAATCAGTTTGGACAATTGTTTAGTTGAAAACATTTCTAACACGATCATGACAATATGACATATAGCTTTAATAATCAGCTTACATATATGATTTGGATGTCTATCGAGTTAAATTATTATATGTAATGAATAATCATTTCTTTATGTTATTTATTTATTATGTTTTAGTTATTCATTTATGATCATTTCGAACCTGGTAGAGCTCTTTTAAAACTATGTTTTTTTTTCATCAAAAAAACAAATAATTTTAATGATATTTTTACGTTTTTAAAAATTAATTCCATTATATATTACATGTTTATATTAAGTTCTTTATATACGCAATTTAATAATAATAATAAACAAACAAAATTTGGTGTGAGTTTCTTACGTTTTTAAAATATCCATCAATTAAATATTAATATATTTTGTGTTTACATTTTAAGAGATATTAGATGAAAAATATAATTCTCAAAAGAAATGATTTAATGAAAACAAAATATATTTTTTTCTGAAATTTTTTTTTTTGAATTATTAGGAGGTTTTGATCCGAGCCCCGTAATCTCCTCAGGCGCCACTTGATCCTCTGATCTCTAGACTTTGCCTAAGATCTTTACCAGTCGAGCTAACGACACTTGATTTTTTTTTTCTGAACTTTAAAAAACAAAACATCTTTCTTTTATTAGACATTTCCCTCCCTTTATTATTATATACTTATTTATACTGTTTTGCTATTCTATTATTATTCACAGGCCGACTGTCCAGAACTACATATATTTTACAAAATATATACAAAATATAACATATATGTTAGGAAAGGTACAACCGTACAAGTGACAGTTAATTTGTATGAGATTTGATCATTTAGGAAGACTCGTTCACACTTGAGTTTGATCCGACTTATCTGATTGAGTGAATCTGGTCTAATTGTTTTGGTCGACTCCGCGTGGAATGGACATTTTAGAGTTTAGCAGTTTTTGTATTGTAATAGGCCCATTTATAGACTGAAAATAAATGGCTCACGTTCATCCAATTTTCAATTTATATGCACTGTATAATACCACTGACGTCATGGATATTCAACGATGTGGTCACGTGTGGATATTCAATTTTCATGTGTTAAGCCGATTTTTTCCGAAAATCAACATCAGTCCAAATCATAGGTTGGAATTGGTGTAGAGTTCGGACGTCGACGAAGAAATAAAAAGCTAAGTAATATCGGTAGAAATGTTATCTTCTCTGTTATAGCAAGTCTTCGTCCTTTCAATCAATTTTTTGTTATAAAATTCGATCAATAGTCTAAATTCACTAAGTGGTCCACTTGCTTTTTAACAGTGCTAAAAATAGAATTTAGAGCATGGTAACGCTGGTTTCTTAACTCAGATTTAAACTTTAAAAAATATTAAAAAAATAAGAAAGTAAAAAAAAGTGAATAGAATAGATTTTGTTGCTCTTGTTTAGGAATTGGTTTTTGCTTGTGGAAAAGTAAGACATGTATTTTTATGTAACTGGCTTTCTTTTTTTATATTTAAAATTTATTTATGTTTTTATATTGTATTAATATTTTATACTTAAAAAACTTTTTCAAAAGTTTCTGCAATGCACATGTTCTTAACACGATTTTGAATTTAGGTCAAAAATATATATACGAAGAAGGGTAGAAACTAGAGACCATTGCCTCGTTATTTTTCTTAGGTAGTAGAATGTTTCAATTACGTTAGAAAAGCTGACGTTGTAAATTTAACAAACAAACTTCATTATATTCGATTTTTTTTTTGGTATTACTATATTCGAATTTTATGCATAATAGAAAGTAATAACTATAGTTTAGTGGCCATAAAACTATATTAAATTAACCAAATGACTATATAATGTTTCAATTTTCAAACGTGGTCCATGAAGAAAAGAAGAAAAATATATTAAAGTTGGTCGGACGGTTTTGCCTCTCATTTGGTCGTAGTGGCGGTGACGCGATAAACGGCGGTGATTATCTTCTTTTGCAGAAGGATAATATCCAATCAATGGCATATCTGCACACATTTTCGTGTCTAATTTTGGTTGACCTCCAAAATAATCTAGTCAAAGTACACGGTTGGAGAGAATATTTTTAATAAATGTTATATTCTCGGTTTCTTTCCAGCATATGATTCATACTATAATATTCTTTTTTTGGCTATATACAGAAGTGTAAACCTTATTAAATCTTAAAGTGTAAATCATATTGTAGAATTCAACATTGAAAATGATGAAATTTTATCTGAAATATAAGATATATATCAAAGTTCAAAACTAAAGTTGTTAATTTGCTCATTTTTATTTCAATGAGTAATTTTTTTAAACTCAATATATGATCTAATGGTAATACAAAGGGATTGGTTCCTTTATACCTCATATTTAAACTCCAACGATTTAAAAAAAAACAAAATAATTATAAAAATATTGATAAAAATTGTGTTCTCTTATGAATTTGAGCATTTTTCGAGTAGCATTACAACGAACATAACATCAAACCTTCCCATTGATGAGAAATAGAGAAAACAACAAATCATTTGAACCCATAGCATACTTTAACAAAAAGAAGATAAAAAAACGTCAATGTATTTTTATACAAAAAACCAAAAATTTTTTTGACAAGAAACAAACGATTATTTTTCGATTTCAAATCTTCAAAGAAGACTTAAGAGCTCCTCTGTTCTTTGATGGATGTTGTTTGAGATTACCATCAAAGTTGATGGTGGGCGATTATCCAGTGCCCATAAATAAATGCTTACTATCATTTCAAAATTTCTCTCAGATTTATCGTCTGACATTAAATATCAACAAATATCAAGATTACACACATATGAAAGTAACAAATAAAAAAAAAGAGTTTTAAAGAAGGTTTTAAGTAAAAATATTCACCTCCGCCTTGTATGATTCCGCCTCTGCAATAATCCCAAAACAAGACATCCATGGTATGACAGATCGATTGAATCCCTTAGTTTAATCCCGACACATCGATCAGATGAAATCCAATCGAATTATAGACAAACAATTCCAAGCAAAATATAGAGAGATCTTGTTTTTCAAGTTTTCGGATATTGTTTCGTTGAAGATATTAAAAAACAAAAGAGAAAACATAAATTAAGGTTATGTCGGATCAAGTAAAGGGTTAGATCCCATAGTATAACTTCATTCATGTTATAAACTTAGGGGTTAGATCCCATATTATAACTTCATTCATCTCATGTTAAATATTGGCTTATGATTTAAACTTGGTAAATAATGTATGGTTAGTAGGTTTGATTTTTTTCCTAGAGTTTATTTTACAAATCTCCTTTTTCTAATTTTTTTTTTTTTAATAACTTTCAGAAAGTCAAAAATAATAATAAACTAAATATTTACATTTTTTAATAGATAAAAGAAAATGTTACTACTATTTAGTATTTACTAGCTAGATGATCCAATCTGCCGCCAAAAAGAAAAACCCAACCTTTTTTATTTATTTGACAACAGTAAAAGTAAAACCCAACCTATAAAGTAGAAACCGTCGGTAATTAGCTTTCAGCTTTTATATGTGAGGAAGACTATATATTAAAACTCTACATAGACGTGGGCTAACAATTATGCTATGGGCTTCCACCAATCTTGGTGATTTAATCCAATAAATAATTCATAAAACAATGTATTAAATTATTATTATTTTTTTTTTTAAACAATGTATTAAATTATTAATATATCATTCCCAAACTTCACTATTACATCAATCAATTTTGCCAGCCATTAAAACAATATTAATATATTAGTTGCGGTGTCTTGTTAGGTAATATTTAAGAATAATGTCACAAGGAGCATTAGTGGGATCGTATTATTTCCAATTAATAATTATAATGTGTCATGTTCCATATGGTTGTATAATGGAGTGGTTAAACTTAATGTTGTCATTCTCTTAAATCTTGCAAGCCCAAAAAGATATCCATAAATACAAGTAGCTCTAATCTTCTATATTTTGGGAAAAATTTGACACATAGAACTCAGAAAGTCTTTAGAAAAGCAAAACGCCAAGATTTAGTATGATTAAAAACGTAATTATAGTAAGATTTTTATGTTTTATTTATGTGTTAGATAGACCCACGAGAATTTAATTAAACAATTCCAAAATGAACACAGCCCGAAAAGAGCTTTCATGAATTTTAGTGATTTCTTCATCAGTATTGTCGGAAATTTCAAATAATATTTCAAAAATTTACAAAAAAATCCCCAATAAAAGTTGACTTTGCTACAAACCACCACCAGTAGACACCTGAAACAAAAATGAAAAACACAAATTCGTAAATTTTAAAAAATATAAATATATATTAAAAAAAAAACATATCTGGACTGTATTTAACTATTTTCTGCATATTTAAAACAATTGTTCGGTGACAAAAAAAAAACAGCTTTTCTTCATAGTCATATTTATTGCGACGAATATTTACGTTTTCTAATCATTTTCTTGAAATTCCATATTTCTCTTCCTTTTTAGCCATTAATAAAAAAAAAAATACAGCCAGAGAAAATTCGGTTTTCTTTCTTCCATCTTCTTTCTCTTTCTCCTTCTCTCCCTAACTCAAGAAATAAAAATGTACTCTTGAGTTCATGTTTTTGCAGAGTTCACAAAGAATCAAACCTCCTGTTACCAGTCTGTTCTTCGCTGGAACCTAGTCTCTTTTACGAGTACAGTTTTTGATATATTATTTTATTTAAAAAAAAAAAAACCAAAACTCAAAATCTGAGTTTTCGGTTTCTTGATCTATTCATTTAGCTCTGATCCTCAACTTAAGCCTTTCATGGGACCGTTACTTCTCCTGAATTTCTTGTCTTAAAGGTAATTGTTTTCTCATTTCTGCTCCAAAATTTATCATCTTTGCTTGATCATTGCTGAGTTTCTAGTTCATATGAGAAACCCTATTTTCTCTCACCTCTTGCTCGAACCTAATCCGATTGATTCTTTCTCCCGATCTGTTCCATTTCTTGTCAAATTTGCAGGCTTTCTTTTTAGTTGGGTCAAGATGGGTGTTGAAAAGTTGGGAAATTTCGTCTTGGTTTCAACGATTTCTTGCTTGACTTGCATCTGCCATGGATTCACACCTCAGGACAATTACTTAATCAACTGTGGCTCACCGGCCAATTCGACCGTAAACGGTCGAGCCTTCATGTCCGATAAGCTCGCCTCGAACTTACTCACCTCTCCCAAAGGAGAGATCCTCGCGAGTCAAAGCGGCTCCGACATTTACCAGACGGCGAGGGTCTTCACCGGAGTCTCTTCCTACAAATTCTCCGTCGCTCGTGGCCGTCACTGGGTCCGTCTCCATTTCAATCCATTCGATTACCAAAACTTCCAAATGGGCTCAGCCAAATTCGCGGTTTCCTCGCAGACCCATGTGCTCTTGAGCGATTTCACAGTCAAAAGCCAGAGACTTATCAAAGAGTACTCTTTGAATGTGACCACTGATGATCTCGTCCTCACGTTTACTCCTTCGGGTAGTTCAATTGCGTTTGTGAACGCCATTGAGGTTATATCCGTTCCCGACACATTGATCACTGCTTCTCCACCTCCAAGGTTTATAGGAGGCGGTTCGGGGACGTTTCAGGAGAGCTTGTCATCGCAGGCTCTCGAAACCGTTCACAGAGTGAACATGGGAGGTCCTCTCGTCGCGGCTAACAACGATACTCTGACTAGAACATGGCAGCCTGATTCTGGTTTCCTGCTTGAGAAGAATCTAGCTAAGTCCGTGTCTAAGATTGCAACTGTTAACTTTGTTCCAGGATATGCAACAGAGGATACCGCGCCAAGAACCGTCTATGGTACTTGCACTGAGATGAACTCCGAAGGTGACCCGACTAGCCGTTTCAATGTCACTTGGGAGTTCGAGGTCGAACCGGGCTTTCAGTACTATTTCCGGTTCCATTTCTGCGACATCGTGAGCTTGTCTCTCAACCAGCTGTATTTCAATCTCTACATAGACTCAATGCTCGCTGTTATGGATGTGGATCTCAGCACTTATGTAGATAACAATCTTGCTGGTGCATACAGCATGGATTTCGTTATGCAGTCGCCAAAGGGTAGTAACAAAATCCGTGTTAGCATCGGTCCATCGACTGTTCACACCGATTATCCGAACGCCATTGTGAACGGGTTGGAGATCATGAAGATGAATAACTCTCAGGGTCAGCTAAGCACCGGGGCATTTGTTCCCGGTAGTAGTGGCTCGGCCGCCAAGCAGAAGAATGTCGGGTTGATCGTAGGCGCCACCATTGGTCCGTTGCTCGCGTTAGTCCTCTTGGGAAGTTGCTTTGTCTTGTGTAAGAAGCGTAAACGCCGTGGCCAAGACGGTCATTCCAAGACTTGGATGCCGTTTTCGATAAATGGAACTTCGGTGGGAAGCAAAGGCTCTAATGGAACCACGCTTACGAGTATAACCACCAATGCCAATTACCGCATTCCCTTTGCGGCGGTTAAAGACGCTACTAACAACTTCGACGAGAGCCGCAACATCGGGGTGGGCGGTTTCGGCAAAGTCTACAAAGGAGAGCTTAACGACGGCACGAAAGTAGCTGTGAAACGAGGGAACCCGAAGTCTCAGCAAGGGCTCGCGGAGTTCAAGACAGAGATCGATATGTTGTCTCAGTTTCGTCATCGGCATTTGGTTTCTCTCATCGGCTACTGCGACGAGAACAGTGAGATGATACTGATTTACGAATACATGGAGAACGGGACGGTGAAGAGTCATCTCTACGGCTCGGGTCTTCCTAGCTTGACTTGGAAACAACGGCTTGAGATCTGCATTGGCGCGGCGAGAGGGCTGCATTACCTTCACACGGGTGACTCGAAACCGGTCATCCACAGGGACGTGAAGTCCGCAAACATATTGCTCGACGAGAACTTCATGGCCAAAGTTGCAGACTTTGGACTGTCTAAGACCGGACCCGAGCTAGATCAGACTCATGTGAGTACTGCTGTGAAAGGAAGTTTCGGGTATCTTGACCCAGAGTACTTCAGAAGGCAACAGCTCACTGATAAATCCGATGTTTACTCCTTCGGTGTTGTTCTGTTCGAGGTTCTCTGTGCTAGACCCGTTATAGACCCGACGCTACCGAGAGAGATGGTGAATCTTGCGGAATAGGCGATGAAATGGCAGAAGAAAGGGCAAATGGATCAGATCATAGAACAGTCGCTACGAGGGAACATCAGGCCAGATTCGCTGAGGAAGTTCGCGGAGACGGGTGAGAAATGTTTGGCTGATTATGGAGTAGATAGGCCGTCCATGGGAGATGTGTTGTGGAATCTTGAATAAGCTCTGCAGCTACAAGAAGCAGTGGTAGATGGCGAACCAGAAGATAACAGCACGAATATGATTGGAGATTTGCCGCCACAGATCAACAATTTCAGTCAGGGAGACACGAGTGTTAACGTCCCGGGAACCACGGGACAGTTCGAGGAATCGAGCATCGACGAACTCTCTGGTGTTTCCATGAGTAAAGTATTCTCGCAACTTGTGAAATCCGAAGGAAGATGATGATGAGAGATTGGGGCCAAGAAAAGTCGGAAAGATGTGATCTTCTAACGGAAACAGAAGCAAGCAAACAAAATGTAACGAGGAGAAAAAAGCATCAGGTCTTTTGTCTGCTCGAGCTGTTCTTATGATACAAATACTTGAAAAGTTTCCTCCTTTCTTTTTTCTCTTTCATCTTCTTTGAGTTTGTATTTTCTTACAGATTGATGTTCATTTGAAGTTATCTGAAATTTGTTTGTTCTTTTTTTTTTTCCTACGGATGTGCAACATTCCTGGTGTTTCAATTGTACTGTAAGTTTAGAAGTTAAAAACTTTAAATCTTTCATGTTCTTATTTGGTTTGAGAAACGGTTTGTCATTTTCAGCCTTTGTCTTCGAACAATATTGGTCCGGTTCCATTGGGTTGTTACATCTTAATCATCCTTATAGTTTCTTTTTCCAACTCTTTTGTATTAGATTAGAGATTTAATACATAAGGAAGTAAAAGCCATCTTACGAGAAGCTGATATAAATCCATAAAGAATAAACTTTCATTAGATAAACTGATGACATTCCTAAAAAAGCAGAACAAATCAACAAATGGTATAACGAAGTCTAGAGTCAATCAAACATCAAGATTTTCATTTATAATAAGACCCATCAATGATAAATTTCCAATATTTTTTTTATTTTTTTTATTCACATAGACTTTCTAGTGGTAACTTTGCTTCACGGATCAATATTATTAACCTTGGTAGAAGAAGCACAAGACAAACATTTCCATACGAGCCTGAAAACAAATGCCCTACACGATGATGTTTTGCTCTTCTTCGTACCTTTCTTTTTCTTCCCTCCTCCGTTTTTATGGTCACCAATAATGTCTCCGCCGCTACCTCTGCCACCTTCACATTCGCTGTCTTCTCTTGTGAAAGTGTAGCTTCTAAGGTACATTTGCCTACAAGATATTCTGTCCGCCACCGTGATACGACGCTGGCTACCGCTGTGGCTAATTGACCGAACAAACTCCACCTCTGCCATTGGCCACTTGTGAAGGTTGGCGTAAGTCGTCACCGTCCGGAGACAAACCGCATCGCTCTTGATGTTTACACAAATATCATCTATGCATTTGGAGGCCATTGAAGCTTTGTTTGGAGGGCACTTACTTTAACTTCTAGTGTGAACTGTTTTCCTTTTTTCTTGTTGTGAACGATGGGTTATAAATATATATACATTTTTAGAGAAATTGTTATCCTTATCATTTTATATATTTATTTTAACAGAAAACACCAAGTCAGAGAGAAAAATGAGAAGTTTTCTCAACTTATCGCATCATGTTATGTCTGGGTCGTCAACCACTCAACCCTATAATTTTTCTATAATGCTTGTCAAATAAACACCAAGTTTTTCTATAATTTTGAAAAAAAATTATTTAGCAATACTCACAAAGGAGAAAGTTTCCAAAATCCCTAAAAGCTCTCCTCCTATCCCTTATGCATTATGAAATCAGTTCTCTCTTCTGAGTTCTGACTTAAAATCGTTTACTTGCTGACTATTCACTGATTCATTTACATAAGTGAAAATTATAATAGCAGAAAAATACGGTAATATATGTCAAAGTTTCTTCATCTCTAAATAGTTTTATGCTGAGTAAAATCAGTTCTCAGCGTCTTTCCTTTGTTATATTTATTCTCTGAGTAAATTAATCACGTGGTGAAATCGTCTCTCTCACAGTTTCACTCTGTCGTAACTAATAAAATATCCTATACCACGTAAAAAGATAGCGTTCACAAAGAAACTTATTTACACGTACCTTATATAATCTATATGCCCAAAGACAATTTAGCTTTCTATATTTTTTTTTTTCAAGAATTATAATTTCCTCTATGTTTTGTCAAATATTAAACTTAATAATAAGCAGAAGGTACGCTCCAAACGGTCGAAGTCTAAGCAGCTGTAGCCAGTGGCGGATCTAGAAATTGTTTTTATGTGGGACAGAAATAAAAACTATTAACATAATATCATATATAAACAGGGGCATTATTAGAATCTTATAAAAATTACACTAAATTTAAAAATGTCATAGGGGGCTTCGCCCTGGCTGTAGCGTTAAGGGTAAGCAAGAGTTAACAAAGAAGCAATCGGTGATCTGCTAACACAGACTCCCGAGAGATTATGCCGATATGCATATAACAAAAATATACTTGTTTAACATAAGATTCTATGTAAAATAGAAAAATATATTCCAACATAAAATCTTATTTGAATACTAGTAAGCTAATTTATCATTTACTCCTCCATATTATTAAAATATTATTTGGTATGTTAGTAAAATATGTATTTGACTATTAGTATCTTAAGGGAAATAGTTGAAGAATTTAATTGGTGTATTTTTATGGTTGATATATACATATTGTAATTAAAGATCATATCTTTCATTCACAATAAACGGGTTGAAAAGCTTTTATCAGAGCCAAAGACCAAAGCATAATAACTACTAAAAATCATATATTTCATTCACAATACAGTAGAACCTCTATAAATTAATACTCGATTCATTAATACTTCGCTAAATTAATATTTTTTGTCAGTCCCAAAATTAGTTTTTCAACCAAATAATATATCTATAAATTAATAATCACTATAAATTAATATTTTTTTATAAAACCTCACGGTCCCAACGTTATTAATTTATAGAGGTTTTACTGTATTCAGGTTAAATGGCGTATATAAGAGCCAAAAACCAAAGCATGACTACTAAAATATATAGTATATAACTTCAAACTAATGTCCATTTTGCATGATAATGGCCATATTTGATTTGCTTCTTTGCGTTTACCGTTTCCATGTTACAATATTCTATTTATCCATGGACATGGAAACGCAATCTTGAACTTAGTTAAACGCAAGGGGCTATGTTTAGTATGTTAAGAAGTCTTATATGTCCTACAAAATTCTAGTCACTATACAAGAATTTTTTCCGCTACAAGAATGAAGATTATAGACTTTCGTTTCTATTGAAATCCACCAATGACAAAATTTTCAAAACCTTAATAATTATTCTTGTCTCTATTGATAAACTTACTTCACTTTTCAACATTAACCGTAGTTGAGAAAACACAAAACTATTAACAAACTTATTTCACTTTTCAACATTAACCTTAGTTGAGAAAACACAAGACAGCCATTTCCATATGAGTCTTTCCACAAACGCCATATGCGGCATCGTTTTATTCGTCCTCATACTGTTCTTTGCCGCCTTCTTCCTTTCTCTTCCTCCAAAACATCTCCGTTCTTTTCTTGTGTCACCGGCGTCCTTGTCATCTTGATCTTCTCTTTCTCCAAAACATCTCCGTTCGTTTCTTGTGCCACCGGCGTCACTGCCACCTTGATTTTCTCTTACATCTTCATTATCCTCTTTTCTTGAAAAGGTATAGCTCCTAAGATACATTTGCCTACAAGATATGCTGTCCACTACCGAGGTACGTCGGCCCTGGCTACCACCGCGGCTGATCGACCGTACGAACTCCGCCTCGGCCACCGGCCACTTGTAAAGTTTGGCGTAAGTCGTTCCCGGCCGAACACAATCCACATCACTTTTGATGTTTAGACAATCACCTATGCATGTTGAGGCCATGACTAAATCTCTCTACAAGTTTTTTTGTTGTTGTTGTGAACTTCGGATTTAGATATACAAAAACCTATGGTGTATATAAATACTTGGGCATAATGCAGGATATAGTAAATGATAGAGAGAGATTGGTGGCAATAATATCTCGTCTATGTATTTGGTAACGGTTAGAGTTGACTGAAGAAGTAAGACTCAATTAGAGTGAGCTTCATAGTTCTTTCTCCTTTTCATAATTATTATCAATAATGATCAGTAATATGGAATATAATCAAGGAAAGATTTGACTAGCCCAAAAAGAAAAGGGACAGATTTGACTAACTCTAATAGGTAAGTCTTTTTTTTTTTTTTTTTACCTTTCTAATAGGTAAGTCTTGCTAATATTTTGTTAAATGCAAGTTTTTTTTTTTTTGAAACGGGTAAATGCAAGTATTATGCAACTTAATAATTTAATTGATGACTATTAAAAGAACAATAGAAATGAAAAGTAAAAAAATGAATAGAATAAAATTAGTAGAAATGAGTGGGAATGAAATATATAAAATGAAATAAATAAACATGTTTTATTCCTCCCTAAATTTAAAAATGTTTTTGTTCTATAATTTTTTTATATAAAAAAGAATGAGAAGGAATAGTTGGAAATTTTTTTACTCATAAATGGTAAAAAAATTAAAGAATGAAGGGAAATCCACTATTCCTCATCATTCCTTTGGTCACCGGTTAAAAGCGTAAAGGGACAGATTTGACTGATCATAATAGGTAAGTCTTGCTAATATTTTGTTAAATACAAGTATTATGCAACGTAATAAGTACCTTCAATTTTGCTGTTGACACCAACTCGCAATATAAAACATTCTATTTCGAAACGTAACGGTTAACCAATCAGACTTTACTGAACTTGCTCGGTCAGCCGAAAGACCTATTTATGATATAATCATATCCTAATCAGTCGAGCCAAAATAAAATAACACATCAATTGATATTACCTAGAACTAATCAATGACGATCTTAGACTAAGACTCATAGACACTAAGACACGTACGGTTTAGTTAGCATCATACCAAACGTACGGTTTGAGTTCACCAACTATTTCCTTTAAATCTTTAATCTCCACTATCATATGATTCATGGGTTGACTGAAAACCCCCTCCACTCACAGAACTTTAATTATTTTCACCCAAATTACTTACATATTCACAAAAATCCCCCAATTTATCATATTCAACTATAAACTACCCAAACTATTTTAATATCTATCTATAAAAGAGACTATTTGGCGCTCTTAAAGGCATCTACATCAGAAAAAAAAAATTATCTACAAACTCTTACTTAGCAAACCTAATATAGTTTTTGTGTTAAAAAGATATTCTGAAAATAAAATAATATATAATATTAATCTAATTACAAAATGCAAATATAAGAAAAATGTTAAAATTAAATTGCACGCCAAACGCAAAAAAAACTTCTACGGCTGTAAATTCAGAGAAACTTCACATATTTTTTTTTCTGTAAATCAATACTAACTGACTAATAATAATAATAATAATATATTGATATATATATATATATATTTGATTTGGGGCTGCTAATGAAACAAAAAAAATACAACACGAATACGATCAAAATAAAATAAAACGAAAATTAATTAGAAGTGAAACAATAATGTGCTTGAGTTGGCGATCATATGTTTGATAAATTATCTCGTTTTCAATTTAAAATAAAACATTATTTTTGATTAAAAAGAGAAAAATTATAGTTGTTGAGTTCAATCATATACTGAATTCAGTTAAAACAAAAAAATTTTAATAATATTTTAAAAGTTGGTGGATAACAATGAGTTTCAATACGCATTTCAAGGTTTAGTTTAAAAATTAATTTTGACATATCCAATGAGCTGCTTGAGTTGGCAATCATAAGTTTGATAAGTTATTTCGTTTTGAATTTAAAATGAAAAATTGTTTTCGATTAAAAAAAGAAAAAACTATTAGTTGTTGAGTTCAATCATATACCGAATTCCGTTAATCAAAAAATAGTTTCAATAATATTTTTAAAGTTGGTAAACAATAATGAGTTTCAATATGCATTTCAAGTTTTAGCATAAAAATTAATTTTGACATATCTAATGGTGTGTCTGATTTGGCGATCAAATGTTTGATAAGTTATTTTGTTTTTAATTTAAAATGAAAAAATTGTTTTCGATTAAAAAAAGAAAAAACTTATAATTGTTGAGTTAAATCATATACCAAATTTATTTAATCCAAAAATAGTTTCAATAATATTTTGAAAGTTGGTGAACAACAATGAGTTTCAATACGTATTTTAAATTTAAGCTTAAAAGTTAATTTTGACATATCTAAAGAGGTGCTTGAGTTGGCGATCTTATTTTTGATAAATTATTTTGTTTACAATTGAAAATGAAAAATTATTTTCGATTAAAAAGGAGAAAAATTATAGTTGTTAAGATAAATGATATACCGAATTCAGTTAATCCAAAAATAGTTTCAATAATAATTTGAAAGTTTGTGAACAATAATTAATTTCAATAAGCATTTCAAGTTTTAGCTTAAAATTTAATTTTGACATATCCAATTAGGTGTTTGAGTTGGCGATCATATGTTTGATTAGTTATTTCGTTTAAAATTAAAAATGAAAAAATGTTTTCGATTAAGAAAGAAAAAAACTCATAGTTGTTGAGTTCATATATATATATATATATAATTTAGTTAAAACAAATATAATTTTAATAATATAGTGAAACTTAGTGAACAACAAAGAGTTAAATTGCGCTTTTCAAGTTTTTGCTTAAACGTCAATTTTGACATATCCAATGAGGTGCCTAAGTTGGTGATCATGAGTTTGATTTGTTATTTCGTTTTTAATTTAAAATGAAAAAATGTTTCGATTAAAGAAAGAAAAAAACTCATAGTTGTTGAGTTCAATTATATATACATAATTTAGTTAAAACAAATATAATTTTAATAATATATTGAAACTTGATGAACAACAATGAGTTTAATTGCGCATTTCAAGTTTTTGCTTGAACGTTAATTTTGACATATCCAATAAGGTGCTTAAATTGGTGATCATACGTTTTATTTGTTATTTTGTTTTTAATTTAAAATGAAAAATTTATTAAAGAGAGAGAAAACTTATATTTGTTGAGTTCAATCATTTACAGAATTCAGTTAATACAAAAATAGTTTCAATAATATTTTGAAAGTTGGTGAACAACAATGAGTTTCAATATGCATTTTAAGTTTTAGCTTAAAATTTAATTTTAACATATCTAATGAGGTGCTTGATTTTACGATTAAATGTTTGATAAGTGATTTTGTTTACAATTTAAAATAAAAAATTATTTTCGATTAAAAAAGAGAAAATTATAGTTGTTGGGTTTAATCATATACTGAATTCAATTAATTCAAAAATAGTTTCAATAATATTTTAAAAGTTGGTGAACAACAATGAGTTTCAATACGTATTTCAAGTTTTAGCTTAAAATTTAATTTTGACATATTAAATATAATGAGGTGCTTGAGTTGGCGATCATATGTTTGATTAGTTATTTTTTTTCAATTTAAGGAAAACTTGTTTTCGATAAAAAAAATAAGAGATAAATTATAGTTGTTGAGTTCAATCATATACCTAATTCAGTTAATTCAAAAATAGTTTCAATAATATTTTGAAAATTGGTGAACAATAATGAGCTTCAATATGCATTTCAAGTTTTACCTTAAAAGTTAATTTTGACATATCTAATGATGTGCTTGAGTTTGCGATCATATGCTTGATTAGTTATTTCGTTTTCAATTAAATATGAAAAATTGTTTTCGATTAAAAAAAGAGAAAACTTATAGTTTTCGATTAAAAAAAGAGAAAAATTATAGTTTTTGATTAATTCAAAAATTATTTCAATAATATTTTGAAAGTTGGTGAACAACATTGAGTTTCAATACACATTTCAAGTTTTTATTTTAAAAGTTAATTTTGACATATCCAATGAGTTGGCGATCACATGTTGAATAGTTATTTCGTTTTCAATTTAAAATGAAAAATTATTTTCAATTAAAAAAAGGTGAAATTTATAGTTGTTGAGTTCAATCATATACTAAACTCAGTGTTGTAGTTTATTATTAACGTCATTGCAAAGCTCTACTTACGCTGTAAAAGCTGGAGTGATATGTTCACAAGCATTTCGCTTTTCGTCGAATTTACTTACTAAATGTCAAAATTTTTTTTTTTTTTTTGTGATGTATAACTTATTCTATTTTGCTCATTGGAGAAACTAGCAAATTTGTCTCAGGCCGTGTACGCCATAGAAGCATAAAATGCTCCCTGCCAGCTTTAAACCACAATCTATTTTGCTTATGTTGGTTTCCTCCGCCTTCTTACTTATCTCCTTCTAGATCTGCTTTTCAGTTTATGCATTGTCTAGTCCACATCTGTATTTCGCGATTTGTTGAAATCTATTTGGTTAGTGAGAAAATCCGAGAGGTATCGGATGAGTTTATAAATTGTATGTTTCTAGGGTTTTTGGATTCTCAAGTGAGATTGTTTAGCTAAAAGATGATTATGGTCTTTTCTTGATTTTTTTTTGCAAAACGTGTGGAGAAATCAAAGCTATGCTTCCTATTTTCTATGAGATTTTCTTGTTCAGAGCTATTTTAATCTTCATTTCCTTGAAAACTGTTATGTGATCTATTTTGGGGACTCTTCTTTTAATGTACACATAGATGTTAGAGCAACTTATGAGAAAAAGCTAGTGTAAAACTTCAACTTTTCAAATAGTGTTTCGTGGATATCTTGCATTTGTTCATTTTCTCTACAATAAGCTGAATTATATTTCCATTAGTTGGGGAAACATGTCATTTATTGTAGTTAAGAAAGCTGCTAGAACGGAAGTCTTCAATTTTTTTATGCTGATATGTCATTTTTTTAAAGAGAAATTTGTGAAGCTGATATATATGGTCTGAGTAATCCCAAACTGTTGCTTTTTCATAACTAGACTAGATAAATAAATAATTAAATATAGAAAAATAGTAATAGTCGACCGTCACAACATATACCCTAAAATTACAATGTAAAGAACGAACTTACATATGCATTAATATAAAAATCATAATAATAAAAAAACTGAGAGAAAGGAAAAAATAAAAAAACAAACAAAAAAGTGAAAAAGGTAAACTTTTGTCGATCATAACATCATAGACATACACATACACCATGTACCATCATGACTGATCGATCATTTATCACACCAACACGATTCATCATCATCATCATAAACCCAAAATAGACTCTAATTTTTTCCGTACTATATAAATATAGACGAACGGTCTCTCCCTCCTCTGAACTGTGTGTCTCCACCCATTTCCTTCACTCTCACTACTTTCTCACTAAACGAGTCACCATGGGAAAGGTAACTGAGTAAACCCGCTTCTCTAACATTCTCAAATTTCTCTTTTCTTTTTTTTTGATTTCTCTGCATATGTTTATTTGATCTCTGTTTTGCTTCTGAGCAGAAGGATTCCGCCGCCGAGAAGATAGTGTTTCGTGGATATCTTGCATTTGTTCATTTGCTCTACAATAAGCTGAATTATGTTTCCATTAGTTGGATGAACATGTCATTTATTGTAGTTAAGAATTTTAATCTTCATTTTGACATATCTAATGAGGTGCTTGAGTTGGCGATCATATGTTTGATAAGTTATTAGTTGATGGAAAGATGGGAAATTCATGGTGGGTTTAACCTCTGCAAATGGAAACTCGTCCAAGCCACAATAACTCCATTCTTGGAGCTTCAAACTAAGGCATCCCTCTATGAGAATTCACTAGCAACTGCTTGCTCCAAACACAGTTTCAAAGGCTGTGAAAGTGGAGGAGAAGACAGTGGAAGTTAAGGGAAAAGGCAAATGTATATGGAGAATGCTTGTTGCGTTGGTTTTGGGTGCGGTTTGTGAAATTGTAGGACCGATGTTATCGCTATACCTTTGGATAATGTGAGGCAATGGCAGTTGTTCATGAGAAATGTGATAAAAAATAGATGTTGTTGACGAAGAAGGCAAGAAGTAGTTTGGTGTTTTTAGAATGTTGTATTTGTCTTTGTGTTTGTAATGTAAATTCTTCTTCTTCTGATTGTTTTTTTTTGTTTGTTGAAGGTTTGGTGAGATGAGTTTTCACATGTAGAATCTTGCAATATGAGTATAAAGTTATTAATTTTCCTTGTTACTTGTTAGAAGTTAAAACATTTGTTTATAGTTACGATCGATAACATATAATCTGGTTTATTTTGTATTGTTGGTATTTTTCAAACAATTTTCTTGAAAATGACTGATACGATTTAAGTATTTATGAGTATAAAATCACATTAGCAGATTATAAATATGTTTTGTGTTGCATAATAAGTACAATTTTATAATCTTCTTTGTAAAACCTAATATTTTGTTTATTACATACTAATACTATTTAAGTATTTTTACAGTCGCATTAGCAATTTTTTGTCAAACAAATAATAAAAATCACATTTAGCAGATTATATAATGATTACTTCCATCGAATTTTTTTTAATTAAAAAAAGAGAAAAAGGGCCGCATGTCACATGATGAATGGCGAGGACGCATAATTAACATTGTTCCCGATATCACAAGATTATTTATTACTTCTTGAGATTAATACCCCTCGGGGATTTCTGAATTCTGCTTTCTGATAACAAATCGCGACCTCGGCCTCTTTACTCCGGCCGTGCTTTCTGTTCATCTGGTTTCTCTCTTCAAGCTGGTTAATCTCATCTCTTTCTCTCACTATCTTTTTGGTATAATTTTTACTAATGTTGGTTTCCTCTGCCTTCTTACTTGTCTCCTTCTATATCTGCTTTTCAGATTATGCATTGTCTAATCCAGATCTGTATCTCGCGATTTGTTGAAATCTATTTGGTTAGTGAGAAAATCCGAGAAGTACCGGATGAGTTCATAAATTGTTTGTTTCTAGGGTTTTTGGATTTTCTAGTGGGATTCTTTATCTAAAAGATGATTCATGGCCTTTTCTTGATTCTTTTTTGCAAAACACGTGGAGAAATCGAAGCTATGCTTCCTATTTTCTGTGAGATTTTCTTGTTCAGAGCTATTTTAATCTTCGTTTCCTTGAACTGTTTTGGGATCTATTTTGGGGATACTTCTTTTAATGTACACATAGAAGTTAGAGCGAGTTATGAGAAAAAGCTAGTGTAAAACTTCAACTTTCCAGATAGTGTTTCGTGGATATTTTGCAGTTGTTCATTTGCTCTACAACAAGCTGAATTATGTTTCCATTAGTTGAAAACTTTTATAGAAGTCCTCACCACAATAATGGCTTCCCGCAATACTTTTATACAGAATGTTCCAGTCACATGTGTGTGGGACTTTGGAAATACTTTTATCCGGATGGATATGATATCATGACCTTGAAAGATAGCATTGAAGCTGCTCTCAAGCGAATGATTCCAGGTTTCATTGTAGAGAAACTAATTGCGGTTGGTTATATATACAGTAGAACCTCTATAAATTAATACTCGATAAATTAATAATCACTATAAATTAATAAATTTTGTCGGTCCCGAGTCGAGCCAGTGTAAAAATTTATAAAATTCGATAAGATAATAAGATAATATTTGTTTTGAAACTCATATGTAAATATATAGGCCCAATAATAAGATAAATTAATAATTATAAATATAGGCTTATATATAGTAAAATATGACTATTGTTGTGTTGCTTTTTTGAAAACTATTCTCGCTCGAGTTCATCTCTAATATTTCTTATTCCATCAATAATATTTGGTGTTGTTTTCTTGATTTGCATCCAAAATTATGAAAAGTTCTACAAGTTATAACTGATTCATGATGCATAACTACAATCAAATGTTCCATATTATATCATCTTCAACTTCATCATCAACATTAAGGACGTTAGCCACAATTTTTTATAAACATTGAACTTCTGATAATGTATCACTTTCACATAGATAGTCGAATATGTTATTGACATGCAACTATTATTTTTCGATAATTGAGATTATTAATCACAACTTTATGTTTATGAATGTTGTTCGGCTCATCTTCCAAATTTATTGATGCGACATCTCCTGAACAAATTTTGCACGGTTGGAAGCAATTTGCTATTGTTAGAGTTCAAACCGAAAAATATCTCTATAAATTAATAACTCAATAAAATAATAAAATTTTGAAGTCCCAAACTTATTAATTTATAGAGGTTTTACTGTATTGAACCTATTGTTGAGGAAGGTAAAAAATTTCTCATTTTTTTGTGTTTTTCCTGTGATTAACATGTTTGAATAAATGATGGCTTATGAAATTGGAATCTTCAGAATGAATTCAGCGAAGAACCGACATAGATGATCTATATGCAATTAAGAGAATGTTCATGACCGCACTTAAGAAGAGGGAGCATATTCTCATAATCGCTGGAGATGTAGATTTCCTATCTACGGTTGAAGGACTGCGTGGTGAAAACAAATATGTGATGATAGCGCTACTTAAAAATTCAAAGAGGTGCGTCCATCCTTTAGAGACAAAGAGAGAATAGGAACTGATCCAAAAGCAATTTCCAAGGCTGTGATGATAGCGCTACTTAAAAATTCAAAGAGGTGCGTCCATCCTTTAGAGACAAAGAGAGAATAGGAACTGATCCAAAAGCAATTTCCAAGGCTGTGGTTTCTCATTTTTTTGTGTTTTTCCTGTGATTAACATGTTTGAATAAATGATGGCTTATGAAATTGGAATCTTCAGAATGAATTCAGCGAAGAACCGACATAGATGATCTATATGCAATTAAGAGAATGTTCATGACCGCACTTAAGAAGAGGGAGCATATTCTCATACTCGCTGGAGATGTAGATTTTCTATCTACGGTTGAAGGACTGCGTGGTGAAAACAAATATGTGATGATAGCGCTACTTAAAAATTCAAAGAGGTGCGCCCATCATTTAGAGACAAAGAGAGAATAGGAACTGATCCAAAAGCAATTTCCAAGGCTGTGAAGGAGAAGGAGAAGACGGTGGAAGAATGCTTGGTGCGTTGGGTTTGGGTGTGGTTTGTGGAACTTCTTGGGAAGAAGTTTAGAAGACCAAGAACATCAATAATTTTTTTGGTTGATAAAAATTTACTTTTTTTGTAATCCGCTTAATGAGAACTTAAAGATAAGATTGTAGTTCTATTTTGGTGCCAAACTGTTATAACGCACCTACTTCAGGATTTGCTGCACTAGGAGCCTGTCAGTTACGTCGTAAGCTCTTTCGCAGGGGTATGGACGAGTTGACCACTGAAATACTGTTTGACATTTGTGGCATTTGTGGCATTTGTGATGTCGATACGGTATTTCGATCTTAATGAAATTATTTCTCTTTAAACCGGCTCGATTCACCAATCCGTTCACCTCATGAGACATAACAAGGGTGTTCTCAGCATCCCAGAATAGAGTGGTAGAAAAAGATGGATCTTCTGCCATAGTTACCAAATCGAAGCTTTCGATGGATGGGTGGAAAAGTGAAAGGTTGACAAATGATCGCACATGATTTTGACGGAGGGATGAAAAGCTATTTGTTGAAACCCTCGACGGTGTCGAATTGAGGGACTCGATAAATTTTATAGCATGAATTTAGGGTTACACCAAAAAATTTACAGCTGTCAAATTGGCCGGCTGGGCTGTCCATGGGCTAAGCTTTGGCTTTTGTTTTCAAAATATTATTGGTCCCCAAGCAATGAGAAATCGATTGGACACTGAAGCAGGTGCGTTAATTTTGACATATCCAATGAGGTGCTTGAGTTGACGATTATATATTTGATAAGTTATTTTGTTTTCAATTTAAAATTTAAAATTGTTTTTGATTAAAAAAAGAGAAAACTTTTAGTTGTTGAGTACAATCATTAGCCGAATTCAGTTAATCCAAAAATAGTTTCAATAATATTTTGAAAGTTGGTTAATGAGTTCTAATATGCATTTCAAGTTTTAGATTAAAAGTTAATTTTGACATATCAAATGATGTGCTTGAGTTGACGATTGATAACTCTCATATTTTACTCCTAAAACCTATCATTTCAAGATCCTTTACAAGTGCTTTAACCCGGTTTTCAATGGTTTTAAAGTGATTTCCACGTTTCCTAGTCTCAAGAGTCATTTCAGGGAAATTGGACAAAAACATACATTTTGGAGCAAAACGGAAACTTCCAGGACAAGTGCTCGGGGGCATAAGTTTAACATCAAACGGTGACATTCCCACCACAAGATCAAGCTCATAATTGGAGAAAAGATAGCCTTTTAAGCTGTCTTTCACCTCGAGCTAGTTTGAGTTCAATCCCACGGTTGGATCTCAAATTATAAAAGAAGTAAGAAATTTCGTCAGAAACATCCTCAGAAGAAGGCTGGTCGCGCCATGAATATTCAGAAGACCAATGGCCGGCCCATACCTTGAGTTCAATCCCACACGCGGCCAGGGCACTTCGGCCCATCCCGAGTCCGTTTGCACTTATTCGATATTTCCCGAGGTTAAAACGCAAAGCCCACCTATGAAGACATGAAGGCTTATATAAGGAGACCCCTAGGGCTTCACAAAGGACGTGACTTTTTTCCAGAGATTTTCCGAAACACTTCTCACGCCGCCGGAGAGAGAGAGAGAGAGAGAGATCGACGGCATCCGGAGTCGAAGACCTCGAGAGAGATTTTTCTGCAACCGCCACCTTCCTTCCCTTCTCTTTTCATCTACTGTTCTTAGTTCTTTGTTTTTCACTACTTTAAGAAGATCTCTTCATTCGAATTTTCTTTGGAGAAGTTTTCTAACCCTGTTTCTTATTCAATACAATTCGCACCTTTTCATATCTCGAAGGATGTCTCTCGTTCCCATGAACGACTAGTCATCTAGTTGGGTTTTAAGGGGGTTTTCAAAGGAGTTTAATCATTGATCGATTTTGCTAGGTTGATAGAGATAAAATTTCCATTAGGTATCTTCGTTTATGTCTTGCTCTTATTGGATGTTTGCTTTTCTGATCAATTAGCAACTGATTCCAGGACGATTAGATACACGATTGTGTGGTCTATCGTTTGGATCTAGAGTTTAACGAGTGGACCGCACCGTAGGATGCTTAGCCATATCGACGGACCGCACCGCGATTGTTTACAAATAGGTGAATGTTATGTTTGCGCGTTTGACTCGCAACGTGGGATGATAACTCATATCCGCAGAACGAGGCAAACGTTGGTGGTTAGATCCGCGAGCGCGAGGTAATCATAGTCGACCGTTTTACCATAAGAACCTAGCCCACTAAGTCATTTAAAACCTAATCTATTGCTTGTTAGATCCGATTCATGAACCCCGGAGAACACCCCTAAACCCAACGCCTTTTACCTATTGATTTAAAACCGTTTAATTCTCTTTCACTGCTGGAAAACCGATACTGCAAACTGTGACATACAAACCCCCCAACCTTTCATTTTGATTTAAAGAAGTTAGAAATCCTAGAACTTTCGCGAACACAACAATCTCTGTGGATTCGATCCCTTACTATACTACTGTGATTGTTGTGCACTTGCAGCTATCTTAGTGGTAAAACTTGGAGTAACAAAACCAACCGCATCATGTTTTTGGCATCGTTGCCGGGGATTGTTTGTTTTTGCGAATTTTCAGTTTCCAATTCCTCTTTTAAACCGCATTGAATTTCAAGCTTTTCTGTTCATTACTCACGATTCTCTTGTATCTGCCTTTCATGTTTCAGTTGTATGACCGCTAGAAGGAACGGTTCTAACGTTTTACCCCACTACATCGATATCGACATGCACGAAAATTAAATCTGAAGGTTAAGAAGACAGATCAGCATGGCCGAAAACGAGGCCGCTCTTGAAGTTCAACGAAACCGCGAAGAAGCTCTTTGCAACCCTGGTCGAGCACCTCCCGTTTTTTAATACGGAGAGCCACAACTAACAACAATGGAAACCCGATTAACCAAATTGGCGAGGTTGACTCGGATGGAGAAGAACTCGATCCTACCTTGCAACAAGGAGGACGAAATCCGATAATCGAAAATGGCGCAAACCAAACAGACCCTATCGTTCAACCGGGAGACAGAGACGCCAACCGACCTATTCTACCCGCCAACCAACCAAAGCGAGTAAGGAACAACACCATAGCTAATCACGACACTCCTGATCAGCACTTTCAGAATCGAGCTGCGATTCAAGTGAACGTCCCTCATGAGGACGAGCTAGAGATCAAACCGCAAATCATCTCTTTGGTGAAACAAAACCAGTTTCATGGGCTGTCAAACGAGCATCCGATGGACCACATCGAACTTTTTGAAGAGATTTGCAGCACTACAAAGACTAGCCGAATCCCTCTCGACTATCTGAAGTGTAAGCTATTTCCATTCTCTTTGAGCGACAAAGCTCATAGATGGCTGAAGACTTTACCACCATGATCGATAACTAACTGGGTGGAATGCAAATCCCCCTTCCTCAATCACTTCTACACGAAGTCACGATCCAATCTGCTGAGAAACAAGATCCAAGGTTTTCAACAAGGACCGGTTGAGTCATTCTTTGAAGCATGGGAGCGATTCAAAGACTACGAACGCGATTGCCCTCACCATGATTTCTCCGGAGCCAGCTTGCTAAACACATTCTACCGCGGACTGCAAGCTAGGTACCTGATATCTCTGTAATTTACATGATTTTAGTACATGTTTCATGATAGTTAGGACTTCATTCTTACACTTTAGTGATAGCTTGCATCACATTTTCACCCATGTTAGGATTAGATGCATTATGTTAGGTTTCTGCATAGTCGTGCATGTTTGGAGTGTGTTCTCAGGTGCTTAGGATGATCCGAAGAAGAGACCAAGGAGGGAAGTCACAAATAGAGAATGAGCCGGTAATATCGAGCATGGATCACGACACGAGGTCGATTTAGACGAGTAGCAGCTGCTTAGTCCCGAAAGGAGAACCTCGGTGTGAAGATTCAGCAAGAGGATGCCCAAAGAACAGATATCGGAGCAAGGCAACGGGAAGTGCCCGATTCAAGTACCAAGGAAGGGAAGCCTTCACGACATGACCCCGAAATCCTTGCCCGATATGGAGACTGCCCGAAGAATCAAGAAGAGTTAGCATTTCGGCTCGTCCATAACGATGTAAGCCCGAAACGCTAAAAACAAAAAAGTACCATTTCGGGAAAGTGGTCCCAACGTTTATGTTTTTCCATTTTTGTGTATAAATACCTACTCCCTCACCCTTATCTCTTCATCACATTTTCTACTTTTATTTTCTGCCTTCTCTTTCAAGAACCGAAAACTTTGTATTTTCCACCATTGAAGCTTGTTTAAAGCTTTGATTTTTATGCAATCTTAGAGTTTTAAGTCTTATAGCTTAGTGTTATTTTCTTAAAGCTTCTTCCTTTTCTTGCTTTTGATTATCTCACGGCTTACGAGTTACTCTCTCTTCCTTATGGATCTTGAGGTTTCTCAAATGCCTTGTGAGTAGTCTATTTCGGTTTTAGGGCAAAAGGGGTAGGGAAAATGAGTTAAAGTTCCAACCTTTGATGCGGATCTGTGCTTAATCCATCTTAATCCTTTCTTATTTGATGCTATTAATGCTTAGTCATCTTCGCTATTTGAACTTTGCCATCGAGCTTCTTCAAACAAACGCCATGTTTGAATGTTTGCAAGGACCAATCTCATAAGAGATTCGCTCATCCTAGCCTAAGAGATTAGATGCCTAGGGAGCGTTTTGGCATAGTAGAGTTGTTTATTCAAGCTTGATGTCCTCATGGATCACTACGTGATAACGAGGTTAGGTCGTGAGACAGCAAAGAGACTTATGCCACGACAGTGGATTTGTCCAGATCCTGAACTCTGCGCTAAAGGATTAGCCTTATAGGAAGGGAATCCAGCATCAAAGGAAGGATCTTTAACGTGTTAGACCGAAGAACCCCTTGTCCCTTGAACCGATTCTTGTTTTCTTTGCAAGTTCGTATTGTAGCCATCTTATTTTCAGATCTTTAGCATTATCTAGTTTCAATACTTGTTTTCTGCCCTTTTAGTATCTTAATAATAGATTTTCACCATTTCACCTCTTTCTTTTATCTATTTTAGCTTGTGAAAGAATTCCATAAATGCAATGCCTCGAAATCTCTCATCGGATTGATAAGACCCATAACCTATACTACATTCGGTCATAAGTAGTGGGTCATTGACTGAGTAGAACCCATACAAGAAAATCTACTTATCCATTGGCGCCGTTGCCGATTTGAGAGATATTTGAGCATTGAATTTCTAATTCTTAGCAAGACTACGACTTTACTTTGTTTTCGACTCTAACATCGTTCCTTTAGACTTTTTTCGCAGGTACCTATAACAACACGTTCAAATGAATGACATGTACCATCCCCAAGAAGGAATGAATAACGCACAACTAGAACAGGCCGATATACCGCGACATCAACGTCTAATCGGCGAATGTGATTCCCCCACCAACTACAGATCACGAATCGGTATCACCCCACCCTCAAGTGATGCTGGGTACGAGATAAAGAGTAGTATGCTTGCCATGGTCCGGAACAACAAATATCAGGGTGAAGCCGTGGAAGATCCCCTAGACCACCTCGACGATTTTGAGAAAATTTGTTCTTTGACCAAACAAGAAGGAATCTCGGATGACGGCTTCAAACTACGTCTTTTTCCCTTTTCTGTGGGAGGCAGAGCACACCAATGGGAAAAGACTCTCAAGCCGGGGTCTATAAAAACATGGGATGAATGCAAACGAGCCTTCCTCAAGAAATTTTTCTCGCCGTCAAGAACAGCGAAGCTGCGATTGGAAATCTCCACGTTCACCAACTTGAAGATGAAAGATTCAGTGAAGCTTGGGAACGTCTACAAGGGTACACACTAAAGTGCCCCCATCATGGTTACTCAAGTTCCTCACTACTTAGTATCCTCTATAGAAGAGTGTCAAAGAAATATAGGGATCAACTGGATACTGCAAGTCATGGCATCTTCCTCGGCCAAGAAGTGGACGACGGCATGAACCTCGTCGAAAATATGGCCACAAGTGATAGTAATTACGAGGACGACGTTGAGAACGAACCAACCGAGCTGGATAGGCAGAGGGAAAGCGAGGTGACGCAACTACAGGCCCGCTTGGACGCGCTACTAAAAAGCCAACATGCTCAAAACGCTAAGGTAGCGAGTATCGGGGTCATCCCGATGGAACCAAGCCGATATGGGGACACAACTACCAAAAAAAAGCAAAGACAATATGAGGAAACTCCAATTTCGGCTACATTTCCTCCGCAAGCCCCTCCGAACAATGCAAATGCCTACACTCAGCAGGCATTTACTCATCTTCCCCACTGTTACTCTCAACATCAACAATATCAAGCTCCATACCCACCACCACCATACGGACATTACGGTTTCTACCCACAACATCCACAACAGCAAGATTCCGACATCAAGAATCTTCTCACTCAACTGGTTCAAAGTCACTGCAGCAGCAACCAAGACATCAAATCAATCAATTCACGCTTGGACAAGCAGGAAGAACATATCAAGCTAATCCAACAACCAACGCACAATGCATCAACTACACAAACAGCCTACGTACAAGCTGTAACCCTACGAAGCGGTAAGATTCTTGCACCAAAAGCTCAAGCTCCGAAGATCAGCGAGGACGCTTCAGTTCTAGTGGGGGGGGGACAGCTCTGAAAAATCAGAAGTCAACAATAAGGTAGAAGAGGTTCAAGAAAAAGTTGAAGATCAGCTGTTCACCAAACTCAGAGAACAAAATATCGGGATGACATCGATACCTGCTGCCCGTTTTGAGAAACCAAAAGAACCACGATTTGTTCCACCCGCATACAAACCTCCTTACCCCTTTCCAGGAAGGTTCAAGAAGGAACTCCTCGAGAAATACAGAGCTCAGTTTGCAGAGCATCTGAAGAAAGTGGAACTCACCATGCCGCTCATGGATGCTTTGGCGTTGGTACCACCGTATCAAAAATTAATAAAAGATGCAATCTTAGCGAGAACGAAAGAACTCCAAGGCATGATGGTAATGACAGAAGAGTGTAGCGCCATTATCTAGAAGAAAGTTGTGCCGAACAAGCTAGACGACCCGAGAAGCTTCACTCTCCCATGTTCAATTGGTCCACTCACATTCAACAATTGCCTTTGCGATCTAGGGGCAAGTGTGAGCCTCATGCCACTGTCAATAGCTAAATGACTGGGTGCCTCCCAAGAGCGCTTGTTTAGAGTCTCATAATTTGACTTTTCTAGGCCGTTTAAGCTTTGCTGGGGTCTTGGAGATGAACCACGGTCTTTTCTAGTACTCGGTATTCCTCATTTCCCAAATATGGCTTCAGTTTGTGTCCGTTCACCGTGTAATCCTCTCCGTCCCTCCCGAAAAGTGTCACGGCTCCGTATGGCAATACTTCTTTGATGGTGTATGGTCCGGACCATCGTGAATTTAAATTTCCGGGGAACAATCTCAATCTTGAGTTGTATAGCAGCACTTGATTCCCTGGTGGGAACTCTTTCGGTTTGATCTTCTTGTCGTGGAGGACTTTTGTTTTCTCCTTGTAGATCTGTGAGCTCTCGAATGCTTCTAAGCGGATTTATTCTAGCTCGTGTAGGTTTATTAGCCTCTTCTCTTGAGCTGTCTTAATGTCGAAATTCAAGAGTTTAATGGCCCATTGAGCCTTGTACTCAAGTTCCACGGGCAAGTGACATGCCTTGCCATATAGGAGAGCGTAAGGAGACCTTCCAATGGGCGTCTTGAAAGCAGTCCTCTATGCCCATAGAGCGTCGTCTAACTTTGCTGACCAGTCTTTTCTTGTGGCTCCGACTGTTTTTTCCAATATCGCCTTGATCTCGCGATTGGATATCTCGACTTGCCCGTTTGTCTTTGGGTGGTAAGGTGTAGCTACCTTATGCTTGACTCCATGCTTCTTTAGGAGATTCTCGAATAGCTTGTTGATAAAATGACTACCACCGTCACTTATTACCACTCTCGGGATCCCATACCTCAGAAAGATAGTTGACTTTAATAGCTTTAGGACTAACTTTGCATTGTTGGTGGGGCTAGCTACGGATTCGACCCATTTCGAGACATAATCAACAACAACTAATATGTACTTGTTGCCATAGGAGGAAGAAAATGGCCCCATGAAGTCAATCCCCCATACATCGAAAATATCGACTTCCAATATCGGGTTCTGTGGCATCTCGTCCCGTTTGCTAATGTTCCCCTTACTTTGGCACGCTTCGCAAGAGGAAACATACTCATGAGTGTCTTTGAATAAAATAAGCCACCAGAATCCTGCGTGCAAGATTTTTGTTGCAATCTTGAACGTGGCGAAATGACCACCATAGGCTGAACCGTGACAATGGAATATGATCCCTTTCGCTTCTCCTTTCGACACACATCTTCTGTAGATCCCATCTATCCCTCTCTTGAAGAGATACGGCTCGTCGTAGAAGAAATAATTAATGTCCTTGAATAATTTCTTTCTCCGGTAAGCATCAAGGTCATTTGGGATGTCTACACTCACCAAGTAGTTGATATAGTCTGCATACCAAGGAATGTCGTTTTCTTCCATGCTGGCTACAATTTCCAAACTCTTATTAACTCGGTACATTCCTCCTAGGACATCTGCCATCATGAGTTGTTCTTCTGGTAGAGCACCATTGATGGGAATCAAGTCTTCTATCCTCATCCGGGATAAGTGATCAGCTACACCGTTCTCTATTCCCTTTTTGTCCAGGATTTCCATGTCAAACTCTTGTAGCAGGAGGATCCACCTTAGCAGTCTCGGCTTGGTGTCCTTTTTCGCATAGATATACCTTAGTGCAGCATGGTCCGTGTAAACGATCACTTTTGATCCCACCAAGTAGCTTCTGAATGTTTCAAAGGCAAACAGTACTGCTAATAGTTCTTTCTCGGTCGTGGCGTACTTCACTTGGGTATCGTCTAGCGTTTGGCTTGCGTAGTAGATCACGTGTAACTTCTTCTCTTTCCTTTGGCCGAGAACAGCTCCCACGGCATAATCACTCGCGTCACACATAATCTCGAATGGAAGGTCCCAATCAGGAGCTTGAACTATGGGAGCACTCACAAGTGCGTCCTTGATTGTGTTGAACGCTTGGAGGCAATCTTCGTCGAAGACAAACTCGGCTTCCTTGCATAAGAGCCGTGTGAGTGGTCTAGCTATCTTGGAGAAATCACGGATGAACCTTCTGTAGAAGCCCGCATGACCAAGGAAGCTACGGATTTCTTTCACCGTGGTGGGTGGCTTCAAATGCACCATGACCTCTATTTTCGCCTTATCGACCTCGATACCCCTCTCCGATATCTTGTGACCAAACACTATTCCTTCTCTGACCATGAAATGGCACTTCTCCCAATTTAGTACCAAGTTAGTCTCCTCACAACGTTTGAGAACCCTGCACAAATTCGACAAACAAACACCAAAAGAGCGACCATACACAGAGAAATCGTCCATAAACACTTCCACCATTTCCTCTATTAGGTCAGAGAAAATTGACATCGTACATCTTTGGAAAGTTGCTGGTGCATTACATAACCCAAATGGCATCTTTCGATATGCAAATGTACCATATGGACATGTGAATGTGGTTTTCTCTTGATCGTTTGGGTGTATCGGTATCTGGAAGAAGCCGCTATAGCCATTCAGAAAACAATAGTATGGATGGTTAGCTAGCTTTTCCAGTATTTGGTCTATGAAAGGGAGGGGGAAGTGATCTTTTCTTGTGGCCAAGTTTAATTTTCTATAATCAATACACATTCTATGGCCTGTTATGGTTCGTGTGGGTATTAATTCGTCTTTCTCAGTCTTGACTACTGTGATTCCTCCCTTTTTGGGCACACAATGGACAGGTGAAACCCAAGTGCTATCCAAAATTGGATAGATAACACCCGCATCTAGAAGTTTAAGAATCTCTTTCTTAACAACTTCTTTCAAATTAGGGTTTAACCTTCTTTGATGTTCTACAGAAGTCATAGATTCATCTTTTAGATGTATCCTATGTGTGCAGAGGGAAGGGGATATGCCCTTGATGTCATCCAAGGAATAACCAATTGCTCTCCTAAACTTCCTCAATTCACGTAAAAGGGAGGACAATTCTAATTCGTTTAAGTTTTCATTGACAATGACTGGGTAAGATGAGTTAGGACCTAGGAAAGCGTACCTTAGCCCTTCTGGAAGAGGTTTGAGCCCGAGTTTTGGAGCGTCTAGTTCATTCCAATCTCCTCTCATGCATTGGCCTTCCGAGCTCGTTGTACCCATATCGGCCCGATCTCGATATGTCCCTTCTTTTGTTTTCTAGGCGATTTTGTGCCCCCCGTGCTCCAGGTCCTCTGGATATCCATCATCTTCCAGGGCTTTCCTCGCATCCAGATGCATAACATAGACCTCACTCTCCTGTTCCACCTGCCCGTGCTGCCTCTCCTCTTTTGTCAAAGCGACAAGCAACAGATCTTTTAAAGTAAGCTCTTGAAGGAGCTCATCGTTCAGCTTATCCATTGCGTCCACACAGAATATCTTTCCTCCTATGGTGGGTTTCTTCATCACTTCTTTTATGTCGAACTTGAGGATGATATCCTTTCCAAGATTCAGCTTAATCTTGCCTTTCTTTACATCAATCACCGCGCCTGCCGTGGCTAGACATCAAAGATGATAGAATTGCAGCATTGGAAGCGACTTCTGGGATGATCCACGAAGTGTGTCGATCGACACAGCTGGTGTCGATCGACACCAACTCTGCAGCTCGAATCTCTGCACTCTTTCTGCAATTCAGCTCCGAAATCCTTGTTTCCATAACAAACACATCGTCCTCCATCAATTTAGCACCGATTAGACACTCACTCTCGCCCAAAGTCCTGAAGATATGACTGTTCCCACTCCAATCTTCGAGCTCCACAACTTCTTTAGAGTTTTCAGCCAACCGTGAGATAATCAAAAGCAAGAAAAGGAAGAAACTTTAAGAAAATAACACTAAGCTATAAGACTTAAAACTCTAAGATTGCATAAAAATCAAAGCTTTAAACAAGCTACAATGATGGAAAATACAAAGTTTTCGGTTCTTGAAAGAGAAGACAGAAAATAAAAGTAGAAAACGTGATGAAGAGATAAGGGTGAGGGAGTATGTATTTATACACAAAAAGGGAAACATAAACGTTGGGACCACTTTCACAAAATGGTACTTTTTTGGCTTTTAGCGTTTCGGGCTTACGTCGTTATGGACGAGCCGAAACGCTAACTCTTCTTGATTCTTCGGGCAGTCTCCATATCGGACAATGATTTCGGGGTCATGTCGTGAAGGCTTCCCTTCCTTGGTACTTGAATTGGGCACTTCCCGTTGCATTGCTCCGATATCCGTTCTTTGGGCATCCTCTTGCTGAATCTTCACACCAAGGTTCTCCTTTCGGGACTAAGCCGCTGCTACTCATCTAAATCGACCTCGTGTCGTGATCCATGCTCGATATTACCGGCTCATTCTCCATTTGTGAGTTCCCTCCTTGGTCTCTTCTTCGGATCATCCTAAGCACCTGAGAACACACTCCAAACATGCAAGACTATGCAGAAACCTAACCTAATGCATCTAATCCTAACATGGGTGAAAATGTGATGCAAGCTATCACTAAAGTGCAAGAATGAAGTCCTAACTATCATGAAACATGTACTAAAATCATGCAAATTACAGAGATATCAACACCCCCAAACTTGCATTTTTGCTTGTCCTCAAGCAAAAGCCAACCGGAGGGGTGCAGATTTAAAATAAAAGGTGTAAGTTCGAATCTAAAACGCCATTTTAAGGAAATCAACTCAATGTCTAAGTTCAGGTTTCTAAGATGCAAGTCGAATTCTACTTGTCCAAAAAGCCTTAGCCACATTCATCACAATAATCAAGCGAAATCAATCCTAACTTAGATGCACATTCAAATTCCCAATTCCCTTTCACATTCATTATGAAATTTAAAATGTGGATCTCATTCATGTCTGTCAAACAACTCACTTGGTTCAGGGTAAGGTAACGAGCTAAATATGAACTCGTAGCGCGATCGGGTTAAGTGTTTAAGTGAGATCACTCATGAAAGGAACCTTCTTAATGCAAAATGTTAAGGGTAAAAACCAATGGATGCATACAAGGCTAGACTTCCATCTACCCAGAACATCTATTTCGTCTCCTACCCTATTCTAAACTGTTCCCTCCTAAGCTACCCGTTGCCTTGACATTTCGCCTTAAACCTGATATCAATCCTCGATATTATCTTTCCTTGTCATCTTCGGGGGACTTCTTCTTTGTTGGAGATCGGTTTCGGCTTTCTGGCTCCTTTGTTGCGTTCCTTGTGTTTCACCCTTGGTGTTGTTGGCCGGATTTAGATTTGTTGATTGGCCTTCTTTTGCTTTTTCTTGGAACCGCTTTTTCTTCTTTTGGTTTCGAGCCTCATTTGTTGCCGCCATCTCTTTTATTCGTGTCCCCGTCTGACTCCTTGGTTTCCTTTCCTTTCCTTCTGTCAACGCATGATTAGATTGGAATATAACCCCATTCTTTTTCCTAGTCTACCCAGCAATATCGGCTTCTGATTTTGGTGTCAAGCCGTTTCAGTATCCATACCACATAACCTAGTGTTGACTCGAGATGTGAGCCAACGTCTACATGGAAATCTAACCTTGTCGATCTAAACCCAACACTTTTTGCCTAAGAAGATTCAAAAATGGTGCAAAGGCCTCACATGCTCTCACAAAAGTGTTTATTGGTTTAAAAACAATGGTTTCGGTTTAGGGTGCGGTCTGGTACTTGGACTAGCAAGAGGGTGGTAAAAAGGGAAAAGAAAGTCCAAGTGAAATCCATGAGCTATTTGACAAATATGAACGAGATAATTAGATTTTCAAATTAACGGTTCAAGTTTATTAGGGAAATGGTTCAAGTCGCAATGCATCAAGCCAAAACTGAAATTCACAGGACAAATTCCAAATGTGGCACTGCCTTAAGCTCAGTCTAATTCAAAATGCATCACACAAACAAGAACTAAGGCACTGAATTCATGACTTAAAAATGGCTATTTACAAGGATTCGTTATACTTAACACCTTATGCAATTGCTTGTGAATCCTAAATGAATGCATATAGACTCAATCCTAACATGGAAATGCAATTTCATGAGTTCTTTTTGTGGGACAATTTTTTCAAATTTTTTCAATTTTTTTTTGTGTTTTTCTATGCAAATATTATGAATGCAAGTACTATATACTCCCCCAAACTTAAATCACACAGTCTCTGTGTGATAGAAGAAAGGAAGAATATGGTCCTATGATAATGCAAAATTTCAAGCAAAATGTACAATGGTTTTAAAGTGTTACCCCTGGTTATATCGGGTTGTGACCGTTGGAGGAGTCCGGTATCGTGTGACTCAGTAATCTGCAGACGGATGCAATTGCATCTGGTTGATCGTTACGGGGTGAACCCGTTTTGTCTTGCCAGGTTATACTTTGATAACAGTTTTAGATCGTTATCTCGACCCGATTTTCGAGTGTGAATCTTTCACACTGGCTGGTACATGGGTCTCACTGCCGTAACGACCAATTCATCCAGTTTTCTTCCCGTTATGACTCCCCGATATTCCACTTCCTGATATCTATATCACCGTTCCACTCATGGTTATTTTTAATAATGCAAAGTAAAGAGAGAGATCGATGCTTGTGCAGCTGCTCGGTTCTTGCGTTCCAAACGACCAAGCTCCTGGTTCAGTGCGACTAGTTCTTTGTCTCTGTTGCTTCTGGTACTTAGCATGCACCTGAAAGCAAAAGTAAGAACCAAATTAGTAACCAAAAACAAAAATTAAAAACCTAGACAAAATTCTAATCCTAGAAATATGTAGGCAACTAATCTCCTTCCCCGGCAACGGCGCCAAAATTTGATACGGGTCAAATTTACCCTAAGCAACTCTCTCAAATTAAGAGATCAGTTGTAGTACTTAGGGATCGAATCCACAGAGAAGGGATAGTCACACAGCAATTTTCTAAATTCGAATTAAGCTAGGAAGAATAATAAAAGTAAAGACAGAAAGCAATTTAAAACGATGTAAGTTCAGGAGACGAAACGCTAGGTTCAGGGAAATTCTCAGGTGATCTAAATTGTAGGTCTAGACAGGATGTTAGGAAATATGAAGAACTGTTCTAGAACTCGAAACACTAATGTAAAATCAACCAACTCTCGCTGCGAAGATTATCTATGCCTAAATTCCAGAAAACCAAATCTCTTTGCGAATTCAAACAA
>JAHZTW010000001.1:345056575-345073208 GCA_020283515.1 Alliaria petiolata
TTAGCTTGTGAAAGAATTCCATAAATGCAATGCCTCGAAATCTCTCATCGGATTGATAAGACCCATAACCTATACTACATTCGGTCATAAGTAGTGGGTCATTGACTGAGTAGAACCCATACAAGAAAATCTACTTATCAGTACCAACTCTCACTCGACACAGCCAACAATGGAGATTTCACCACAAAGACGGAGCGACAAGGAAGCGCACTCGATTTGGGAGAAGACAAAGACAAGCCTTTAATACTTTGAAGACCCTTCTTGGCCACGGTAGGGGCAAAGATCGACCACACAAGCAACTTCATAATTTTCTTGCATATAAGTCAGAAGAGATTCTATCCGAAGGAGCTAAACATTTCACCGTCGGAAAGAGGGAGCCAAGCTATTGAAAAGGAGAAAAAGGGGATGATACCAAGAGTGGACCAGCTCTACTCAAGACCTTTCTCAAGAATCGAAATTCTAATTCCTCCCGAGCTAGGAGAACTAAGTGAAGAAGAAATAGCCAAGACAGTCAAGAAGACCAAGCAAGTGATCCTAAAAGCCAGAATTCTTAGGAATAGGAACGGAGGCACGTTGCTAATACGGAAACAAGGCGAAGCTTTAGGAGAGACAACTCCGGAAGCCATTTCCTCAATCGCCTAAGCCTCAAACAATGTCGAGCTAAACGACTTAAACAAAAGCGCTTGGTGGGAGGCAACCCATCCGGTACGTGTTTTCAATTTTCTTTCTTTCATTTCTAACAAATAGTTTTTGCAAGTTTTATGTATTTAGGCATATAAAAAAAAAACAAGAAAAACCCAAAAATATGAAGAGGAGCCTCGGAAGGAGGTTGGCCGCGCGAGCACCAGCTCGTGCCGTGGAGAGATATGGCGTGGCCGCGCGACGAGCCACGACCGCGCAGAGGTAAGCAACCTGGCCGCGGCCGCGACAGGCAATGGCGCGGCCAGTGGTCGTCTGAACGGCCAATCCGGAAAACTCATGTTTTCTTCCCGAACCAAACTTCCCGCGTTTTGATACAATCCCGCACCGATAAATCATTCCCGTTAATGTAAGTTAACGAATTTTATTGATTTGTGGCCACCACGCAAGGTAAGTTTTCTCGTTTTAAATTTTTTGAAAATTCAAGGTTTTTTGGTGATAAAAAACACTTTTTAAAAAAAACAAAAAGAGAATTTTTAGAATCAAACTCCCTTTTCTTCTTCTCTTCCAAAAGACTTGGAGATTTTTGAGAGATTCTAGGTTTTTCAAATTTGAACCGTTTTCAAAAATTATTTGGTCTAAACTCATCTAATTTCAAAGGAGATTCAACTTTTAAAGGTCATTCATTCTTATCAACAAGGTATGGTCTCTAATTTTAAAATTCCCTAGAGAACTCAATTTTGAGATTTCTCTTGCTTGACTAGATCAATGTCTAGGATACTTGGATAATGGTAGAAAACCTTGAATTGATGAATTAGATTGCTTAGATTTTGATTTGTGCACCCCAATTTTGGCAAAGTTGAAATCTTTGGAAAGTTGAAATTAGAACTTGCTCTAAAAACCAATTTTGGAGGTATTTATAGACAATTGACTTAGTTTGAACTTAATTCATGCTAGGTATGGCTTAATAGTTGTTGAGTTCAATCATATACCAAATTCAATTAAAACAAAAATAATTTCAATAATATTTTGAAAGTTGCTGAAAAATAATAAGTTTTAATAAAATATTAAATTTAAAATATTTAATTAAAGTTAAAAATCAATCTAACTTAAATAATAATCAAATATTTATAAAAACAATTCGCGCGTAGCGCAGAAAAACACTTAGTCTACTTAATTCCACTTATGTAATCAAAAATATGAAACTGAGTTCACGAAACCCCAAATGGTTTTCTATCCCGACTTGTATTCGTCCCGAATTTTTATCCTATTTTCAATCATATTCAAATAGTTTCTTGTTCAGAATTATTTATTTTATTCAAACATATATGCGAAAGGTAAAAAAATAAACATATGTGTGAGAGTATCTGAAAACCTATTAAAAATTAAAATTTCTAAAATTTCCCAAATATTTTTGAATTTTCCCAATTTTTTTTGAAATATGTGTTACGAAATTGATACTTAACTAAATTATTATGAGTTTGGAAAGAAATTTTAACTTAGAGAATTTCCAGAACCTGTCATGTTACCCAAAGTCTTGTTTCTTATTACCCATTGCCGTTCCATTCTCGAAATTTGACGTCCCAATTCCCGAAATGCACATATCTACCCCAAATAGCGTTTATGGAAGTCCTGATTATTAGAAAGATGGGCTAAGGCCCGGGCCACCTTTCTAATAAAGTTTCAAGTTGATAAAAAAAAAATGAACAGAGATTGCGCACAAATCCAATTAACCCATATCCCACCCCGTTTGTAAAGACAAAATCGATTGTCGAAATCTGAAAGCAAAATCGATTAGGAGAAAAAAATTAGTGGGAGAGTGATGAGCATGTTGGCGTCGTTCCCCCAAAACCATTCTTATTGCGTGTCGTTAAGAATAATAAGTCCGCTTTAATCAACATCCTTTGTATAAATCAACTTCATGTCATTTCTCTCCTAGAGAGGTCGATTGCGAGACGTTTTCTCGATTGGAAGAAGCGAGACTCACTTAACTACTGAAATAAAGGTAATTCACTGTAAATTTCGTAAACGCAAACGCACACCGAAAATCATAAAACGCAAACGCATATATTTATCCCGAACAATAGTATTACAACGCAAACGGAAATACGAAACGATCGGAAATTCCAGAAGATAAACGCTGATTCAAAAGTCCTAGAAACCGAAGAAAGACTAAATTCCTTAACCGCCGAATCCGTAGAGGGTCCTCCCTTGCCTCTTGAGAGCATAAACCACATCCATGGCCGTCACCGTCTTCCTCCGTGCGTGCTCGGTGTAAGTGACGGCGTCGCGGATGACGTTCTCCAAAAAGATCTTGAGGACGCCACGTGTCTCCTCGTAGATCAGACCGCTGATACGCTTGACGCCTCCTCTACGAGCCAATCTCCGAATCGCCGGCTTCGTGATTCCTTGGATGTTGTCTCTCAGAACCTTCCTGTGACGCTTGGCTCCTCCCTTTCCCAAACCCTTGCCTCCCTTTCCACGACCAGACATTTTTCCAGGAAACTTGAATTTTTCTCGAGAAAATTAGCTTTTCAGATCTAACCAGTGTTTAGATAGATTGAGAAATTAGAATGTGGCGGAGCCAATTTATATGCAAGACGAGACCCTTTTAATTTGAGCCCTTAGATATCTTTCTTGATCTAACGGCTGTAGATATCGATCTGCGTGAACAATGATACGACATATTGGCCGTTGATTTATTTTTATCGACGGTTAATATTATCGATCCGCGTGATACCAGCAAGTGAAAATTTGTGATTTTCATGAAGCGCCAAGAATGTGGGGAATGTAGCGCCAATTTTTTCGCCGCTGTTTCATAAAACTTTAGTAACGAAATTTAAACCCAATATACAAAACCTTATGAATTTTCCTTACAGCATTCAAATATACATTTTACGACGGTTAATGAATGGTTAAAACTTTTTTATTACTACATGGGAATTGGGAAGCGACGAACTAAAAAAACTATTTGACAATGGTTATAAGTTATAACGTATAACAAAGCGTTACACAATACACACCGATAGGTCTGGTTCATGTCACAATAATACTACATTAGAGAAGAACGCATATATGCTATCTTGCCTTAGGGTACACGTCGGTATCAAAGGTCACACTCACTCTCAGCTCGACCGAACTATGATGAGAGAGCGAACTATGATGAGAGTCTCTGTCTTGATCCCTACTTGTCCTCGAGTTTTCAGATTCAAGGCATTCTTTAAGTTTGATGATAACTTGGGACATGTTTGGTCGTTTGGCCGAAGAAGGATTTGCGCATGACATTGCCACTTCAAGAGCTCTCCAGAGAGAGCGGGGCTCGTAATTCCCTCGAAGTTTAGGATCCACGAGCTGACTAGTTTCTCCTTTATTAATCACAAATGTCACCCATTCTGCTATATTAGGCCTTTCACGAGTTTGATCAATCACTCGTCGATTTGTGATAATCTCTAGTACTAAGATCCCAAAACTGTAGATATCACTCTTCTCAGATAACTCGCTTGTTAAGTAATATCTGTTAAGGCAAGAAGATAGAGTTTATGTATTGTGCAATTCTCTAACCACTTAAAAAGAATGAAAACATATTTCAACCATGGTAAGTCGATGAATATACTTACTCAGGATCAAGATATCCGAGAGTACCAGCAACTATGGTTGAAACTCGAGATTGATCGCATCCAACTTGGAAAGATCTCGAAAGCCCAAAATCCGCAATTTTGGCTTTGAACTCTTCATCCAACAATATATTCGTACTTTTGACATCTCTATGCACCATTGCTGGCTTGCATCCAGTATGCAAATATTCTAATCCTAATGCAGCCTCGATGGCTATTCTTAGTCGAGTACTCCAATTCAAAACAGAACCACCACTTTTGCCTAAATCACATATTAATAATTAATATATACTTAAGCTGCAAAACATTACTAGGGATGAAAGCATCTCAAGGTTTAATTGTTGTCTAATTTTATACATTTGGTTATAATGACTAAAGTATGCTTTTAAGTTACATGTTCACCTGATAGATGTTGATGTAAGTCTCCGTTGGACATGTATTCGTAGATGAGGGCAAAGTGATCTTTTTCATCGCAATATCCAACAAGAATTACCAAATTTATGTGGTGAACCCTCAAAAGAAGTTCTACCTATAATGTAAAAACAAACACGCAAAACAAATTGGTTCAATCATTCTTAATGTAGATCACATTTTACAAAGATTTAAAGCAATTCATACCTCTGCCTTAAATTCTTTATAACCTTGTGCTGATGTTTGGGAAAGTAGTTTGACAGCTACTTGCTCTGAACCATTTAGGTTACCATGATAAACGATGCCAAACCCTCCTTCACCAAGAGGTCGTTGCAAGTTCTTAGTCATTTCTAGAACTTCTGAGTAAGTAAACCTTCTCCGTTTTGTCTTGATCCACGGTTCAGGTTTATTCCCTGCACATAAATCATACACAAGTATATAAGAGTAGAGAACATGCATATGTATAATTGTTTATCGAGTAGAGAGTCTATTGCAAATATCTTCCATACTTGATGGCATTTTCTTTATGAACACGAAGACCATCACAACAACGATAGCAGCAATGGAAGCAACCGGTGCAACAATCCTCACTGGAAATTTCTTCTTTGGCTTATCTATGCATGTACCGGATAGACAAAGATTTTTGTTTCCAAGGACACTACAAAGGAGATATTTGGAATTCATAAAATAAGTTGAATCAATGTTTTAAGTTGGGATCATAATGATTAGTTAAAGAGTAAAATGATGTGAGAATCATTCTTACTATAACTTTAGTCCTTTCATTTCTCTATCACGAAGAGCTTGAGGAATTGAACCGCTAAGATTGTTCCCGCTCAAGTTTCTGTCCAAGTAGAGGAAAACTCATATGTACACAAACATGATTCGTGTGAACGTGGTTAGTCAATAATTAAAAAAAAACAAAAATTATTACATGACCAACAATGATTTCATAGAGGCTAGAAACTCGGGCACCATTCCACTCAAAGTGTTATTTGACAGATCCCTGGGATGTGAAAAACAATGAAACATTATTTGCTTTGTGTCCATATATCAAACATCTGTCAAAAATTAACGACCATACTTACAAACTTTCTAGATGAGTCAGATTCTGAAAGTGAGATAGTATGGTTCCAGTCAAGCCACTTGAAGATAAATTTCTGATTATTAAAGAACACATTTAATGTTTAGATTATCTAGAAACATGATCTTAATTTTAGTAATTTCCAAAATCTATGTGAGAAACATAATTAGATCTTACAGAGAAATTATTCTCGGTGGGGATGACATATTTGTGATGCTACAATTCAATCCATCCCACGAGAATTGAATGGGGACACATGGATCTCCTTGCCAAGTGATTCTATTCAATCCATAAGTAGAGCCAATGTTCTTGATAGCAACCACTAGCATATAATTTCATTAACAAGAAAGTAAAAACTGATGAATTAGATCTCACGAATGTGTTTGAATAATCATTTACAAAAAAAGTAAATGGTTATCTTATTTTTATACCTTCACTTTCGTTTGTCTGAGCTTGTGGAAGCTGAAGAACTGAGTAAACTTCAAAACCATTAAGCAGTGGTGGAAGTGTCGATCTTGAAGTTTTTATCAACTGCATACGGCATTTACCTCCTATGCATTCCTTAGGAATTGTGGTAAGCATAGTCTCTATTTCAAGATATTTAGGACTAATAGCTTTAATACTAATTGTTTCTCCATTAAATACACAGTCGAATTCTCTAGTGTCATTGGCACTTATGACTTGGATCTCAGCAAAGTGTCTGTACAAGTAAATTTGATCCTCAGGATTCTCCAAACTCCAACTTATCATCAATGGCGCGTCAAGATTTGCAGGAGTCGCAGCCACCTTAAGCACGGCTTCTGGAGGATCATAGTGGTTTTTATTGGATACATTCGCAGTCGTCAAAATTTGTGACCACTCAGGTTTAAAATATGGAATCCATGTACGATCATAAACATCTTTAGGGTACCTGTCACAAGTCACAAACTTTCTCTTATTATCTTATTATATAAAGCTTAATGTCTCAAAAATGCTAATTAATATAATCTCGCATGTGTCAAGTTTATACGCGGGGCCTAATCTAATTGTAAAACGAGTAAAACTCTTAATATTAATTTAAATATATTGGTTGAAGTTGAATACGTACCGAAGAAGAACAGTGGAATTGCTAAGATAAATACGAAAGTTAAGTTTGAGGGAGCCAGATTCAGCGATGTAAGTATCATAAGCCAATGGTCGTAGTTCCAAAGTTGATATCATCGGTGTAGTTTCCCCCGTCTTGACAAGACAAATTTGCAAAGTGTTTGTTCTTGTGATGTGAATGATCTCCTTACCTGAACCAGATGGTTGATTTTGAAGATCTATTGTTGCCCATTTATTAGGACCTATATGCATATCGAATTCCGGGCTAACATTAAGCCCGTCAAAGTTTCCATAGAAAAACATAGCTCTAATCAGATAATTCCTCCCTTTTTCCACCCTTAGATCATAGCAGTTTCGTATTCCATCTGGAAAATACCGTAGAGTCGAGTATTGTTTTAGATTACCAGATTCAAGATTTTCCGGGATTCTTCCGATCATTCCACTTTGTATGAAATTCTCATCTGATGAGAACTGTATTTCGTTTTCAGGTTCTATATAAGGAGACTCGTTTAAAGGTAAGCCACAATCTAAACTGATAAAACCTGTTAAGAAATGAAACATATGAGTAGTAAAAAGAGTGTTGGCTCATGCATGGGTGTATAAGGGAAAGAGTAACATGAAAATAAGATTAGGGAATTGAAACAAACGATAAGGACTAACATACCCTCTTGATTTTTTGCTTCAGCAAAATGAATGATGGCAAAAGCTCCTAACCAAAATATGGCCAACAAAATCCCATGAGGACTCTTCATTATTCCGATAACAACAATGCACTAGGCACCTACGTTACATAGCAATTATATATGATATGATATGACATACGAGCAACCTCCTCCAATAGTGGATACCAACTTACCAAGTTAAAGTCAAATTTACAACTTCACTGTCGCGAGATGATAATATATATATAAATAGGCCGAAAGTCTAAATGCATGGCGTACGTACGAACGACTAGGTCGTACATATATATTAATCATGCCATATAAAAAGCTTGATTATAGAGTTTGATTGGTCCAATTATATTGTTTTGCTAGTTGTTAATTATAATATAAGCGACTTGCTTAACTTTCTTTTCTCCCAAAGAATTTGTCAACTCCGAAAAATATTGGGCTTTCACATCCACACCACCAACACGCATGAAGAAACGGTTACATCTACAATCCGTATAACTCCCAGAAAGTTTTGCTGAATGCTTACACTAATCACATCGCAGTGGAATAAGTATATATATATCGAAAGACAAGACAAACTATTTGAAACCATATTTTTCCAAACCTTCATCTCTTATTCTCTTATAATTGAACTGTCATATCTTTTTATTCTATGTTGGCTTAAATTTCATAACATACTGTGAAATCTTGGAATGTACCATTAGGAATCACAAATTTTAGTCCTATTAAAAATTGGGTTTTTGGGGCACTATAAATATGAATCTTAAGAATTTGTAATTATTATTCACGCATTAATAAAAAAGAAACTATATTTGCCTTAATTCATTTTTTTTCTCTTTATGTTTTCGAATTATTTATTCTTCTTTTCTCGCGATTTCACAACATATCGTATTTTAATATATCTTTTTAAAATTGAAATATTTTTATTGCATCATATATCTTCTCAAACAAAGCCTCCCTCATCTCTTAGCAATTAAAATTAAGATAAAATCGTCATACTTTTTTGTATCATCATTTTTGTACTGCATGTCAAACTACATATATTGTTTTTAAATGATTAATGTGAAATTTGTAACTTTTGCTGTATAACAAAATTGAATGGGAAATATATAAAATGGGTTTAATGTATATGGTTTTCTATTGGTTTGGGTTAAAAACAAAATTTTAGTACTCATGTTATCTCCATATTTCATAAAACTGCTGGTGTCATATGCAGAGACACATATATACTAGTTTTTATTTTACTGAAAAAAAATCTTCAAACCGAGCCTGACATTGTTTTGAACTAAAACCCAATCCATGGTAGATTCAATTTCAATTTAGTTAGTCTACTTTAGAAGCAAAATATACTTATTGTGGTCAAAATAGAAGATGTTTTGCCTAAAAATGTGCGGATTAAGTAATTACAGAAATTTTATATCCCTTTTCTATTTTACATAGAAAATAACATATAATATCTAATTAATAATAATTCAACTAATAATAAAAGTGCAAAATATAAATGATTACAAAATATGAAATAAATTTAGATTTGGCATAGAAACATGAAAAAGGTCAAATGAAATAAAACTTCTGAAACATGCTATGAAAGGTAACAGAGAACCTTTTTCGTTGGAGAGTCAGTGCCGTGCCCAGGTTTTAAAGAGCTTGAGGCAAAATAAAAATAATTTTTTTTATATATTATTTAACAATAATTTTATTTTATTTTATAAAATTGTTAAATTGTCAATATAACAAAAAAAAAAGCAAAGGTTGTTGGGTTGAACTTGAGATTGCAGGCTCAAAAATCCAATTTATAAACTTGCATTAACCATTACGCTACTGTTAATTTTTAAAAAGTAAAAGCTTCAAAATTATATATAATTTTTGATTACCTGAGGCAAATGCCTTTTTGCTTACATAGTAAGCACGGCTCTGTGGAGAGTAATCAAGATGTGGATAAGTGTCTGCATCTTTTCAGAGAACCCTCCGAGAACTGCCTGTTAAACCAACTCAAAAGGTTCAAGACAGTTTGGAAAACGCGGTCATCGGTAATACGTCGATATGTTTTTTTATCCCATCCTTCCCTCATCTAGAGTTCCATATTTGGTTCTTTTTTTATCTTGTTTTTCATACGTTTATCTTCAAATGTATGTTTTCTCAATTGTAAGCTTTGGTTCAATAATTGTAAACTCTTGTCACATTTAAATATAATGCACCAAAGTGAAACCGGGTTGACACCTCTCACTTGAAGACTCTAACGCCCTTTAGACAGATTTAAACATCTGTATAAAAAGTCAAAGACCACTCGAAAGTCATCTCTCTCCCTCTTTGAACATTTCGTGACTACTCATGTTGGTTGTTATGAAAAGCCTATATATTCCTATAATTGACAGGTTCTTAATTTATAGTATTATTAATCAAGACAAGTTGAACATTTTCTGACCAAAAATCTAACAAATAACAATTATGTTTCCCACTAGAACACATATTATACGAAATATGTTGACACACTTTCATTAGTCGTTTAAATTTCTTTTTGTGGGAGCTAAGACATGTATTCACGTTTTCAGAGGATTGACCCCCATCGCTTAATTATAAACTTCATTTATAGTTCATAACTTGCTTGATTTTGTCTGGAGATTAAAAAAAAAAACATGGAGAGTTCACATGGGCTTTTGTTGGTTGCACTTATAGCAACGTTCGCTATAATTCACCTTGCTCAAGCTCAGGATCCAGAAGGTATGCTCATCTACATTTCCATGTTACTGTTTGTAGCGTATTTTTTTAGAAGAGAAAAGTTGTCACACTTGTCACTTTTGGCACTCCTATGATTTATCTTACTACGATGGATTTGGCACAGTTGAAAACGGTTCTAGGATCATACAGATGGTGGAACGGTTTAATTCTTTGAAAGGAAATGTATCTAAGAAAATACTATGAATTGTGTAGAAAATTTCATAACTCTTTCTTATGATAAATGGGATTTTATCTTAACAGGGTTCATCAGTTTGGATTGCGGGTTACCCCCGAATGAACAGTCTCCTTACACCGAGCCTACAACTGGATTACAATACTCGTCAGATTCTAACTTTATCCAAAGTGGAAAAATTGGTAGGATTCAGAGAAATCTTGAGGGAGGTTACCTAAAGCACCAAACAACGTTGAGATACTTTCCAGACGGAATACGCAACTGTTACAATATTACCGTGAAGCAAGGAACCAACTATTTGATCAGAGCTAGAGCAATATATGGGAATTACGATGGTCAAAATATTCATCCTAGATTTGACTTGTACATAGGCCCTAATTTTTGGGCAACAATAGACATTACCAAAAAAGTAAATGGTACAAGGGAGGAGATCTGTCACATCCCAAGATCAAACATTTTGGACCTGTGCCTTGTCAAGACAGACGGGTCCACGCCATTTATATCGACCATCGACATAAGGCCACTACCAAATAACAGTTACATCACCACATCTGGTTCGTTGAAGCTGTTTTCGCGGTATTATTTTAGCAATTCAAGATTCGCTATACGGTTAGTCTTGTTTTATTAAAATGATCCAATGGCATTTTTGTTCAAATCATTTGTGATACATGGCTAATAAATTAAGGGTTTTCTGCAAAAAAAAAAAAAAACAGGTACCCGGATGATGTTTATGATAGAATATGGAATTCATACAATCAGACTAACTGGAAGCAAATATCCACCAGTCTAACGGTGAACACTTCCAATAGTTTCCGTCTTCCTCAGGATGCTTTTAAAACCGCTGCAACACCAGCGAATGCGAGTGCACCATTGATAGATTTCGAGAATCCCATTTCCTCTAGTGATAAAGTTTATATTTACCTCCACTTTGCTGAGGTTGAAGCCTTGCAGGCCAACGAGACTAGAGAGTTCGACATTTCTTTGAACGGAGAATCCATTAAGGACTCTTACAGGCCTTTATATCTGCAGCCCGACACGGTACACAACCCGTCTCCAGTTATTTGCGAAGACCGAACATGCGTAATAAAGCTGACCAAATCGGGGAAGTCTACACACCCACCTCTGCTTAACGCTATTGAAGGTTTTGCGGTTGCGGATTTTCGACAGTCAGAAACAGATGAAAATGATGGTACGTAAGTAAAGGCCATAATGCATGTTATTTGTATATTACAATATGTTAAATTAATCTAACGAACGTATCGTTAAAATCTATGGCAGTGGTTGCTATTAAAAACATCAAAGCAACCTATGGATTGAGTATAATCTCATGGCAAGGTGATCCATGTGTCCCTCGGGCGTTTTTGTGGCACGGCCTAAATTGTAGTGACACGGATGCGTCTACACCACCAAGAATCACTTCCTTGTGAGATTTTTTTTATATATTATATAAACACCCGCTTTTCTAACTAAATTACAACATATATTTTCTAATGACATGTATATATATATATACTACACTTCTTTTAATTTTGTATCCTAACATATAAAACAGAAACTTGTCTTCAAGCGGGCTAACGGGAACCATAGATGCTGGAATTCAATTTCTAACCCATCTAGAAAAGTTGTAAGTATAATTATTGTTGCCTGGAAGGTGAAAATCTCTTCCATAGCAATTTCAATGAATTTTGATCTCTTCCAAATTTTAGGGACTTGTCAAATAACAGTTTGACTGGAGAAGTTCCCGAATTTCTGGCTAACATGGAATCACTGTTGATCATGTAAGTTAATGTCGTAGTACTAGTCCTCGGTATAATATTCACCAATGTATGAATATATTTTTTCTTCTCTTTCAATAGAAATTTGAGCAAGAACAATCTGAATAGTTCAATTCCACAAGCTCTTCGCAATAGAGAAAAGAAAGGACTATTGTTAATGTAAGAAAATAACTCCAATATCCACCTACACATATCTTGTTCAAAAATCCCTTTCCTTGTGAATTCATAATCATATATACAATCAATCCTTTTTTTCTATAGTGTTGATGGACATCTGATAGATCAATGTCTACCTGGTTCATGTGTCACAAAGAAGAAATTTCCGGTGATGATTGTTGCACTGGTTGCTTCAGCGGTGGTGGCGGTGGTGATCGTAGTGGTACTTTTATTCATTTTTGTGTTCAGAAAGAAAAAGACACCGAGTCATGTGCAAGGTACCTAGCTACCGAGACTCATGATCAAATCAAATCATCAAACTATTATATACTAAAGAGACCTATACGTCAAAGGTGACATAGATAAACATCCTTTAACTAAATGTTTCGCTATACAACTATAGCCCCTTCAGCAGTTACGCCACGGGCAAATTTCACACCCACTAGTGTTTCCGGGATTTCAATCGAGACAAATAAGCGAAGGTTTAGTCATGCAGAGGTTGTGGAAATGACAAACAAATTCGAAAAAGCTCTAGGTGAAGGAGGGTTTGGAGTCGTCTATCATGGTTATTTGAATGGTTCACAACAAGTAGCTGTTAAAGTACTTTCTGAATCATCATCACAAGGCTATAAACACTTCAAAGCAGAGGTACAAAAATGCTTTAAATCTTCCGCAAAAAAATCATAAAACAAAAATAAAATAAATGTGATTTATCTTTAGGAACCAATGTGCTAATTTTACATTGTTTGTAAATGTATGCAGGTTGAACTTCTTCTGAGAGTTCACCACATAAATTTGGTAAACCTTGTTGGGTATTGCGATGAACGAGATCACTTGGCTCTCATCTACGAATATATGTCTAATGGAGACTTAAAAGATCATTTGTCAGGTGGATCATATCTATTATATGACATTAGTAATTTATTTATTTATATTTATTACATAAAAAATATTCATATGATGATGACTAATTAGAATCTAAATATAGGAAAACACGGTGGCTCTGTCTTGAGTTGGAGTACTCGATTACGAATAGCTGTCGATGCTGCACTAGGTTCGTAAAAAGTTCTGGTCCATTTCAATCACTTGTTTTCCTCATCACCAAACATTTCCTGACATTATTAGACATAAATGGTTTAAATATAAGTGTAAGGACATAAAGAATGCATTTTCTCATATTTGTAGGATTGGAATACTTACATATTGGATGCCAACCATCAATGGTGCACAGAGATGTCAAAAGCACGAACATATTGTTGGGTGAGCAGTTCTCAGGAAAAATAGCAGATTTTGGTCTTTCAAGATCTTTCCAACTTGGAGATGAATCCCATGTTTCGACGGTTGTTGCTGGTACTCCCGGATATCTTGATCCTGAGTAAGTATAACTAATCCAACCTTGGATCCTCAGATTTGTGTTCACATTCATCTTTGTCTATTAAATGAATAGTAACATGTATCTTATTCCATGTTTTTGCCTCGCTAGATATTACAGAACAGGTCGGTTGGCGGAATCGAGCGATGTCTATAGTTTTGGGATTGTACTATTGGAGATAATCACAAACCAACGTGTGATTGACCAAACCCGCGAAAAGCCACACATAACGGAATGGACGGCATTTATGCTTAACAGAGGAGATATAACGAGAATCATGGATCTTAAACTTCACGGAGATTACAACTCTCGTTCTGTCTGGAGAGCTATTGAATTGGCTATGTTGTGTGCAAACCCTTCTTCAGAGAAACGGCCAAGCATGTCCCAAGTTGTTAACGAACTGAAAGAGTGTCTTGCTTCTGAAAACTCTATGAAAAGTAAGAACCAAGACACAAACTCTCATAACTCCTTTGAAATGAGTATGAGCTTTGACACCAAGGCTGTGCCTAGTGCTAGATAACAGTTGCAAAGAAGCATTGTTTGTGTCGATCATGTATTTCTGCTTGCGGTATTTTTCTTTTGTCGAAGGAGTGTGCTTAAGGAAATGTAGAACTCTGCTGATCTCGTGGCGCTTTTCATATATATGAATTTGTTGTTTGAAATTTACGCAGTTTTTCCTGGAAACCAATATTGGAGTCAATAACGGTAATGTCTCGCCCTGGCCATTTAAACCGGAACCGGAGAACCGGACCGACCCGAAAATCGAGGTTTGGTTCGAACCGAAATATTCAATAAAACCTGAACGGTTTTCTTTCAAATTAAATATGATTCTCGGTTAGGTTCGGGTTAAACCCGAAAACCGAACGATTATCCGAAAATCCGAACCAAACCATTAATATTAGATATTTTGATTTTTGTATCTCTCTTCCTCCGCCTCTTCTTCTTTCTTCTGCGCCAACTTCTTCTCCTCCAGCTATGATTCTTCTTCTCCTTCTCCTTCTTCTTAACCACAATCACTTCACTTCTATAAATTCCTTCTTCTCCTTCTTCTCCTCCTCTGATTCTTCTCTTCCTCTAATTCTTCTTTTCCTCATCTTTTCGTTTTTTATTTGCTTTTTATTGGATTGGCTTTTGTTCTTCAAGTTTATATGCCAAGAACGCAAGATCTATTTGCTTCTTCAAGTTCTTCAAATTCCGTTTTGTCGGATTTCTTCTACAGATCTTCCCAGATCTGATTCAAATCATCTTCTTCATCTAAGTTGGTAAGCTTTGATTCTAAGATGAAGAAAATTCAGGTCTAAATTCGAGTTTTCAGGTCCAAATTCTAGTTTTCTAGTCCAAATTCGAATTTTCGGATCTAAATTTCGCTCATTTGTTTTTCGGGTTTTTCCCGGTTCTATCACAAAATTGCAAACCCGACCCGATCCGACATAGAACCGATCCGAACCGAAAAATCGTCGGTTCCTATTTGGATCCAAACCATCCAGAATCGAAAAACTCAAAACCAACGAGAACTGACCCGACCCGAACCGCAGACCTGAATGCCTAATGTCTACTTAGAATTTCGACTTATATATTTATTATAGTTGTTGACTTCTATTTTAATTTGGTCGACTTATTTACCAAATATATATAGTTTTATAAACTTTTTGGTTGACTTATTAAAATAGTATACTAATATTTTGGATTTTGAGTTACAATTTGGAGATTTTAGGATTTTAAATTGGAATTTTTTAATTGAAAGATATAAAAATATATATACAATTTAAAAAAAACTAAAAACAAAAATGTTTTTGTGATCAAAATATGTTTACAACGAAATTGTTATCGAATGATTTTACATCCAAATACAATATTCGAAGGTATATCTTAAATTAGCAATCGAAGGTATGTAAAATGCTAACATTTAAAAAAAAAAAAAAATGAAGTCAAACTTAAGCCAAAGTAAAACCGGAGTGGACACCCTCTACGGGTCTACTTGAAGACAAGACTTTAAACATCGGAACAATTCAAGTCAACAACGACTTAAAAGCCATCTCTATCTGTGCATTTCGTTGGCTGCTAAAAAGGCATATACTTTCCATTGATAGATAATAGGTTCATTAACATAATCAAGATTAAAGACAAGTTGAACATTTGCCGACCAAGAAACTAACAAATAGATGTTAAAAAAAAAAAACAAAATAACAAGTAAAAATGCGTTTTCTCTACAAAACGTATTATATCACTCAATCGTCATTAAACTTCTTTTTGTGAAAAGTATGACATGTCCTCACGATTTTAGAGGATTTATTGGTAAACGTCTTTTGCTTCCTTTTTGGTTCAGAACTTTCGTGACCTTCTTGATTTTGCTCCGAAAGTAAGAGCATATGGAAAGGCCCCATGGGTTTTTGTTGGTCGCATTTATTGCATCTTTCGCTATTATTCACGTTGTTCAAGCCGAAGATCAAGAAGGTATCCACATTTTTTTTTTTTTTTTTTTTAACATTTGCGTATATCCACATTCTATTGATAAACGTTTGTAGTATTTTCATAGTAAAAACCTTATTATCATCTGAACTCAAATCTAATCTGCATGATGCATGTTGTTGAAAAACAAGAGTAAAAAATTTGTTTAGCACAACAATGATTGTCTTGCATTATTACAACAAAAGAAAATCGATGTACTCATGATAGATTGGTGTTGGATAATTCCAAAAGGAACAAGGAAATAAGGATTCAATAGATAGAAAAGGAAATCTTGTTTCCTATCTCTATTGTCATTAGAAAAAGGAAAGAGTAGTTTCCTATTTCTAAAATGAATAAGGGGTAGCTTAGTTCTATAAATATAGAGGTTATGGAGAGATGTTCCATAAGACTCAAGAGAGAGATTTAGTTTTGAGAGAGTTTCTAAATCAATAAAGAAGAGTTGTTCTTTATA
>JAHZTW010000001.1:345074576-345093168 GCA_020283515.1 Alliaria petiolata
CCGACCTGAAGCACAACATAATAAGTCTTGGACAAGCAACCGAGAATGGGTGTGAAGTACACATGAAGGGAGATACTTTAACACTAAGAGACCCTCGCGGAAGGCTGCTTGTACAAGTCATAAGATCATCAAACCGACTCTACAAGACACCGATGGAAATCAGTTTTCCTAAGTGTTTTCAGATACAACGTGAAGATCCTACATGGACTTGGCAAGCTCGGCTAGGACATGTAAGCTTCGATGTGATGACTAATATGGTAGAAAGAAGAAACAGAACCTTGATGGAGGTTACAAGAAGGGTAATTGTTAGTAGAGACATAGTCTTTAATGAGAAGAAAGCATGGGACTGGACGTCTACAACGAGAGAAGCCGATGGAGAACCAGAGAGTTACTATGAAGCTGCAAGCTCAAAAGAATGGATTGATGCGATGGAAAGTGAGTTAGACTCTATCGTAAGAAACAAGACTTGGGAGCATGTAGGCACTGAACAGAAGGCGGACATCCTCACCAAGCCGTTAGCAAGGATCAAGTTCAAGGAAATGAGAAGTCTAATTGGAGTTGAAGAGATCAAGCTTCCCAGAATTCAAGTTGGAATTAAGGGGGAGCATAGTTGGAAACGTTTCTAATTTATACGGTTTAAGAAGAAAGAAATGCATGGACCATGGAAGGGATCCAATTATAAGTATACAATGCCAGGAATTTGTAAAAACAAAAAAGATTCCACCATTCTCTCTTTATTATGATAAATGTGCACTTTTTAGAATACAGAGAAATGCGGCTACATATCCACAAAATCCATTAACTTTTTTTTTTGAAATGTTATCTGTATAACGCTATTTGAAAAGTCAAATTTTTACGTATTGTTTGAGTCGGATTAGTGTAAAAATTACCATTTAATAAAATAGTATAATAATGATTTTAAAATTTTATTATAAGTTACAACCGGATGAAGTGGGCTAGTGGTTTAAGCGCAGATGTTGATATTGTTGTGTTCCTAATTCGATTTCCGATGGGAAGGATGCTTTACGCCAAAATGGCATTATCAAAGGATAGTTTTGGGCGAGGAAAAGAATTAGGACCTATGTCCAAACCCTTCCTAGTTAAAAAAAGTAATTTTATAAGCTATTTTTATGTAAATATATGATCTCAATTATATTATAAATTAATTAGTTAAATAATATAAATAACATAAATTAATAAATATTATTTTATCAATTAGTTAATATTTTATTAAATAATAGATTTATAATTTAACATTATTAATTTATAGAGGTTTTAGGAATTGAGAGTGTTGACAAAAAATAATAATAATAATTTATAGAAGTTTTACTGTATTTTTAAAACTTGTTAAATGAATAAGAAAATCATTTGTGAAAGTGTGACTTATCACTATCCGCAAGTAATATGTATTTTTGGTGCAATCACTTTTTTAAAACTATTTTCCTTATTTCCTTGTACGTACTTTAAGACACCATCATTCCACTAAATAACCGCTTAATTAGCTTTTTTTTTTTTATTGAGCATTATGATCTCTTGCATATCTTAATAGGGTTCATCAGTGTGGATTGTGGTCTACCCCCTAGCGAAGTGTCACCATATATCGAGCCAGACACTGGATTATGGTTCTCGTCAGACCTAGACTTCATCCAAAGTGGAAAGATTGGGAAAATTGATGCAAGTCTACCCAAGACCCTAAAGTCATACGTGACATTGAGATACTTCCCAGATGGAATACGCAACTGTTACAATCTTAGTGTGAAGCAAGGGACAAATTATCTGATCAGGGTTACAGTTCTGTATGGAAATTATGACGGTCTTAAGATTTATCCTAAATTTGACTTATACATAGGCCCTAACTTTTGGGTAAAAATAGGCGAGGAAGAAAAGATAAGCGGTCAAACCGAGGAGATCATATACATCCCAAGATCAAATTACTTAGATTTGTGTCTTGTTAAGACAGGCACGTCAACGCCAATGATTTCATCTTTGGAACTAAGGCCGCTAGCAAATGATATTTACATCACTGAATCTGGTTCATTGAAGTCTTTGAAGAGATACTATCTTAGCAATTCAGAGACCATCCTATCGTAAGTACGTAGCTTTAAGATGAATTTTCTTTTTTGTTGACTAGAGAATTTTTGACAGAAGCCTTCTCAGTCCGGGGACCAAAACAAGTAATATATATGGTCTCCTCCAAAAAAGTTAAAGTAGAATACTTAGGCTTTTTTTTTGTTTTCTTACTCATTTGGTTAACCATAATTGATATAATTCAAGATTTTATGAACCACAGGTACCCAAATGACATCAACGACAGAATATGGGAACCAAAATTTGAGTCAGAATGGAAGCAAATTTCCACCACCCTCGAAGCGAACAACTCCAATGGTTTTCTTGTGCCTCAGAACGTGCTCAAGACCGCTGCAATACCTGCGAATGCTAGTGCACCGTTTAATATTACAGAGGAGCTTGATTCCCCTGATGACGAGATTTACTTGTACCTCCACTTCTCTGAGGTCCAATCATTACAAGCCAATGAATCTAGAGAGTTTGACGTCTTTTGGAACGGGGAAGATTTTGACAAAGCGATTAGCCCTAAATATCTAAAGACCACCACAATTTACTCCAAATCATCACTTATTTGCAAAGGAGGATCATGCAACTTAGAGCTCAAAAGAATTAGAAACTCTACTCTCCCACCTCTTCTCAATGCCATCGAAATTTACACAGTAGTCACATTTCCACAATTGGAAACAAATGCAAATGATGGTACGTTGGTAGGTACCAATGCAAAGTTACATATATATATACATACATATAAAAGTTTTGAAAACATCTCTAATTAATGCTATATATAACATATATGTTGTTGTACTTTATGATAGTTTTTGCTATCAGAAACATCAAAGCCACCTACGGATTGAATAAAATCACATGGCAAGGAGATCCATGCGTCCCCCAAAAGTTTTTGTGGGACAATCTAAATTGCAATAGCACAGATACATCTACACCACCAAGAATCACTTATTTGTAAGATCTCTATATAGCACAACCTTTTTAGAATTGTTAGAAAACATTTTCTACCTACATTACGCTTGTTATTTCTATAAACAGGAACTTATCTTCAAACGGGTTAAAAGGAACCATAGCAGCTGGAATTCAAAATCTTACCCATCTCGAAAAGTTGTAAGTATGATAATTTTTACCTCGAAGACAAGAAATTCATACATGACAATTACTTTTGATTCTTACAAACTTCAGGGACTTGTCAAATAACAATTTGACTGGAGAAATTCCTGGATTTCTAGCTAATATGAAGTCTTTGTTGCTCATGTAAGTTTCTCTTGACATGTTTGGTCATAGTATTCTTTGGGATCATGCTCATCTATATGTATGATATTTCTCTGGTTTTTAACAGAAACTTGAGCAAGAACAATCTTGTTGGTTTCATCCCACAAGCCCTTCTCGATAGAGAAAAAGAAGGGCTGAAGTTATTGTAAGAAGGAAATCCATCCACACACATTTCCTTTTGAATCCTTCACTACATGCATTCATAATCTTAAAATATGAATCATTTTTGGTTTTCTTTCTGTAGTGTTGATGGAGAGCATCGTTGTTTATCTGGTTCATGTGTGACAAAGAAGAATTTTCCAGTAAACATTGTATTAGTTTCGTCGGCGGCTGTCATGGTCATTGTAGTGGTACTAGTTCTCATTTTTGTGTTTAAAAAGAAGAAAACATCAAATTCAGAAGGTATTCGTGGAAACTCACACCATGATCAAATCAAAAATATATATTATGTTCTTGTACTAAAATTTGGTCTCTACAGCTCTACATCAAATCAAATATATATTATGTTCTTGTACTAAAATTTGGTCTCTACAGCTCTACCACCATCATCAATTACACCGAGTGCGAATGCTACATCCACTAATGTATCTGAAATATTGATCGAGACAAAAAGGAAAAAATTCACTTATTTAGAGGTTTTGGAAATGACCAAAAACTTGGAAAGACCACTTGGTGAAGGAGGGTTTGGCGTTGTTTACTATGGTAATATAAATGGTTCACAACAAGTAGCTGTCAAACTACTTTCCCAATCATCAACACAAGGCTATAAAGAGTTTAAGGCAGAGGTAAAAATTGTCGTAAGTCTTTATATGTTAAACCAATGTGTTTCATCTGTTTTTTTTTCATTGTTAATCGGTGTACAGGTCGAACTTTTGATGAGAGTTCACCACATAAACTTGGTAAGCCTAGTAGGATATTGCGATGAACGAGATCATTTGGCTCTCATCTATGAATACATGTCCAATAGAGACTTAAAATATCATTTGTCAGGTGAAAAATTATACTATATATAACTTTAGCATTTTCTTAGTTATATTATTACGTACGGGAAAAAATATTGTAAGCTGATTTGACAATCTACAACAGGAAAACATGGTAGTGCTGTTCTGAAGTGGAGTACTCGACTACAAATAGCCGTTGATGCCGCACTAGGTTTGAACTATATCAAAATAACGTCATTCACTTTTCTTATTACAACAAATTTCATGTGATCAATGGAAATAAATGATTCAAATATAAATGGAGCAAATACATATTCTTATCTTTTATGTTAATGAAATCAATGAACCCGTTTTTACTTCTGTATAATATATTCCAATTTGATAAACTTGTTGCAATAACGAAAGTAATGGTTTTGAAATCTAGAATGTTTGGATATATTTTGTTTTAAAAGTTAATCATATTCTTATCACGATTTGTAGAGACCATATAGAAGTAAAAAGGGATTTTTCTAATGTTTATAGGACTAGAATACTTACATATTGGATGTCGACCATCTATGGTGCATAGAGATGTCAAAAGTACAAATATATTGTTGGACGAACGATTTACTGCCAAAATTGCGGATTTCGGGCTTTCAAGATCTTTTCAACTCGGAGATGAATCTCATATTTCCACAGCTGTTGCTGGTACTCCTGGATATCTTGACCCCGAGTAAGTAATATTACTCCATCTATGATGTGACCCTATTTTGTTCTTATGTGTACAACCAGGATATGTCAAAACAAAGTCCAAAATAATAAGAAGCACAAATGTGCTAAAATCGGTGTCAACATTCATCTCTTTGTTGGTTAAATGAGTAAACATGTATCTTACTCCGTGTATTTGCCTTGCTAGATATTACAGAACAAGCCGGTTGGCGGAAATGAGCGATGTCTATAGTTTCGGGATAGTATTATTGGAGATAATCACAAACCAACGCGTGATTGATCAAACCCGTGAAAAGTCGCACATAGCAGAATGGACAGCATTTATGCTCAACAGAGGAGATATTACAGGAATCATGGATCCTAACCTTGGTGGTGATTACAACTCTCGTTCTGTTTGGAGAGCTCTTGAATTGGCTATGTTGTGTGCAAACCCTTCTTCAGAAAAACGACCAACCATGTTCCAAGTTGTTATCGAGCTAAACGAGTGTCTTACTTCTGAAATCTCGATGAAAAGTAAGAATGAAGACATGGACTCTCAAAGTTCAGTTGAAATGAACATGAGCTTTGACACCAAGGCTGTGCCTAGCGCAAGGTAGTATTTGCAAAGAAACCTTGTTTGCATGTATTTCTGCTTGTGGTATTTTTGTTTTGTCGGAGGAGTGCTCTCTCATGTATATGAATTAGTTGTTTGGAATTTGTGCAGCCACCTTCCACATTCTTTTTTTTTTGTCGACCACATTCGTAGGCTAGTTTTTCTTGAAACCCAATATCGGAGTCAATAACGGTAATGTCTACTTAGATTTTCGACTTATATATATCCAGAACTTTGGCAATGGATTTGAGTTTTAACGAGTTTTATATGATTTTGGGTTAATTAAGCAAGTTGTTATGATTTTAATTTAATTTCTCTAGAATTCCATATAAAATCATGAATTCTATATAAAATCATGAGATTTGAATTTTTATATTTTAACTGACAAACTCTACCAAAATAGCTTAATTATAAAAATTCTCCTCAAATCCACTTTAATTTTACAGTACATTTCAAATCACTAGTTCAATAGCACTAGATTTTAAAATACTTTAAAAATTCATGTTTAAATAACGTATAATTTATTATTTTAACACAAATCATTCTATATTTCAATTTAAATACACCCCCTAAAATATGTGGTATTTTAATTTTTTTTTTGTTTTAAATTGAACCATAAAAAATTATTACATAAGAATATACCATTTTAGTTAACTAATACTAACAGATATACAAACTCATATTTATTTATAAAAAAATTGCATCCAAACTCTAAATGTAAAAACTGACTTTAAAATGAATAATATGTAGATATTAAATCCGGATGCCGCACGAAACTCACCATCCATATTCCACCATATATGTTCTGTTGCTTTAGGCTAGTCCTGAAAATTTCGAGAATCGGGACGGGAATTTACGGGTACGGGACGGGAACGGAAAATTCGGGAATTGAAGAACAATTCCCAAAAGGGAATCCATAAAAACAAGACGGGAACGAGACGGGTTCGGGAAATTCTCTTACGTAAATTTTTTTTCCCAAACGTGTAATTATTTTGGATAATTCGGGAAAAATTCTGGAAATTTCGGGAAAAATCGGAAAAATTCGGGAAATTTCGGGAAAATTCGGAAAATTTCGGAAAAATTTGGGAAAATTCGAGAAAATTTGGGAAGTTCGGGTATTCCCGTTCCCTTCCCGTACCCGTTTGAAAAATATAAATGGTTCCGAACGGGAATTTTTTTGAATGGGAACGGGAACGGGACGGGAAATTCGAAATGGGTACGGGTGGGAACCGGGTACCCCTCCCGAAAGTTGCAGGGCTACTTTAGGCCCTTTCTTCGTTATATATGGTGGAATATGGATGGTTGATAAACTACTAACTATGTAAGACTAAGTTAGTGGTTACTTACTATATCACAGCCTATACTTTTGTTTTTTTTAGCCTATACTTTTCAGTTATTAAGTAGGTTGATAAACTAGACCACTTGAATATTATATGACCTATAAACTAGCAACAACAAAATAATATCATATTGCCCACTAGATAACGTGTTAATCAATGAATTTCTTTTTCGATCCTAATTTAGTCATGTGCTCACGTTTTGAAACTTCACTTGGGAAAGTCTTTTCTTGAGATGAAGGAAAAATAGTTGTGTGCTCCCACTGCTTATAGACATCATATATCGTTCAGAATTTAGGGAAGTTCTTGTCTTGATTTTTCTTCGGAAGTAAGAGAATATGGAGATTCCCCATGGGCTTTTGTTGCTCGCACTTATATCAACTTTCTCTAATATTGACGTTTTTCAAGCTCAAAATCATGAAGGTACCTATTTAATATTCCATTTACAAGTTTTTTTTTTTTTTGAAAATACAGTTTTATCACGTTGCCCCCCCTGATTATCTTCATACTACAACAAACATAATGAAACTAACGGTTATGAGTTGCCGTAGTAAACAAAAAACCATTGATTACGGCAACTCATAACCGTTAGTTCATGGTTTCTTATTTCATTTAGACACCGAAAAGGAAATGTATATGGACCGGGACCCTTAGAAAGGGTTTTAAAATACAATATTGACGTTGTTCAATGCATTTTTAACCCATTGTGTGCCAACTTATATTTGTATTCAAAAGTACAATCTTTTCAATTATTTTATTGACATCTTTTAAATTAACAGGGTTTATCCATTTGAGAATTCCAATTTTCAAAATTCCAATGATATTCGTTATACCTGCTTCCGCAACTGTGATCATCCTACTAGTACTGGTTCTCATGTGTGCGTGCAAAAAGAAGAAGGCACCAACTCCTCTGGAAGGTATTTGAAGAGACTCTCATCAAACCAACATTATATATTAGAAAGTATCACATGTCTTGTTCTTACATGCACTAAATATTTCTTTCTACAGATATACCACCTACGCCAATTTTATCTACTAGTAGTAGTATATCTGAAGCATCAATCAAGACGAAACGGAAAAAATTTACTTTTTCAGAGGTTAAAGAAATGACAAACAACTTTGAAAGATCTCTTGGTGAAGGCGGCTTTGGTATCGTTTATCATGGTTATTTGAATGGTTCAGAGGAAGTAGCTGTTAAAGTACTCTCCCAGTCATCATCACAAGGCTATAAACATTTTAAGGCAGAGGTATATATGTAATCCTTTGAATTTTCCAAAAAGTTTATAACAAAAAATAAAATTTAAGAAGTGATATATATATATATATATATATATATATATATATATATATATTTATGCATCATGCTAAGCTAATGAATATGTTGGTATACAGGTTGAACTTCTGCTGAGGGTTCACCACATAAACTTGGTAAGTCTTGTGGGGTATTGCGATGAACGAGGTCACTTAGCTCTTATCTACGAATACATGTCTAATGTAGACTTAAAACATCATTTGTCAGGTGAAATATGTATATATAAGCATTATTATTCCTTTGTTATTAGAAAAAATCACATGATATCTGAGTTTAATGATTTGATGCAGGAAAACATGATGTCTCTATTTTGAAGTGGAGTACTCGATTAAGAATAGCCATTGATGCCGCACTAGGTTTGAACTACGTACTAACTCAAAATAGTTTTTAGTCACTTTGTTTGTTTTAATCAAAACATTTCTTCTGATCACTGACCATCTTCTTGATTTAAGCTACGTACATCATAACCCCACTTAAACCAGTCAGGAAACATTTCTAAGCTCATTATAATCAAAATTATAGTGATGCTGATAACAGTGGTGATAATTTTAAATTCAAAATAATTGGTTAATTTTCGTTTTACTGCACTTTCAGATTCTTATTACAACGAGTAGAGATTATTCATATGAACATTTGCTAATAATTCTAGGATTGGAATACTTACATAGTGGATGTCGACCATCAATGGTGCATAGAGATGTCAAAAGTACGAATATATTGTTGGACCAGCAATTCACTGCCAAAATTGCGGATTTTGGGCTTTCAAGATCTTTCCAACTCGGAGATGAAACTCATATTTCGACGGTTGTTGCTGGTACTCCTGGATATCTTGATCCCGAGTAAGTATTCTAAAAACTTTTTTTTATAACCGGATCATATTTTAGTCGATGCTAGACTAATCTAGATGTGAACTTCACCATGCATGTTGAAATTTGTGTCCATATTCATATTAGTTGGTACTTGGTACAATGAACAACACATGTGAATCATACTTCATATTCTTGTCTTGCTAGATATTATAGAACAGGTCGGTTGGCCGAGATGAGCGATGTCTACAGCTTTGGGATTGTGTTATTGGAGATGCTCACTAACCAACGTGTGATTGACCAAAACCGTGAAAAGCGACACATAGCAGAATGGGTGGCGCTTGTGCTTAACAGGGGAGATATTACTAAGATCATGGATCCTAGTCTTCGAGGTGATTATAACTCAACTTCTGTGTGGAGAGCTCTTGAACTGGCTATGTCATGTGCAAACCCTGCTTCGGAAAGACGACCAAGCATGTCCCAAGTTATTAGCGGACTAAAAGAGTGTCTTACTTCTGAAAACTTGATGAGAAGCAAGAATCAAGAAATGGATTCGGATAGTTCCACTGAAATGACCATGAGCTTTGATACCGACGTTTTCCCTATTGCAAGGTAGTAGTATTTGTAAAGAAACCTCATTTACGTTGAGGTACTCCTCCTTGTGGTATGATTCTTTGGTCAATGTTTGTTTTAAGACATCATAACTAAACAAAAAGGAAATTATGCCGTTACCTTTAACACTAAGCCATTTATTTCATCTCAAAACAAAATTTATATCCCACAATGATATTGGCTGCAAAGGAAACCGATGCAACAAAATATCACTTGAAATTTCTTATTAGATTGGGCTTTGTGCATGATGGACATGAGCGATAAAGCCATAAGTTTCCTTCAACACCATGAATTACAAGTGTTGTTCAATTCAGAACTAATCATTATATATACTCCCTCTGTTCCTTAAAGAAGGTAGTTTTAGAAAAAAAAAATATTTCAAAAAGAAAAAAGTTTTCAATTTTCTAAGTGTAATTATTGTCAATTTTTACTTAATTTGCACTTATAACATTTAATATTTAAAGAATAAATTAAGTAATAATTAATACAAACAAGATTAGAAAAGTCTTTTGTAAATTTTTTTTAATATGTGTGAAAAATTCAATAATACCTTTTTAAGGAACAGAGAAAGTATAAAACAGAAGTCAGTTGACAATTGTGTGAGTGACATGTGACATTCTTCATTTTTAAATATTTTATTTTATTTTACTTTTATTTACCATGATTTTCTCTCTTCTTGATTAACAAGTTCGTATACATAGAAAAAAATAGAATAAACGCTTACTTAAACTTTCTTCCCTTTTTTTTTGCAACTGTCAAAAGTTTATATATTTCACTACAACTACTTTTAAAAAAGAAATAAAATCAAATGATATTTTCCCGTTGTATAGCACCAGGTAATACTAGTAGCTTATTTTAACCATGAATTATGAATTTTAAAATCAAAGTCAACTCACTGAGCTGAGGACCCATTAAAGCGATTTGAATCGTGATTAACAAATTTTAGAAAGCTTTGGAATTGGCTCAATAAAAGTTTTTTTTTTTGTTCGAAAGCTCAATAAAATATAAAACATCGAATTTCCACGGGAAAAAACTTTAAAAATACTTGATGTAAATAACATTTGCTGAAACAATACATCAACTATTTAAGCTCTTCGAAAAATACCCAACGTATTTTAGAGTGTCAGATTAATACACAAATATTCAAATTTTGAAAGTTTGACACTGCGATTTAAACGGCGTTAGCTTGGTAAACGAAAACAGTAAACGGTGTTTAGTTTTTTAACAGCACGTGATTTCAAAATTTTAATGTCTGTGTATTAATCCGGCACTGTAAAATACGTTAGGTATTTTTCGGGGAGCTTAAATAGTTGGTATATTTTTTCAGCAAATATTATTTATGTCATGTATTTTTAGGTTTTCTCCCTTTTTTATATCATGTATTTTTTCTCCCTTTTTCAGCAAATGTTATACATCATTTTTCTCCATTAGTTTATACAAGCGTTCCATTTTCATCTTTTGTGTGTGAGATATTGGGATCTATCAATACACACTAAGGATGGAAAGAGAAAAAAAGGATTTACTTTTACTTTTTTGTGAGTCTTTCTGCCGGAATTTTGACCAATGTTTGGATACACTCTGACTCAAATCCACATGTATTCTTCTATCATCAATCAGAGCATTGTCCATATGTAAACCAACAAGGTGGAAGAAAATGGAAGAGGCGATAACTGAGATAGAAGCGAATAAATTGGAAGAAAATAAAAGAAAAATTAAGGTTTAACTGATTTGGATGAATGAATTTTTGGGGGAAATCGATTTTGGGGGGTTTTTGTGGAAAAAGCCTTAAAAATACATGACGTAAATAACATTTGCTGAAAAAATATACTAACTATTTATGCTCCTCAAAAAATACCTAACATATTTCAGAGTGTCGGATTCATACACATACATTCTAATTTTGAAATCACGTGCTGTTAAAAAACTAAACACCATTTACCGTTTTCGTTTACCGAACTAACGCCGTTTAAATTACAGTGTCAAACTTTCAAAATTTGAATATTTATGTATTAATCTGACACTCTAAATTACGTTGGATATTTTTCAGAGAGCTTAAATAGTTGGTGTATTTTTTTCAGCAAATATTATTTACATCAGGTATTTTTAAGGTTTTTTCCCAATTTCCACCCCTATAATGTACACAACCTTCGTACGTATATCGAAAAGACAATAAATACCCCCTGGTATTAAAAGCTTATTACGGGCCAATTTAGGGCTACAAAAGCCCACAATAGAAACGAGCCTTCATACAAAACAAGTTCAGATTTGTCTCTCAGACGCAAAGCAGTCACCTGGCAACAGCCGAAGAACCGAAGTTAAGAGAGAGAAATCATTTCTGCAGAGAGAGAGAGAGTGAGATGAGGCTTTTCGATCCATGGCCAGTGTTCTTCAAGAGAGAATGGAAACGTTGCTGGCCATTCATCACCGGTTTCGCCGTCACCGGCGTCCTCATCACCAAGTTAACTGCCGGACTCACTGGTAAGTCGTCGGATCCCAATGATCTTCTCTTCAATGATAAAGTTCAAATATATTCCCTTCGTTTGTGTTAATGGATTTAGATCGGATATATGTTTCTCTGGGTCTCATATTTTGGATTAATTTTGATTGTGTAATCCCCTAATTTCCCTAATTACGCATAATTTGCAGAGGAAGATGCAAAGAACTCGAAATTCGTCCAGCAACACAGGAGGTAACGCCAAAACTCGCCCTTAATTAATTAATAGATTATTTAGATTTTTTTTTTTTGGTGCTAATATGGTAATTCACTGTTTGGGAGATGATTAGGTCTTAGAGCATTTAGAAACTATGTAACCAAAATAACCCTTGAGGTTTTATTAATGGATCCATATTTGCAAGTCTTAGCACTTACGTTAGATTGCCTAGAAATGTCTATTTGGTTTATCGCCAAGTACATGAATCTCAATTTGATTTCCTTATGCTGTTTCTTGCGCTAAAAAATAGATTTATGATATCAGATAGTATTGGTTTTGCTGCATTTGGTTTTTTGCTATTGACTCTGCTTAAAGTTGCAGCCAAAGCCTAAAGATTTCAACTTTGTTTTGTGTATCTCAGGTGATTTGGCAGAAGCAAAATGTAGAAGCTGAGAGGCACATTTCTGTCAAATATGGGTTTAGTGCTTCAGCTTTCAAGCATGTTCAATAACAAAAGGAGGATTCTATATAGTAGTACTCTGGAATCTTTTCTTCAAGTTTTGCAATTCTTTATCCAAAACTTAAGACAATGAAATTGTGCTTCTGTTCACCGTATCTTCTTCTTCCCATATGTTTGGAAATGGATTTTCATTGCCTTTTCTTTTCAGCGAGTGCACATCTCAGTTAAGGCTATGTCCTCCTCAATGAATAATAACATATGTTCCAATAACCCTTCGGTTCCTAACCTCGAATAACCATTATCTTTCGATAAAGCTAGTCTCTTTCGAGTCTGTCTTTAGTCTTTAGGTAGCCTTAAGGATGTGGCGTAATAAGTTTTGGTTTTAACTTTGATGATCGTTTTACATATAGCGTCAGCTTTGTATACTCCTAAATAAGTAGCTTTCGAGAAAAAAACGAGCAATGAGATGAAGACTAAAGACATGTTTGTGAATGTGGATTTTGAGTTAATATCGTTTGACGCCTAAAGACGAGCGGCTTCACCAAAGTTAAAAGTATGAAAATAATGGCTTCACTGTTGTAGCATCGAACGCAATAGCAAGTCAATGTTTGTTTCGTTCCTCATAATCCTTTATTTTTCTCTACGAACAACTTTCGACCGTAGAAAGTAGAAACATACTATATGAAACCAACCACCTGCACCGTGGAAACTGAAAAGAAGAATTGGATTATAAGTGCATTCACGTTTGCTTCTTGATTGGTGGTCAAGTTTTTAGTTCTTGGGGACTCCGAGCCTTTGCCTGAAGTCTTCTTCCATGAGGGGAAGGCCTTCACGGAGCTTCACCTTCGGCTCCCATCCCAAAACTTCTTTAGCCTTTGTGATGTCCGGCTTCCTCTGTCTTGGATCATCCGGTGTGTTCTCAACCATCTTTATCTCTATGCTCGGGTTTATAAGCTGCAACCAAAACCAGCATATCATTACCAGAACACACAAGAATCTGAAAGCACTTCAAGTCTTATCAATCAAGAAACTATACTCTCACCTCCTTCACTGTCTCAGCTAGTTCCACCATCGTAAACTCACCTGAGAAACCAAAAGATTCATACACAAAGCATAAGTTCAAGAGGTTGGTTAGTTTGTGTTTAGATTAATGGAAGAATGTTATAAAGGCTTACCTGGGTTACCGATGTTGATGGGACCAGTGTCATCTCCTTCCATGAGGCGCATAAGTCCATCGACCATGTCAGATACATAACAGAAACTGCGGGTCTGAGTCCCCGGTTTCTGAACAGTCAGTGCCTCACCCCTTTACATTCAAGGAAAGAACAAAAACAAATAGCTGAATAATCAATTGGGTTTAGCTTGAAAAATAAAAAAAATTGTTTGACGGAATCAGCAAAAGGGGCTCACCGAAGTGCTTGAGCAATGAAGTTGCTTACGACACGCCCATCATCAATGTTCATGCGTGGACCATAAGTGTTGAAGATTCTGGCAATGCGGATTTCTAAAAAGAACAAACAAACACAAGGTAAGTAATAAAAGACAATGAGAGAATCTTGATGAATCTATAGGCAAAAAGGTTGAAGCGAGAGCCTTGGGAAAATGACACTGACCTATTCCATGCTGCCTGTGGTAGTCAAACATTAAAGTCTCAGCCACACGCTTGCCTTCATCGTAACAGCTCCTAACCCCTTTTACAATAGCAACCAACTTATAAGACTATGAATCGACACACATATATCAGATATAAATCAAAAAGTGATGAGTGTATGAGCCTACCAATTGGGTTGACATTTCCCCAATAGCTCTCTGGCTGGGGATGGATGAGAGGATCACCATACACCTCTGAGGTAGAGGTAAGCAAAATCCTGTTCGGAAGAAGAGTTAGTCACAAAGGCGAAGATCAACAGAAGAAAGAGGAGAAGATTTTGCAAACCTTGCTCCAACACGCTTGGCAAGACCTAGCATGTTCAGTGTTCCAATCACATTGGTCTTGATCGTCTTCACGGGGTTGTACTTGTAGAAAATGGGAGATGCAGGACATGCAAGATGGTAAATCTGATCAACCTCGATCAACAGTGGCTCCGTGACATCTGTTAAACCCAAAACCAAATAGAAAAAAAAATGAGCTAGCAAGATTCAAACAAGCCGGCTATATACTGTTCTCAGTAGCAGCAACAAGCTAGAGAGATTCAAGACCATACCGTGACGGATAAGCTCAAATCTTGGATGACCAATCCATTTCTTCAGGTTGTCCTTTGAACCGGTGAAATAGTTATCAGCAACAATCACCTAAGGGAGAAAAGATATAAAACATCAGTAGTTGATCATAACGACGCGTAAACTGTTATGTATAGGATTAAGCCATTTCAATGCAAAACCTCATTTTTTTCGTTCTCCATCAGCTTATCGACAAGGTGAGAGCCAATGAATCCAGCTCCTCCTGAGATCAAGATCCTCATATTGGACTATACAAATGAGAAAAAATTAACCACTCAGCACATCTTATTAAGACCAAACAACGAATCACAAACTGTGACATCAAACAACTCTACTATACACACTAAATCATAGTAAAGAAGATGAGATACCCACATAACATACAAGATCAGAACAAAGTACAACAACACTTATAGATTAAAGTTCGATTGAACTTAACAAAGCTCTCTCACAGAGTCTTCTCCTCACAGGTCCGATCTAAGTAGAAATATCCAGGATTCAATCTCAATGATCCTCGTGAGTCGTGAATCCGTTTGATTCTATACGATGCCAACGAGATCAAGTGAATAAAAAATGATCAATTCAACAAACTAAATAGGATCAAACCACCATGATCCGACAAAACAACAAGGATCAAAACACGAGATTCACTCTCAAAATCATACAAATCAACACATGGATTTCAAATGATTCCAAAGGCAGATTTTTAAAAAGGGGAAACCGAGATTCGACGGATGAAGCTAACAGTAACGGTCAGATGTTAATGGGTATCGCCGAATCGAAACAAAAATCTCGAATCAACGAGAAATTTTCCAACCAAAAAAATGAAAACTTTACCTGTAAAAACTTTGAATTGCGGAGCGGTGAAGGCGAAGGTGGAGGCTTTGGGCTGGTTTGTTTGTCGCTTGTCGCCATATCTGAGATCACAACCCTGCGATTTCGAAAAAAAAAACAAAATCAATCAACCGAAAAATGAATATTTCGATTAGAGAGAGGATGGAGAAGAATTACGAGATCGCTTCCGAATTCCGATGAAACAAGCCTTGAGAGAACCCTAAAACCAAATTGGTGTGATCTCAAGTGTGCGAGGGATCGTATACTTATAGTCACTAGTGTCGGAACTTCCTCTGCAATTTTTTTGAATTATATTTTGGGAATTAAGATATTTTTTTGTTCGGATTTCTCAGTTTTTTAAGAGTTTTATTTAACTTTTGGTGAGATAATAATTAATAAGACGAGAGACTTCAAAACCACGAAAAGCGGATAATTAAATCGAAACTAATTTGTTGTTAGTACTCCATCACGACAACATTTGACCAAACGCAGATCTCATGTGGCAATTCAAGAAGCATAAAGTTCTTTTTTTTTGGGGGAGTTGTTAACAAATTGTTCAAATTACTTCATCTGTTTATGAAAGTGAACTTGTTATAATTTTCACAAGGATCCAATGAAACTTGGAACGAAACTAATATTATATGCTATAGTTTCAGGTATAGAGTAATTACGAGATTCGGCACAAAACCTTCCAGAAACTAAAAAAAAAATTTATATATATTAAAATAATCTTATTATATAAAGTAGGATGCGTCAAAGCTGCTAATTTACATGATCGTGACACGTGGCGAGTTAATTGATAAGATTACGACACGTGTTTTGATTAAAATATATTAATCCTAAAAAAAAGAATATCTATCTTAAAAAGAGAAATAAATAAAATAAAATAAAAAATTTGGACATGTGTCAAGTTTATCGATCGATAGAATTTCGACACGTGTTTTGATTAAAATATATTATAAAAATAATATACTAATTTTAAAAGAAAAAAAAATACATCTATCTATTTAAAAAAAAAGAAATATATAAAATAAAAAGAAAGATTTCCACATGTGTCAAGTTTATCGATTTAAATTTTGATACGTGTCTCGGTAAAATATTATTTTTAAATAAAAAAGGAATATTTTTTTTAAATGTTAAATTTATCGATTTAGATTAAAAAAAGTAAAATAAAATTAACTAGGATATATATTTCAATTTAAGAAAAAGAAAATAAAACAAAAGTATCTATTTCAATTTAAGGGAAAAAAATAGATTAACTAGGATATATTTCAATTAAAAAAAATTCTAGATGCTAATGATATGATATTAGACGATGATGAGCCCAATGAAGAGAAATATAGCAATAATCATGTAAAGATCCATTTGATGCTAGTCTCGAGAAGCATAACTTCTCTAGAGAACAGAGAGATCATATACGGGAGATGAATGTGAAGAGAAAAAGAGATTTGATTTGCTTGAAAATAGTTAATGGGAGATCGTTACCATACTCGAAGGATTCGAATTGCATACCAAAGTTTTTAAAGCAGCGGAGCAGAATAAGATAGTTGATCAAATGTGTGAATTATATGAGAAGTATGATTAATGTTGCTTAGGACCCGCAACAAATTCTATATTTTGAATATTTTACATAAAAATAAATGAGAATTAAAATAAATAAATAACTCTTAGATTTAGATTTTGTGTGTTTTCATATATTTTTTTCATTAGTGATCCGCTTTTGTTTTATATATTTTTTTTAAAATTATTTCAAGCTGGTTTGAAATTTTATTATTATAAATATGCGTATACGCGGATCCTAATATAGATTTAAATTATGATAAAAGTAGGATAAATAATTCGTTAAAATTTTAGAATAAATAATTATATCTATATATAGCTAAGACATTAAAAGTAAACATAATTCATATATATAACAATATTAAAACATATATATTTGGAAATATTAATAAAATAAAATTTTATTCTTTCCTTATAAATTATCTGATTTTGTTTTCAATTTATTTATACGAATTTAAAATATCTTATTAAAAACTCGCATTTATGTGGGTCCTATTCTAGTTTTTTTTATTATATAAAACCAAACGCATTCAACATAAACATAATATTTTTAACACTAATCTATTATTTTATTACAAATTATAAGAACTATTATATCGACGATCTTACAACATACAATTTTACTACTTTACGAAGATCCATGACTAACGCTCTATATGCGCCACGCTTACTGATATGCTCAAATTTACCCTAGAGATAGTCTCTCAAATTTAGAGATCACTATAGTATTTAGGGATCGAATCCATAGGGAATGAGATAGTGACACAACAGACTTTAATTTCGAATTATCTTAAGAGTAAATATTAAACTAAAAGACAGCAGGTAATTAAAGACTTAGTAAATTAAGGAGACAAAACACTAGGTTCAGGAAAATTCTCAGGTGAATCCTAATTGCAGGTCTAGTGTTAGGAATTTATTAAGAACTGTTCTTGAACTTGAAACACTAATGTAAAATCAACCAACACTCGCTGCGAAGATTATATATGTCTAAACCCTAGAATTCCAAATCTATTTGCAAATTCAAACAATTCAGACAAGCATTAATAAGAGGTTCAATTGTTCACAAAATCCCTAAACCAAACAAGCAAACTACTCAGACATGATCAATGAAACAGAAATCATTATTTGAATAGAAAGCATAAAAGAAATCAATAGAAGAAATAAAGGAGTTCCAAATCTGCTCTAAAGGAGTCTGATTTTTCTCTCCAAAA
>JAHZTW010000001.1:345096670-345177119 GCA_020283515.1 Alliaria petiolata
CTTGGGGACTCCGAGCCTTTGCCTGAAGTCTTCTTCCATGAGAGGAAGGCCTTCACGGAGCTTCACCTTCGGTTCCCATCCCAACACTTCTTTAGCCTTTGTGATGTCCGGCTTCCTCTGTCTTGGATCATCCGGTGTGTTCTCAACCATCTTTATCTCTATGCTCGGGTTTATAAGCTGCAACCAAAACCAGCATATCATTACCAGAACACACAAGAATCTGAAAGCACTTCAAGTCTTATCAATCAAGAAACTATACTCTCACCTCCTTCACTGTCTCAGCTAGTTCCACCATCGTAAACTCACCTGAGAAACCAAAAGATTCATACACAAAGCATAAGTTCAAGAGGTTGGTTAGTTTGTGTTTAGATTAATGGAAGAATGTTATAAAGGCTTACCTGGGTTACCGATGTTGATGGGACCAGTGTCATCTCCTTCCATGAGGCGCATAAGTCCATCGACCATGTCAGATACATAACAGAAACTGCGGGTCTGAGTCCCCGGTTTCTGAACAGTCAGTGCCTCACCCCTTTACATTCAAGGAAAGAACAAAAACAAATAGCTGAATAATCAATTGGGTTTAGCTTGAAAAATAAAAAAAATTGTTTGACGGAATCAGCAAAAGGGGCTCACCGAAGTGCTTGAGCAATGAAGTTGCTTACGACACGCCCATCATCAATGTTCATGCGTGGACCATAAGTGTTGAAGATTCTGGCAATGCGGATTTCTAAAAAGAACAAACAAACACAAGGTAAGTAATAAAAGACAATGAGAGAATCTTGATGAATCTATAGGCAAAAAGGTTGAAGCGAGAGCCTTGGGAAAATGACACTGACCTATTCCATGCTGCCTGTGGTAGTCAAACATTAAAGTCTCAGCCACACGCTTGCCTTCATCGTAACAGCTCCTAACCCCTTTTACAATAGCAACCAACTTATAAGACTATGAATCGACACACATATATCAGATATAAATCAAAAAGTGATGAGTGTATGAGCCTACCAATTGGGTTGACATTTCCCCAATAGCTCTCTGGCTGGGGATGGATGAGAGGATCACCATACACCTCTGAGGTAGAGGTAAGCAAAATCCTGTTCGGAAGAAGAGTTAGTCACAAAGGCGAAGATCAACAGAAGAAAGAGGAGAAGATTTTGCAAACCTTGCTCCAACACGCTTGGCAAGACCTAGCATGTTCAGTGTTCCAATCACATTGGTCTTGATCGTCTTCACGGGGTTGTACTTGTAGAAAATGGGAGATGCAGGACATGCAAGATGGTAAATCTGATCAACCTCGATCAACAGTGGCTCCGTGACATCTGTTAAACCCAAAACCAAATAGAAAAAAATGAGCTAGCAGGATTCAAACAAGCCGGCTATATACTGTTCTCAGTAGCAGCAACAAGCTAGAGAGATTCAAGACCATACCATGACGGATAAGCTCAAATCTCGGATGGCCAATCCATTTCTTGAGGTTGTCCTTTGAACCGGTGAAATAGTTATCAGCAACAATCACCTAAGGGAGAAAAGACACAAAACATCAGTAGTTGATCATAACGACGCATAAACTGTTACGTATAGGATTAAGCCATTTTAATGCAAAACCTCATTCTTTTCGTTCTCCATCAGCTTATCGACAAGGTGAGAGCCAATGAATCCAGCTCCTCCTGAGATCAAGATCCTCATATTGGACTACACAAATGAGAAAAAATTAAACCACTCAGCACATCTTACAAAGACCAAATAACAAATCACAAACTGTGACATCAAACAACTCTACTACTATACACACTAAATCATAGTCAAGAAGATGAGGAACCAACACAACATACAAGATCAGAACAAAGTACAACAACACCTAACAAAGCTCTCTCACAGTCTTCTCCTCACAGGTCAGATCTAAGTAGAAATATCCAGGATTCAATCTCCAATGAAAAGACCACTTAACCTAAAATCCGTTTGATTCTACACGATGCGAACGAGATCAAGTGAATAAAAAAAAATGATCAATTCAACTAAATAGGATCGCACCACCATGATCCGACATAACAACAAGGATCAAAACACGAGATTCACCCTCAAAATCATACAAAGCAACACATGATTTCAAATGATTCCACAGGCAGATTTTTTAAAAAGGGGAAACCGAGATTCGACGGATGAAGCTAACAGTAACTGTCAGATGTTGATGGGTATCGCCGAATCGAAACAAAAATCTCGAATCCACGTGAAATTTTCCAACCAAAAAAAAAATGAAAGCTTTACCTGAAAAAACTTGGAATTGCGGAGCGGTGAAGGCGAAGGTGGAGGCTTTGGGCTGGCTTGTTTGTCGCTTGTCGCCATTTCTGAGATCACAACCCTGCGATTTCGAAAAAAATAAACAAATCAATCAACCGAGAAAGGAAGATTTCGATTAGAGAGAGAGGATCGAGAAGAATTACGAGATCGCTTCCGAATTCCGATGAAACAAGCCTTGAGAGAACCCTAAAAACCAAATTGGTGTGATCTGAAGTGTGAGAGGGATCGTATACTTATAGTCACAAGTGTCGGAACTTCCTCTGCAATTTTTGAATATATTTTGGGAATTTAGATATTTGTTTGTTCGGATTTCTTATTTTTTTAAAGAGTTTTTATTTAACTTTGGGTGAGATAATTCAGATAATAATTAATAAGACGAGAGACTTCAAAACCACGAAAAGCGGATAATCAAATTGAAACTAATTTGTTGTTAGCTACTCCATCACGACAACATTTGACCAAAGTCACCAAACGCAGATCTCATGTGGCAATTTAAGAAGCATAAAGTTTTTTTTTTTTGGGGCTATTTATTTCAAATTTAGTTGTTAACAAATTGTTCAATTTCAGATTACTTCATCTCTTTATGAAAATGAACTTGTTAAAAATTTCACAAGATCAAATGAAACTTGAGACGAAACTAGTATTATATGCTATAGTTTCGGACATAGAAGAACTACGAGTCTCAAACAAGAACTTTCTAGAAATCCAAAAAAAAAATAATACATATTAAAAATTTTTATTATATAAAACCAAACGCGTTCAACATAAACATAATATTTTTAACATTGATTTATTATTTTATTATAAATTATGAAAACTATTATATCGACGATCTTACAACAGACAATTCTACCATCTTATGAAGATCAATTACTAACGGTTTTATATGCACTATATATGCTTCCCATCATATGAAGATCCACTGACTATTCTATCTACACCACATTGAAGATCTTCAGTAAACTTGTCTCCATTAATTTGCATAATTTTCGATAAATTTGCATAGTTAGTAATAAACCATTCAACATAAACATAATGTATAATTGACCGAAAAATGGTTGGAATATGACAGCGAATAAATAACAAAATGTTTAGAGATAAACGCAATATAAGGGACTTATCTTATGAAAAATCTGAACATATGTGACATTTTTTGTCTTAAGTGTCAAGGACGAGACCATATGTCAATAGATTGTCCCAAACAGAAAATGATGATCATCACTGTAAATGGAGGCTATGAGTCTCAAAATGAAAAAAAAAAAACTATGAAGAGAATAATCCTACTGAACAAAAGAAGATATTGAATATCCAAACGTGGGTGAGTTACTAATATATCAAAGAATTTTAACATCCCAACCACTCCATATAATACAAGCACAAAGGAAAAATTTGTTTCATTTTTTTTTTAATATTGGTTGTTTCATGTTATTTTTTTGGTTTTTGTTTTTTTGACAATTTGGATGATTCATGGGTCTCGTAAATTGGTACAGCAGTCAGAAACAATTCAACAAATGTACTTATTAGAAACTTAGTTTGCTTTGTGGATAAAGAAAGCTTCAAAACATTCGAACATTATTAGATGAGATCACGTAATTTAATAACAATAATTCTATTTTTTTTTCTTTATCTTATTTTCTTTTTAAACGTCCCATGGAAAACATAAAGGTTTAGATCCATCACGATTTATACGACACATAGGAAATGGAGATTTTCCCACCTCCCAAATACATTCTTTACAGACTGAAAATGGTCCATATGAATCATCATCTCTCTCTACTTCAAATATATTAAAATAATGAGATCTGCCTCCTTTATACGTAAAATGGCAACGAACTTTCAAAGTTTTCCAAAAGTTAACACGTAATCTGAAATCCCAAAAATCACCCCAAGGGATATGGACTAGCCCATAATCATGATTCTTGTTAGATTTGCAATGTACATTCAGAGTCGCTTTGTTTGATACAACGTTTCTGATTGTGATATGTTTTTTTGCGAAAGGGAAATAGCCATCATCGTCAGATCCCGATGTTGGCCCTTCTACTGAAGCATTTGAAACGTCATACGCCAATGCAATTAGAACAAGAGTAGATGAGATCATTAACATCAATATGTACTGATGAAGTTTATTAGAAAAAGCCATGGTTATGTAAATTATTTGGAGGTGGTTAGATGAAACTTAAAATGCACATTGCTTCCCATTTTATAGATGTTAACAAGATATAAATATTTTTGTTATGATAACTGAATTGTTTGGTAACGTTGAATGCATATATTTTGGTCAAAGAAATATTTTTTCGGTCAAAAAACAATGGAAAAATTAGAAATAAAAGATAGTCTTTCTATATTTTCGTGTCTTTATACCTTCCTAAGTCACTCAGTGAATTAGGCATTATATTAATAAAAAGTCAACTATACCCTCTAAATTATTAATTATTTTTATATAATTATTAAAATAATTATAACGCATCCATTAAACTAAAAAGGCAAAATCGATTTTTTGTCAATTTCCTTCGGCCAATCTTCTTCTTCCTCACCAAAATCGATTCTTCTTCTTTTTGTCCATCATGAGGACCAAAATCTTCTTCTCCGTTTTCTCCATCAAGGTGTAAACCAAAATCACTTGTCGATCGTTTGCGACAAGAACTGGCAGAGATTCTAGGTTACTAACCAAAGCACTAGGTAGATAACTGAATTCCACATCAACCATACTCTGTTTTATTCTGTAGTCTTCTGAAACCATAATCTTTAGTTCTTCAATAGTAGTAGTCGATTCCAAAGTAAGTAATCTAAAAAGTTTTTTATGTTCGTCTGATTCCATTAAAGAAAGGATACTCAAAGAGTAAACCAAATTACAACCATATCACCATCCATAAAATGATGGGAATCAAAACGATTGACTGATAAAACTAGCATCAAGCTCCTAATAGGAAGGAGAAAAAGATTCTAGACTTAAGCTTCTTGGTTGCTTAAACTTCGCGCACTGAAGCTAACTTCACGCTTCTATTGCGATGCTTCACGATGGATAGTTTCATGAAGTGAAGCTGGTACACCTCGAGCAAGGTAAGATTGAAACCTCCCATCTCTCAATACACTTCTTGAGATCTCACGAGCAACACAGTTGGGCTTTCTCACTTTCAAGTTCAATACTACATACCTCAAATTTGTCGTGAATACAGTTGATAGCTGAAGCAATAGCTCTGAATCTTGGCCACATTGACGGTTTTAGAATGGCTTCCACCGCTTGCTGACAGCTAGGTTGCATGAAAACTCCGTCCGAGGTGCGTTTCCCGTTTCAGAAATAGAAACTCTCGAAAACTCGTTGAAAACACTAAAAATTTCAGTTTGACAACACGGTGAAACTCTCGTTTCCACTTTGGAAACACTCGTTTCTATTTTAAAAATGCGATGAAAACTTACTTTTTATATTCGGTAATAAATAAATAATTATGAAAATAAGATTAATTAATCAATTTGATTCTTTATAGCAAGCTAATAATTAATTTGATTCATTAGAGTAAGTTAATAATTATTTTGATTCATTAGGTGAGATTAATTTTGGTATTATTGAGTTTAAAGATCTTTCTCTAGCTTGATGAATTAGAATTAGAGATAGTTTTGGTTGATAGAGATAATAAAATTGATGATGAAGAACAATCTTCTAAATTTTTAACTCTAAACATTCTGATTTTTTATCTTTGGTTAAACTTTAATAATTATATACTGAATTTTTGTTAATTTAAATATTTTACTCTAAATATAACTTAGATATGTTTAATATTTAAAACGTTTATAACTTATCCAGTTCTATAATTTTTATAAAAGGCGTTTTCACGTTTCGAAATATTTTTGGGGAGATGATGTCTCGTGTTCTCTGCTCTTCTTCCTCTTGCTGTGCAATCACATTTTGGGGAGATGCTGTCTGACTAATATTTCTCTTCTTACACGACCAAGAGGCACTTTTCTTCTTACCGGACGACACACTCTTATTGCTGTTATGGCAGGGGAGCTGTGATCATTGTGGCCTAATTATTAGGTTTTATTTATGAAGATTCGGTTTTTGTAAATAAAATTTCAACCGGTGCATCTTATGTCTCCGAGTCTCCGACCATACGGAAAAGCTACCTCACTAGGATCTCACTCGTCACCCGCCTCTCGATCTCACGGATGATTTTTCTGTCGAAGACAAAGGACGAGAGAAAGTTTTGGATTTGTGTTGTTCTAAAACTTAGTTTGGCTCTGATTTTGGGATTAGTGATTTCTTAGGAGCTTAAAGGATTATGAAAACCCCAATTCACGAAGGAGATTGTGAAACTTTAGACATTTGGTCTTGGAATTATTATTATGAACAAAGTGGATGTTATCGTTAAGCTTCTTTTTTTTTTGTTAAAAGACTTTGTATAAGCTTCTATTGTGGATTGTGGTTGTTGCATGTTATTTTTTCGTTTTTTTCTTTCTTTTGATAATTTGGATCATTCACTGGCTTATTATAATTCGTAGAGTGAGTCTCCTATATTGGGACAGAAACGACAATTCAACAAATGTACTTATAAACTTAATTTGCTTTTATGGATATAAAAAGACTACAAAGAAAGCTTCTAAACTTTCGAACAAAGAAACTTAGTTTGCTTTCTTTATATTATTTTCTTGTTAATCATCCCAAGAAAAACAGAAAGGTTCAGATCCATCACGATTTATACGACACATAGGTAATGGATGAAAAGATTTTCCCACCTCCCAAATACATTCATTAATCATTACATACTCAAATCTCTCCAAATGTAGAATCTTTCTATTTCAAATATATCAAAATAGTGAGATCCACCTCTCCTCCACGTAAAATGGCATTAGAGTACTCTCGTAGTTTTCCAAATGTTAACTTTTAATCTGAAATCCCAAGAATCACCCCGAGGGATATGGACTAGCACATAATCATGATTCTCATAAGATTTGCAGTGTATATTCAGAATCTCTCCGTTTGGTACAGTGTTGCTGATTGTGATATGTTTTTTGGCGAAGGAAAGTATGCTTTTATCGTCAGATCCCATGTCGGCTCTTCCGCTGAAGCATTTGAAATGTCGTACGCCATTGCAAAAAGAACAAGAGTAGACATTAACATCAATATGTAATGAGGTTTATTGGAGAAAACCATGGTTATCTAAATTATTTGGACGTTGTTAGATGAAACTTAAAAATGCACCTTGCTTCCTTTTTTATAGATGTAACAAGATGTAGATATTTTTGCTATGGTAACTAACTTATTTAGGTAATGTTGAATACATATATTAAGGTCAAAGTAACATTGAATACATATATTCCGTTTATGGTAGTATTTTTTTCTCAATATATTTATTGATAGATGTTATTTTGACCGTAATATATGTATTCAACATTACCTAAATAAGTTAGTTACCATAGCAAAAATATTTACATCTTGTTAACATCTATAACAAGGGAAGCAATGTGCATTTTAAGTTTCATCTAACCACGTCCAAATATTTTTTATAGATGTTAACAAGATGTAGATATTTTTGCTATGGTACTAACTTATTTAGGTAATGTTGAATACATATATTACGGTGAAAGTAACATTGAATATATATATTCCGTTTATGGTAGTATTTTTTTCTCAATATATTTATTGATAGATAAGTACAAACTTAAACATATGTATAAAATTATTTGCCAGTAAAAACTAATGCAAGTTTTTAAAATATATTTTCTTATTTTTAACGGAACTATATGTATTCAATGTTACTTTGACCGTATATTAATTTTTGTTTCATACAAAATCTTATATTTATTTTTATATTTTAAAATATATTGTTTTTTTCACTATACTTTTTTAAAAAAAATCCGGATGTTATTGCCGACGATAATTTCCCATATGCCGTGTCTCTTTGGGAATAGAGGACATTTTTGAGTCTCATGTGTAAGGCGTAGACAATGGAAGAAGCACTTCTTCTTGACTCTTTCATACTCCACCTCTACTATCGCCTTAGCACCTCGGGGGAGATCAACTGTTTTGAAATCTATCAGTGGTTGCTCCAGATCTACCACTACTAGCGCTCTGACATAGTCCAAGACCAAGAGATGAGGCTTCTCGGGATCAAATTCGTTTTCCTTGCAGAAACCAACACCATCTGCAACCGCTCTCATGGTGCCCACCGTGAAGTTGTTAATAGGAATTTTTATGTAAGCGAATCCACAGCTCTGCGTTCTCCAGAAACCATGCCCCAGTCGTCAAAAACCCAAAAGTTATGCTTCAGTTTTAATGTTCGTTTCCAGTTCAAAGAACTAGAAGCTTTCCCTAGTCAGAGCGACACCTCCACTCTCTCATAGATCTTCCAGATTCGTGGCATGCTTCTCAACATCCGAGCCATATTTTGACATGCCGGGTTCAGTAGTTTTCCCACCAAGCAAGCAATTATGTCCTTTCAGAATTAGTTTCAATTGGTGAAGCTGGCAGAGTTGTTCGTGAGTGAGAGAAAAAAAGAAAACATAGAAAGTAAAAGAGAATGTGAAGAAGCCAAGAAGGTGAAATGGAGAAAAAGCTGAGGCAGTTTCTTGGTGGGTAATTACAGTAAAAGAGCTGTTCATTCTACTCCACCCACGTTTTACAGTAAAAGAGCTGGGTCTACTAGACTAAAGCCCATGTTTTGTTTGTGTTTTTACAAATCGAACGGTTTGTGGAGGAAATAAATCATTTATATATTATTTTTTGATTTGCAGCCACTAGATAACATGAGAAGATAAACTGCAGCAACGCTTGAGTCTACTGATGATCATAGATTGGTCCAGGAAAATGGCGAATTCTTGCAACTCATCTCTTTTTCAAGTATCAGCAACAATTTCATTGGAGGTGAAAAATAAAAAGAAAAACATTGTTTTTTTTGCTCTTTATTCACTCTAAAACATTCTCAGCAATATTGCTTTTGAGCTGGATTTGGTGTGTTTGGCTAAATGAATTTGTAGGTTGTGGTGCGTAAGTCTCGAAGAACAGAATACTGCTAATATGTCTTTGGTAAAAGCTTTAAAGATGAAGTTGGACGAATGTAGAGCCGAGATCAAGGAGGTGCAACATCGGGAGAAGCATAGCGATATGTGAATATTGAAGAAAAAGGAGGAAGTAGAAGAGCTAAAGGAAATGTTTTGATCGTTAAAGAAGGAGTTAGATGATGAGAGGGAAGTTAGAAGGAAGTCAGAGAGTATAGCGAAGCATTATTTAACAAATGCTTTGAAAGATCTTGAGTTTGCTAAAGTGGTTAAAGATTATGAAGATAAGGTGAGACGGATTAGGAATAAGTCTCTGGTCAGTGATAAAGTAATTGTTCAGGTTGCAGAAGTCTGGAATGATCAGAAGTTACGCATGAAGCTAGAGGAAGGTGATAAAGAAGAATTAATATCGCAAAAGTTAGGCTTCAATACTGAATTGTTTCTGCAAGTTAAGGAGAAGCGAAGATCACATTCAAGTAAAGTAAGTTATTCGAGGTATAAATCAGGTGATTCAGCTTCTATGCATCAAATGGTTTGCTTGAAGGAGCTCGAAAGGCTAGCAAGAAGAGATATCAAGTTGCAGCGTAAGAGGTCGAATCAAGTTATTAATATCGATGTCTTCGAAAGGAAATAAGATTCATCCACATAAAAATTTAAGGATTACTGCAAAAAAACCTCAAACTAAATTTATTTTGCAAAATTAACCCTCATCTCAAAAAAATGCAAGTCAAACCTATAACCTACAAAGTCACCCGCAATACAGGACTCCCGTCAAACCTACGTCGTTTTAGTTAAAGAAAAACTATTCCAAAAATTTAAAATATGAGAATCAAACTTTCGAACTCAAGAATAACTGAGACGTTGATTACCAACTGTGCTAATTGAATTAGTTGGGGTATTGTAAAACTAAAACACTTACATATTAGTTAAATTATTATTTTTTAACTGTGTTAACAAAGAAAATAAAAATAAAAATCTTACGTTTCTCTTTCTCTCGAGTCTCAAGCGACAAATCTGATTAAAGTTTTTGAGAATCTTCATCTTAATTTCAATTCTTCAATTTTTTCCATTGGGTTTTGCTCATCAGGGTTATCTGCGAACCATGATTTCAGATTGATTTAGGCTTACTAAGAAAATAACCTTTCAGGTTTGGAAAAGGTTTGGAAAAGGTGAAATCTTAGAATCAACGATTTAGGCTTTTTAGCAGCTTAACACTAAATTTTTGTAATAATTTTAGATTGATGCATCCATTTTTGCTTATCATTTAAGTTCCACATAGTTAAAAGCATGTGTTAATGATGATGATCAGAATAGTATACATTGACGAGATTTGGGATGAATAGCTGAAATGCGGATGAATGGTTGATATGCCACTCTCGCTGAAGAAGTGATCTCAAATGCCACGGTCTAATAAATCAATTTATGAACCATTTCTTTTAAATACATAACAAAGGCAAATACAATCATATCCTTCAAAAATCAGTGTATTTACAAACCAACCATTTTTTTAACCGCTTCTAACCCCCTAACCGTGTACCCCTAATTTTACATTTACTTCGTCGAAAAGTAAGAAGTTTAATCGGCCGACTGTGAATTCGCGAAGTTAAAATCCCAGAATCCCGACACACCAAAATCTCATCGCCGGCAGCCCCAGGAACTCCGTTCTTTCCTCCGTTAATCTCGAATTGCTCCTCCGTTCTTTCCTCATCCTCGCTCGATTTCTTATAAAAGGCAAAGGTAAAAAGCGCGAAGCGGAATTCATAATATCTTCTTGTTCAACTGGGCCGTTCCTCGTTCAACTGTGACTTGTTAAATGCTTATATAAGTTATTGCTAATGAAGTCGAGGTCGAAATTTATGTTTCAGAGATGGCTAAGGTGAAAGACGCAAACGGGGAATATGAATCAACGGAAGGTCGAAGAGTTGGAGACTAAACAGTAGGAGCATCATCAGCAAGTGCACAAGCACCAACAGAAGTAGAAAGCGAAGAAGCAACAACAATAATCACATAACCACCAAGAGAAAGAGAAACTGAAGGAGAAACAACAGCAACCACAATAGCAATCACAACAGAATCACAGAAGTAGCAACCGAGGGACCAACAACAACAACCACAGCAGCAACCACATAAGTAATAACATAAGCAAAAAATCGTTCTGAAATCAGTCCAGAAAATACACAAAGTCCAGAAGCCGAAAAAACCCAAACTCCAGAAGGGAAGAACTCAAATGGAGAGATTGAAGAGGTATTGTTTACATATAACTGGCAATTTAGTTACCTTGAGATTGAGAATTCCGAATGCTAGAGGTTAGAAAGAATTTGTGTTCTGTGTACAACATCGGACAACTGGTACGACTAAGTAGCTGTTTGGTTAAGAATGTAAAACTAGGTTCAAGTAGGTTAAACTACGAATTGGTATGTTCAACCGTTTATTAAAACTGAAATTGAATTTGCAGGGTAACTAAAATGAAGAGATGGAGGAGGATAAATCGGGTGACGAAGAGGAAGAGAAATAGGTATTATTTTGGCTAAGAATGTATTACTAGGTTGAACTACGTATTGCTATGTTGAACTCATCTTGTTGTGTTCAACAGCGTAATAGTAGGTTCAACTTAATATTAAATTGTTTAGCTTCTGTTTATTAAAATCGTATTTGATTTTGCAGGATAACTCAGCTGAAGAGATAGAAGAGGATAATTATGGTCACGACGAAGAGGAAGAGGAAAAGTTTAGGATGAATTTGTATTGTGTGTACAACATTGGACAACTAGTACAACTAAGTAGTTTTTGGTTAAGAATGTATAACTAGGTTCAACTAGGCAATAGTACTATGTTCAACTACGTAATAGTAGGTTCAATTAAGTATTAATTTGTTTAACCGATTATTAAAACTGTATTTGAGTGTGCAGGATAACGAGGATGATGCTACACCACTGCAACCAGAGAAGTTTTACTTCGGTCCAGGGCAATATACCAGGGTTTGCAATATTGGGTTGAGGTGTCTGGTTAAGGATACTGTGAACGAGATAAAGAAGCATCCATTTGAATTGAAATGGTTCACAAAGCATTCTCAGTTTAGGCATATTTTTTCACATGGCAGAGGAGCAAAACCGGAAGCCTATGGGGCTATGGATGTTGCTACTTCATAAAGCTTGTACGGATTCAATAAAGGAGTTATGGTTTGTAGTTAATGGAGTCCCTATCAGATATTTCATTAGAGAGCATGCGTTGTTAACTGGGTTTGATTGCCATGACTACCCGAGCAACTATAATGAATTGAGGGATAAGAAAAAGGGGGTTTTAATTTGTGGAAAGAATGTTTGGAAGGAAAGAGAACATAAAAATCGAAGATGTGGAAGAGAAACTGCAGTCGTCGCAGAGCAGTGTAGACAAGAAGAAGATGGCTGTCTTGTATTTCTTAAGCAACGTATTGAAAGCGAAGTCTATGAATAAAGGAAACATATAGGCCTTCTAGCTTAAAGTTGTTGATGATTTGGGGTTGTGTAAAACATTTGCATGGGGGCGTTACACGTTTGATGATTGTTTGGATGAGGTGAAGGGCAAGATGAAGAAGTTCAAGAAGGACATCGTGGGAGACAAAGATTCATGGACCTTTTCTGGCTTCATTCTTCCTCTTGAGGTAACTTTTAGTTGTGATATTAAAGTAATAGTTTTAAGATTTGAAGGTCGTGGATATTGTAACTCAATGTGTAGGCTTTTGCATTTGAGTGTATTCATGCGTTTGGGCGGAGATTTCGAGTTGAAGTAGACGCAAAGAAGGACTGTCCTAGGTTGTGCAAGCACAAGTTCGTCGAGACTTCCATGAAAGGATATCCATTGGAAGACATGAATTAGTCCTCGTAGATGGTTATTTTTGTATTTGGTATGAGTTTGAATGTTTAAGTTATTTTTGTGTTAATCGCAGGATATCATTAGCATCTTGGAACCTGACTCCGACAAGGAAGCTCTTATGGAGCGCATCATAGCAGATAATTGTGATGATTGGATATGATATATTGATCCAATCGTTGAGGGGTGGAGAAACCATCTAATCGTAAAAGGGAAGACGATATGGTGGAAGGATTTGTATGATATGGACTTGGCTGCTCGAGATGTAACTGAGAATGTTTATAAAGTCCCTCAACAGGAACCTGAGACTGCATCATCATTTTTGGGGATGAAGGAAGCGATGGAGAGAATAGAGAAAGTGGTAAAGGAATTGGTAGAGGTGGTTGAAGGTTTTGATGGGAGACTTCAAGTGGTTGAAAGTTTTATGGAGGAGCTACGAAGCAAAGCTCATGAAAATAAAGAGAAGGAGGAGGAGGAGGAGAAGAGTGAGTCTGATGCGAATGAGTCTGATGCGAATAAAGAGAAGGAGGAGGAAACCCGTGAGGAGCCTCCAAAAAAGAAACGCAGAATAGAAAAGAAAGAGAGGAGTCGAAGGACAACAAAACCACCTGTTTGTTACACTTCAGCTGACGCTGGACAGAGAAAAGGTAAAGGTAAAACCAAAGGAAATGGCACAGGCAAAGGCAAAAGCAAAAGGAAAAGCAAAGATTGAAGAACTTGTTTATGTGTTGATGATTTCTTTTGGTGTTTATGAATTTGTGTCGGTGTTGTTTTTGTGTTTATGAACTTATTTCGGTGTTGTCTTGATTACGTCTGGCTTGCTTGGTTCTAAACACTAGTTTTTATGTAATGAAATATAATGGTACAACTGGGTTTTTATTACGTACTACTGATAAGCGAAATTAAAATAGTTGTTTTATTTCAAATACAAGTTCATAGTTGTACCCAGATGCACCTGGTACCACGAATTCAACAACAAGGAAGCCAGAAATTATCATACTTGTAGCTAGTTGCACGTGGTAGTGCGAATTCGACAAAATGAAACCAATAGTTGTACCTAATTCGACAAACAAATACAAGTTCACAGTTGTACCTAGTTTAACCTGGTAATACAAGAGGACAAATGCACCTGGTACCAGGAATTCAACAACAAGAAAGCCAGAAATGGTCATACTTGTACCCAGTTGCACGTAGTAATCGACAAAATTAAATAAAAATAACACATTCGTCAAGCACAAATCCGACACCAAATGACATAGCTTAAAGAGAACATGAAATCCGTTACAATATCACATAAGTAGAAGACCTCTTCGAAAGAATGAAAAATAGAGGATATTCATCCGAAAGTCCTAAAACGAGAACAATTACACTTACTTAAACCATATTAAAATCAAACCAAGTAGAAGAACAAGTGCCTAAACCACAAACGTCATATCCACACAGATTTTCTGTTTGTTCACTTCACGAACTAACATATCCAAGTTTGCAATCTGCTCGACACTCTGAACTTGACCCTCCTTTAGCTTCTCAATTGCTTCTTTCGCCTTACAAAAGTCATCCTCATTCTGAACTTGTCCCTCCTTCAGCTCCGCAATTGTTTCTTCCGCCTTACGAAAGTCGGTGGTTAAGTAATTGAGATGTCCAGTTGAACCACATTTCTGGATTTTCTCTCGCAGATGTTCAATGTCATTATGTAAGATTTCTAGTTCGTCCTCTACCACGTGATCCCACCATTTACGAATATTATAGCCCTCGTTTTACACACAAATTCTCAACATATTGCAACCAAAAATCAGAATACACACAAATCTTAAAACGCTCACATATGCACGGTAAGAAAATCGGAATCACAAACTTCATATTTACCTCACTTCGGCGGCAGGAGAAGTATCTCCTCCCATGATCATTTTTTGTGTACGACGTCTGTGTAAACACCTCTCCACCGCAGTAACACTTCTTAGGCATACCATATTCACCATCTCTTATGAGACATGGATCGATACTTGGTTCGGAGGAGGAACACTTTCACATTGGCTGAACCTTCCCATATCTCTGTGATGAAAACGAAAAACGGTCCATCAAATTAAGACTCGAAGCTTTACCTCGAACTATAATGGCGGATCTACAGGACATTAATGTTGGGAAGCAGAGGAATCAAAACTTTACCACGAACTGGTATGGCGGATCCGAAGGAAATCGCAAAATTCTCTCTATCTCTTGTTCGCGTCGCCCTTCTCTCTCTCTCGTTCGCGAAATAAAATTGGAGAAATGTGGAAAACTAAAAATTAGGGTTTCTTATAATTGGAAAAGTGACCGTGAATATTATATAAATTATTATAAAAAAAAATGCTTCCTCATCTTCCCGTCGGTGTAAAAATGAAATTTTTACAAAGTTTCCTGAAAAAATGAACTTTATTGTCCCCAAGCAGAGAGTTGGACAAAAGTTCTAATAGTTGTACATTTGCGATTTTAGGGTATTTGTAGTTGAACCTTCCCAAAATTTATTGTGGTGTAGTTGAACAAAGTATATATCATGGGCATTTAATTATCATTTGCAACGGTTTCGTAGTACAATTTGTGAATGATCTAATATTTTGTTTATTTTGCATCATAGAAGGGTAACATTCCATAAGTCTTCCATATAATGTAAGGGGTGTTTGATGTGAAAACATGATATTAATTATTTTATTTTATGAAATTGATAAATCCTTGTTATCCATAATATTAATTATTTCTTTAGAATTGAATATGTGTGTTTAAAGTTCTTAAAATGTTGATTTGCTATTTTTTTTTAATATTCTTTATTATTATTGTACTTTTATCATGTTGAACCATAGTTGAACACGGGAACACAGTTGTACGAAATTGATACGAATAACATATACGTACACATTTGTTTGCAGTTGCACATGGCAGTGAGAATATGAATTCAACAAAGTAAAACAGAAATATTCATAGTTGTTCGCAGTTGCACCTGGTAGTGCGAATTCGACAAAGTAAAACACAAATGGTCATACTTGTACCTAGTTGCCCCTGGTAGTGCGAATTCGAAAAAACATAAATGTCCATAATCGTACATTGTGTAATCTAGTAATACAAACACGCCAAACTAAAGCACAGAAAGATTCATAGTCGTACATTGTCTAACATGGTTGTACATAACTGAAAAATACAAAACACACACAAATCAAAATGCGCTGCCAATTTGACTGCTCTGGAAATAGTCAGCGAGGCTTGGCCTTGTGCCACTCACATATCTGTTACTCGTCTTTCGACGACTTTCTCCAGTGGATGGAAAGCGGTTTTCTTGATTTCGTCCCGGCGTTTTGGTGTACTTGAGCGGTAAGGCAAACAGATTTAGTATATCCTCAAGAATACTCCAGCTAGACTCATTCAGCACTTGTGAAATTGTCTTGTAATATGCGCGTACCCACATCACAGTCAAGTAATATCTAGAGCACAAGTCATATACACTAATATTCGTTGTTCTCCCTCCATTCTTCATATGTGTTGTGGCTGCGGCTATTGCATGAATACAAGGATACTTGTCTATATTCAACTCTCTGCAAGAGCAAGTTTTGCTCAACAAATCCACCAAGTATGCCTTCCCATCCAGTCCAATAACGCTGTATTCAAGTTGGAAGCTGTTTAGCTCAGTCACAATTGAACAAGCGGCAATTGGACATCGTTCGTGCAGTACGTTGTCCACAAAAGGCACCACATACTTTGTGAGCGGCATACTAGCATATAGCTTCCTATGCTTGTTAAACCAATAAGCAAATTTCTCAACAATCGCATCAATCATTGATAAGAGAGAATAGCTCCTTACTTTCTTAAACACACTGTTAAGAGATTCACAAGAATTGCTAGTGTCTAAGTTGTACTTTTCTCCTTTAAAATAGCACCTTGCCCACTTATCAACTTCTACAGTCTCATCCAAATACACAGTGACTGTAGGAAACCTCTTCCTAAAATCAGCATACTTCCTCTCGAATTACTCACAGTATATATATAAGCGCATTGGATGAATTTTGCTGCAAATAGATCTTTGTTGACCTTATGCTGAATTTTAGTTCTCACGTTTTCAGGCAAATGCCAAATACAGTAACCATGCTGAGAGAGGGGATAGACCGTACGCACTGCATGTATTATGCTCTTATGTCTGTCACTCATAAAAACCAACCCAGGATCATCCGGTATAACGGTTTTCAGCATTTTGAAAAACCACTTCCAACTATCATGTTTCTCACTATCAATCACACCAAACGCAATGAGGGTAATGGTGATGATTAGGATCCTGAGCTGTCCACCATATATAGTCTTGAGAAATGTTGCGTCCACGATTATCACTTTTCTCATTGCTTGAAACCCTTCAATGCTAGCGCTTAAAGCAATGAATAGGTACTGAAACTTTTTCTCTGCATCCAATTTCACACTTGTTACTGTTCCAGGATTCACCTTCTTCAACATATACAGATAAGAATGTAACATCTTATAGCCTTTTTCAGGACTGCCCCGCACATCACTAACAGTTAGTTTTTTCCCTCTCAAGGCTGTAGAGTAGGACAATTTCACACCAACTCTACCTTGAACAAGATTGACAATATTTTTAGAAGGTGGGGTGTCGAATTGACCTGGATAGTCTTCATGCAGCACATATGCTACTAATCGTGGAGTGCCTCTCCTTCTACTAGTGCTTGTACTCGCAAAAGCCCTAGAACATGTATGCATCTTTTTGTATACTGTAACACTGAAATAATCTGATTTATTAATATTTGCAGCTCGTAAATACCATTGACAGCCTTGATTCACTTGAAGGCATTTGAGAATAAGTCGCCCCTCTACCAGACTTATAAGTATGAACCCCATAACAGTTTTTATGTGAAGCTCTATCAACCAAATCTTGCAATGCCTCTTTTAAACAAAATTCTTGACCTATTTCAAGACTCGTACCATCTCCCATTCTTCAACATACTGACTTTCTTGATCTGGTCGTGGAAGCTCAACAAATTCATGTATACTATCCACACCGTTGTCCATATGGTTATCCACAAATTCGGCTCCCTTCTCACCATTAGTCTACATCACCTCTTCAATAATTGGCTCCCTATGTGCTGTGTCCGCTCAGTAAATAGTAAGAATACCATGATTAACTACATCATCAGCTGCAACTCTGCCATTTGAAACTCCCTCTTCATAATTCACACCAATTGAACTCTCTAGCGGCACTTTTGAAAATTGGTCGCTCCTTTGATGTATTCTCAAATTATTGATTACCTCCACATGTAAAACAGACCTTAGTCCCTCTTTATCCACAGTCGTTAAATAAACATATACGTCATCATCATTACAAATAACCCACTCTTTAGCAGGATTATTTACCAACGGAATGTAACTCAATATCATATGCGAGCTAGCTCTATATATCGCAATCTAATTGCATATCTTATCAACTAACGCCGAGTAAGTTATCTCCTTCCAAAGACGAGGTCTTAAACGGTATAGCGTAGGTGTAATTTCTTGTAAACCATTTCAGCTTCTCTCCTTTCGGTGAATAGTAGCCTCCATAATCAAAATGTATGTTTGTGTGTTTCATGCTCATTGTCTCCTGAAAATAGATTAAAAATACTCATTCAGCGCAATTACACAACACAAGGTATCACAGTTGTACCATTTGTACCGATTGACCTCAATATCTCAGATACACAATTTGTACTAGTTGTACTAGTTCTCCTCTATCCCTTAGTTGGACTTTCTGTACCGTTTGTCATCTATCTCTCACTTGTACCATTTGTACCAGTTGACCTCAATATCTCAGATACGCAAGTTGTACCATTTGTACTAGTTGTCCTCTATCTCTCAGTTGTACCATTTGTACCAGTTTTCCTATATCTCTCAGTCGAACCTTTTGTATCATTTGTCCTCTATCTCTCAGTTGAACCTTTTGTACCATCTTCTATCTCTCAGTTGTACCATTTGTACCAGTTGATATCTATCTCTCAGTTGTACCATTTGTACTAGTTGTCCTCTATTTCTCAGTTGTACCATTTGTACCAGTTTTCCTATCTCTCAGTTGAATCTTTTGTACCAATGGTCTTCTATATCTCAGTTGAACCTTTTCTATCAGTTGTCCTCTATCTGCAGATCTGAGGGCGAACTCGGTTTCTAAAATTCAATTCTAATCTACCTAACTAACTACGATTCACAACCTAAAATAGTCAAATTACCCAACCTGAGGCCTAATCAATCCTTAATAACCCAATGTGGTTACCGTATTTCAAATTTAAATCCCTATTTTTCAAATCCCCAAATAAAAACCAATGAAGAAAAACAGACGAACTCACTTCTTGAAGCTTTAACAATATCAGGGGAGAGAGGAGCTGGTAAAACCGATTGTGATGATATACGCCGGCGATGAGCCCGCTTCTGCTAGAAGAAGAGCGAGGGAAGAGCGAGGGAAGCCGCCGAGGAGTCTAACGTCGCGATATCGACGGAAAACGGTTACGGGTTCGATTGTTTTTTTTTAATTTACTGAAATTCAAAAATAATTCAGTAAGGGTCTATTCGGAATTTCACATTTATGAGTGGCATTAGATCAATTAGTGGTATAAGAGATCATTTTTTCAGCCAAAGTTGCATTTGAGATTTCGACTCAGATTATTACTATTAGCTTCCGTTGATTTGATGTTGTTTCTGCCGCCACCGCTGCTGCGAAGCTTCTCGCTTCTCCTTCTTTTCGCCGCCATTTTCTTACGACTCTGCATCTCACCTATTACTTTCTTAATCGATCGATTAAGAATTGATTAAGAAAGATGAAAGAATTGGGTAGAGATATGAAAAGAAGAAGAAGGTGGGTCCCCTTGTTGTCATCTTCTCCACGGGATGTCTCCTACGCGGCCAGGCGGCGGCCATTGGTGAAGAAGAGGAGAAGAAGATTGGGTTGGGTTTAAGATTGGTTTGGTTTGGGTTTGGGTCACTGATTGGGTTGGTATAGTCTCAATTTTATATTTGGTTTTGTTTTGGTTTTGAATTTTTGAAATCGATTTTTAACAAAACGATGTAGTTTTGATTTCTGTCAAACAAATCAACGGAAACGTTAAAAGTCGACATCGATAATATACGGGAGTCCTGTATTTTGCGGATGACTTTGTAGGTTATAGGTTTGACTTGCATTTTTTTAGATGAGGGTTAATTTTACAAAATAAATTTAGTTTGAGGATTTTGTTTGCAGTAATTATTAAAAAATAATATATTTTTATGATTTTAATAGTATATTTTAAAGATTTTATTAGGGATTTAATCATAGAAGACATGTTCTAAAACTCACAGAACACAGAGAAACTGCAAAAAAACATGTTTTAAAATTCGCTGAATATATCAGAAAAGATTTTGTAAATATTTGTCTGTTATATTTTTGGAATAATATATTTTTTTTATTTCAATAAATAAATTTGTTTTCTTTTTTAGTATTTAAATTGGTATTAATTTTTTTATAAATAATTTAGATATTAAAATATATGATTTTAGAGGTAGTTTAGACACATTTGTACCTACAAAAATAAAGGTGTACAAGCACAAGATTATATATAAAGTGTCATTTATTTCCAATTTTCCCAACAATCATATATTTAGTTTATAGTATTATTTTATACTTAAAATATTAATTGATAAGTACAAACTTAAACTGATGCCAAAAAAAAAAGTACAAACTTAAACTTATGTAGAAACTTACTTGCCACAAAAAAACTATTACAACTTAAAAAAATATTAGATCATTTTGAACGGAAATATATATTTAGTTTTTGTTCTTGAACAAAATCTTATATTTATTATTTATATTTTAAAATATAATGTTTTTATTACTATAGTTGAAAAAAAATCTTCTAGATCTATGAAAGGTTATTTAAACTATATTTTCATAGTTGCATGATTAACACAATAGCATATGTATCATGTATGTCCCTTAAACCAGTGATTAGAACTAGACATGTCATTTTGGTGTTTGTTAAAGAATCAAAACAACATATACACAAGCTAATGTCACAATACATTGGTGGATAAGAGTAGGTCATACTACCATGTCAAATGATTCCCAGTATGCTGCAACTTCTCCATTTTCGTTGTATCTTGAGTATTGCATATCTCATATTGTTAAAGGGACATGTAAGTGATCACTTCCAGGATTAGACAAAGTACAGACATGACACAAGTGTTTCATCTTTTATAGTGTATATGTGTAAGACCAAAATAGTTTCGAGGATTAGACAAAGTACACACAATTACTTTATCTTTTATGACATTCCCTGAACTAATCATGACACAAATAAGAGTTTTTTCTTCTAATAACCAGGGGGTGATATAAGCTTTTAACATCTGACAAATCCTTCAGGATGAGTGTCACAGTCGAGTATTTCACTTAACGCATTTTCTAATAGCTCTAAAAAAATTACACCATGTTGGATGCCTAAGTGAAAGTAAAGTGTTCCCAATAAGATTCGAACAACCAAGGAGTGCGAGTTTACGCCATGTCCTTGAACATTTTACCCACTAAGGACACCACCACTTGATTCATATAAGAACTTTTTTCTAGGCCTGAAAATTCCGGGACGGGTTTCCTGTTCCCACCCGTACCAATTCCGAATTTCCCGTTCCATTACCTTTTCCGTTCAAAAAAATTCCCATTTTAAACCATTTATTTTATTCAAACGGGTACGGGAAAGGAAAAGATATGAGATCGGGTACCCAAACTACCCGTTTAAAATTTAAAAATTTAAAAATTCAATATATTTTCCCGAATTTTCCTGATTTTCCCGAAGTTACCCAAAATATATATCTCAAAGTTGATCATTACCCAAAATAATTACCCGATTGGGAAGAGATTTTAGATAAGAGAATTTCCATAATCCATCCCGTTACCCAAATTTCCCGTCATGTTCTTATCGGATTCCCTTTAGGAAATTATTTTTCAATTTTCAAATTTCCCGTTCCCGTCCCGTACTCGTAAATTTCCGTCCCGAGTCCCGAAATTTTCAGTGCTACTTTCTTCTATCCAAACACTTTTTGTATCTAAACATTACATTTTATTGTTGTTCATGAAATTCAACTTAAATGATTTCGATTGGTGACTACTTAACAATATAAATGAAAAGAGAAATAAAAAAAATGAATATGAATTCATTTTGGACTACAAAAAAATATAAATTAAAATGAATAAATGTATAATGTATGAATGGTATGTTAGATAAATATTAAAATAACTGAATAACTGAAAAATTGTTAGCGAGACAAATTGAACTGTATGAAATTTCTATCAAAAAATTATTTAACGCTGAAAATCTAGTTGTAGTAGATTAATCACATTTTATTTTTTTCTATTTATATTTTCAACATGCTAGTTGCATATAACTGTGACGCCCGACCCACCTTACTAAGTTGAGACGTCTAGTACCTCTGAAAAGCTTTCTTCTAAAAACATTATCCCATTGAGTTATTTGTCTCGCATGCTAACCTTAAAAAACATGTACACACTGAAAAGGAAAAATGGGTGAGTAATGAATTACCCAATAAGGGAAATCATCTATGCCCACTAAAACACAATTAATATTTCTACGATTATGTAACACTGATCAAAACACAGAAACTTAGGCATAGCAAACATCTTGAGAAAAACAACACTTACTGATTCTGAAACAAACACTCTTTTCTAAACACTACTCTAGCGCGAGACCTTAGACACCCAATAAAACTCTTTCTCATACACATTTCTTTTTAGGCCTTTAAAAATATTTTGAAATCACTTTCGAAAACTTTTGAAAACTAACCCTCCGGGCCAGAACCAGAGTGGTTTTAACATGGCTCTGATACCACTTGTGACGCTCGACACAGCCTATTAGGTCGAGACGTCTAGTACCTCTGAAAAGCTTTCTTTTAAAAACATTATCCCATTGAGCAATTGGTCTCGTGCGCTAACCTTGAAACAGCTGCACACACTGAAAAAGAAAAAGGGGTGAGTATTGAATTACTCAATGAGGGAGATCATCTCTGCCCAATGAAACATAATTAACATTTCTACGATTATATCACACTCATCAAAACACATAAACCTAGAAATTAGAAAAGATATAGCCTGATCATTTACCTGTCAAGCTATAACACATAACACTCCTATCGTTTCGGTGCATCCACGCCAACTTACGTGTCCACCTAGCGGTCCTTATATGCACTTACCGTTTCAGTGCATCGCACCTAGCGGTCCTTATCCGTACTTATAGTTTCATTGCATCGCACCTAGCGGTCCTTATCCGCACTTATCGTTTCAATGCATCGCACCTACCGGTCCTTATCAGCACTTATCATACTTAACTCGATATATCTCGTACATACATCACATTAACTCGTAATAATCCTATCAATCATCCTACATGCTATCATCACATAATCATCCAAAACATATCATATCATAATCATTATTATCATAAAACATAAATCTAGCAATCAGATCTAAGCTTACATATCATGAATCATGTAATATAACAATACAAATATGAACTATGCTTCCATATATCACGCCCTCACATTTGCCACTTGATGTCGAAGACATAACTCAATTCCTCATTTTTTCCTCTTTGAACAAATTCGCTACCTCAACTTCAACAACAAGTTTCGCCATGCTCCTGATATTTAAATCGGTTCTACTTTAACCACGAGCTATCTCCACGACTCCAGAATGCTCCTTCCAAATTTCAGCTAAACCCGAGCTCATTTGCCCAACCAAACATTAAAACTCGTCAGACAAAACACACTGATTTGCATTTCATCAAACAGCTTCATAATGACATGCATAAGTACCAATCTAAGCTTTAACTTCTCAATCCCACCATTGATTATGATTACCGATATGCCACCATTCTTTCTACCAAATATTATCTTGATCAGGCATCTTTTAGCCCTCCAACGATCCATTGATAAAGCTGCAACGAAACTGTTTTTCTGTAAATCTCAGACTTTGATGATTTTGAACTAACTTGCACTCTGATTTGATGATGACATATAACTCGGATTGATAATCCGTCAAATCTCTTAAATTCTCTGAAGCGAGATCTTTCCACAAACACCTTGATCGCGATCTGAATCATTTTGTTTGATCGGTAATTCGCCTCGCAAAATCTTTAGTCGCATCTTGATCACAGATGCGCGCTGCACATATGCGAGTTGCAAAAAGAGCCATAACTTTCCGCACAAATCTCTGATCTAGACGAACTTGGTTTTTATAGAAACATGAGACTCGGGGCTTTCCATAGATAGGTATATGAACACGTGTTTCCTCACGTTCCGCCGGAAAGGTGACTCGCAAAACACATATCTATCCACACATTCTCTTTCTTCTACTTCTCCCTTTTTCTCTTTCTTTCTCTTCCCCTCTCAGACACCACGCCTTCTCTTCCTAAAATGAAAATAAAATATAAAAAGGTAAATAAGATAATAAAGAAAAAAGAAAATATGTTTCTTTTATGTTTTTCGTTGTTAAAATATATTTAACCATTTTGGTTATACGTTTGGTTCGCTACGGTTCACACTTCCAATTAACCATAAATTATTTATTTAATTTATTAAATGTTTGGTTTTCTTATTCACAGAGTAACAGTTATTCGAGACTTCAAACAAAATCATGATATAACTAAAAAAATAATAAAAAAAATTGTGCTTTTATAAACAAAACGCCATAAAAAAATATGTTATTTTAATTATGATTAAAATATATTAGTAAATAAAACTTTAGATTAAAAAATTATATAATTTAATACTAATCCTAAAAAGAAAATGATTAAAATGAAATGAAAATATTAAAAATACATATACTTCAATAGAAATCAAAAATAAAAACAAAAGTAAATAAAATGAACTCCAATTTAGGAAAATATACAATCTTATTATATGAAGCTTGATGTTTCGAATTTGCTAATTAACATAATCACGACACGTGATTTAGTCTATCGATCAAATTTTGACACTATCAAATTGATTTTGTTTGAGAAATTAAAATTATTATTTGTATTTTTTCACAAAAAATAAATACTTATTTTATTAAATCAAAATGAAATTGGAAATAATAATAAAATTTAAGTATAAAAAATTATATTTCTTTTTTAACTTTACTTTTCTTCACAAGTGATCGAATTTTATTTTCAAATAAGTTTTTACCGATTTAAAATATTTTATTCGAAATCCACATATATGTGAATCCTATTCTAGTAGAATATAAATTGGGATAGAAGTGAGAAATTAGTAGTTTGCTTTTGTGGATATAAAAAGAATTCAAAGGTTGATCAAAAAAAGAAAAGAAAAAAAATACTTCAAAGAATGATAATAATAATCTTATTATATAAAGTTGGATGTGTCAAAGTTGTTAATTAACATGATCGTGTCACGTGGCAAGTTAATTGACCAGATTTTAACACGTGTCTCAATTAATTATAAATAAAAATTTACTAATCTTAAAATAAAAAGGAAACTACTACTGTTTCTAAAAGTGAAACAAACAAATAAAAATAATATATTTAAATTAAGAATAAGAAAAAAAAAATAAAAGTAAATAAGATTATATTCAATTTAGGAAAATTTATGTTTTAGTTTTACTAATCTTGAAAAGAAAAAGAAAATACTACTACTTCTAAAATAGAAATAATAAAAGAAACGAAAAATAAAAAAGTTAATATTTCAATTAAGAAAATGAAAATTGATATGTGGCAGCTAATCGAACAAATCTTAACATGTGTGGTAATTAAAATATATTACAAAAAAATTACTAATTCTAAAAAATGAAAAATATTACTATTTATAAAAGTAAAAAGGAAAAATAAAAATAATATATTTGAATTAAGAAAAAGAAATAAAAATAAAAGTAAATAAAGTTAAATTTAATTTAGGAAAATTTATGTTACAATTTTACTAATCATAAAAAGAAAAAGCAAATATACTATATCTAAAACGGAAAGAAACAAAATGAAAAGAAAAAATTAAAATGATATATTTCAATTATGAAAAAGAAATTAAAAATTAGTAATTAACACATCTGGGACACATGAGAAATTAATCGACCAAATCTTAACACGTGTTGCAATTGAAATATAATAAAAAAAGAAATTACCATCCTAAAAGAAAAAAAAAATATTACTATTTGTAGAAAAGAAGTAAATAAAATAAATGAAAGATAATATGTGACTTTGAATGAGAAAATAATTTGTCAAAATATGATATAAAAAATCAAATTATTATATAAAATCGTATAACCTAATTTAGAATAGTGTTTTCAATTTATTTTTACAAATTTAAAAATAAAAACATTCATATATGAGGGTCCTATTCTACTATTTTATAAACTCTATTATAATGGTAAAATTTATTAGATGAGATAAGGTAACAACAATAATTTTATTTTCTTTATCTTATTTCATTTTAAGAAATATTGATATCATCCCAAGGAAAACAATAAGGTTCAGAAAAATCACGATTTAAACGACACATAGGAAATGCATGAAAAGATTTTCCCACCTCCCAAATACATTCTTTACATACTGGAAATGGTGAAAATGGATCATCGTCTCTGTCTACCGTAAATATATTAAAATAGTGAGATCCGCCTCCTGTATACGTAAAATGGCACCGAACTTTCGTAGTTTTCCAAATGTTAACACGTAATCTGAAATCCCAAGAATCACCCCAACGAATATGGACTAGCCCATAATCATGCTTCTCGTTAGATTTGCAATGTACATTCAGAGTCGCTCCGTTTGGTGTAGCGTTGCTGATTGTGATATGTTTTTTGGCGAAAGGCCAATAGCCTTTATCGTCAGATCTCGATGTTGGCCCTTCCGGTGAAGCATTTGAAACGTCGTACGACATTGCGAACAAAGCAAGAGTAGATGAGATCATTATCATCAATATGTAATGAGGTTTATTGGAGAAAGTCATGGTTTTATGTAGGTGAAACTTAAAATGCACCTTGCTTCCCTATTTATGATGTTATAACAAGATGGAAATATTTTGGTTATGGTAACGAAATTATTAGATAACGTTGAATTGCTGTAAAAAAAAGAATTGAATGCATATACCATTTAATACATATATTCAGTTTATGGTAGTATTCTATACTCAATATATTATTTTACGAGTACAAACTTAAATGGTTAAATCTATATATATGTAGAAAACTACTTGCCATTAAAACTAGAGAAATTCCTTAGAATACCACCAAAACAAGTTTTCATTCCACAAATACCACACACGCTACCAATCTTTCATCCCTACCATTTCTTATTAATAGGTTGACACTTTTGTCCTTGATTAAATAAGATTAAAAAACACATAATAAGTAATACAATATTTAGATTGGCTTCACTGGCACTGTTCTACGGCGGCCCTCTCGATCTTCATTTTCTCGGTTGAATCAAAAAAGAAAAAAATTCAGAAAATCACAAAAATATATATTTGAATTTGGTTACTTGGTTTTTGCATATTTGATTTCTTTCAGATCTCATGATTCCTTGTTCGTTATCGTGGTGGTTTATGAGTTGTTGATGCGACGATCGCATGCCCGTTATAGGGTGAAGAGTAAACCAGAAAAATCAGATATGGATCCGTTTCGGCAATCGAGCATCGTCTTCTTCTTCGACGTACACGCTTACAAAATCCAATGCGAAACACGCGAAATCAAATCGCTTGTTAACCGTCGCTTCCATCGCCACCGTGTTGGGGTTTCTCTTTGTATGCTATTCAGTTTTGTTCTCGGACGGTAATCGGAGAGGGCCGCTTCGTTACAGCGTCGTGATCGATGGCGGAAGTACGGGGACCCGAATCCACATGTTTGGGTACCGGATTGAGTCGGGTAAACCCGTTTTTGAATTCAGAGGAGCGAATTCGATAGTTTGAAGTTGCATCAGGGTATGATCCTGACGGAGCAAGCGTGTCATTGACGGAGCTGGTGGAGTTCGCGAAAGGGAGAATTCTGAAAGGATTGTGGAAAGGAGAGTGAGGTAAGGTTAATGGTGACGGCGGGAATGAGATTGCTTGAATTAGCTGTTCAGGAAAAGATTCTTCAAGTTACCAGAAGAGTTCTTAAATCTTATGGGTTCATGTTTCGAGATGAATGGGTCTCTGTTATCTCTGGTGAGATTTCAGGATCAATTCTTCATCCTTTGCTTCCTCATCCTTAAGTTCAAGTGAATTTTTTTATTGATTGGCATTGCTCAATACTAGAGTTAGATAGATGATCAATCCACAGCTGGATTTTGGTAGCAATAGGATTGAAGATCGATGATTAATATATAGAATTTGGTTGGAACCTTAAGAGTTTATGTTTCACTCTTGTTGTTAGTATTAGAGCCATTGGGATTTAATACGACAAGGATTTTGAACTTAGAGTTTGTTTCTCTTTTGGTATTTTCTGTCTCAATCCGTTGGCGCTAATCATTGGATACAAAATTACATATGTTGCAGAAAATTGGGCAGTTACAAGTGGAAACATATGCTTGCAGTCTTAGCAGCGTGTATACATTTGGCCCTACTTTCAGGGCAGAGGTGTTCTTGCAAGGTATCTTTGATCACAAAATGAGATTCCTCAACATGGTAACCGGCTGGCCTGGCGGCATGACCGACTCCAAGCTGCTTAAGTTCTCGGGCTTCAAAAACTCTATATCAAGGAGCAGAGGTCAGAGAATATGTAGTTGGAGGGTTCAGTTACCCGCTTCTTCCTTGGCTTATAACTCCCCACGACACCGATGATCCCTCTGGCCCCATGATGACTTTCAACGACAGGCATGAGAAGGTGAGGTCAGTCGCAGCTACGGCCTTTGCACAACTAAAAGGAAGCTGGAGGATTCTGAGCAAGGTCATGTAGAATTGTTTTTAGGAAAACATTCCTAAACATGTAGAATTGTTTCCTAAAAACAAGTTTATACATACAAAATAATTTTACAGATTTACCGAATGATATCTTGGTTTATTTGTTACAAATATCCACTTGCAAAACTTTTCATAAAAAGTAGTAATGAAAACTTTTCATAAAACGTACTAATAAAAACTTTTGTGCTTATTTATATAACAATTCAAATATAGAGATATCTAGAAATGTTACATAAATAATTAGGATGCTCTTACTAAAATTTGAATTAATTTTTATGAGATACTTAGAAAAGTTACATAATTTTTGGAATTTTGGAAACCTATAATATTCAGGAAAGATTTAAGAAAAAAAATTAGGAAAGCCTTCCAAAATCATATGTTAAAAACTATCTGCTCAAATAAAATTTTGGAAGTCTTTGTATATGTTTAAGAAATCCTTCCTAAATTCTTATAATTTTTTTTTAATGTTTAAAAATCATTTCTATAGCTTACTAAAATTTGTGAAAGCCTTCTTGAATGATTTAAGAATGCTTTTTAAGAGTTTATGAACCATGTGAATTTTTTTAAGAGATTTAAAATATTATCTTAATATTTTAGGAATCTATTTAAAATGTTTTGGAATGCTTTCCTAAATAGTAGAAAAGACTTACTAAAAAAATTTATATGTCAAATGGTTTACAAATGCTTGCTAACCGTTTAGAAAATTCTACTAAATATATGAGGTTTACTAGTTTTATTAATGTTTTAAGAAGCGTTCATAAACATTTAGGATGTCTTTCTAAACTCTTAGGAATGCATTCATAAAAGTTTGGAAAGCTTTCCTGAAATATTCTGAAATGTTTAAAGAGCTTTCATTTTTTGTTTACTTGAATATTTAATAACTTTTTAAATGATCAAACGAAGGGAGCACACTAAATATCTGATATCCAAATACAAGACGTTAAAAAACATTATTTTGATTGAAAAGGAGAATCGTCGTCAAAAAGGACAAATTGTAAGTTTCTTGATAAAACTACTCATATTTTTACAAAAATGTCTATAGTTTGATTGACTTTTGCTTGGCTTTAACTTCGTTTTTTTAATTTTTATACAGCCGCCAAAACTTTTTTAGCATATATTTATACAAAAGCTCTAATTTAGGAAGCTATCCTACACACTTACGAATAATTTCTTAAAACGTATAAATGACAACTTTTGTGTCCATTTATATACAACTCAAATTTGGTCAAATATGTCTACACAATATGAAAACTAAAAATAGTTTTATGTTCTCTTACTTAATGTTTAGTAAGTTCTTGAATGGTCAAATAATTTCTTAAAACGTGTAATGAAAACTTTTGTGTCTGTTTATACATCCACTCAACTTTAGGAAGCCACATTTAGGAAGACTTTCCATTAAACATTTAAAACATTTTTTAAGAACTTATGAATGTGTTATAATAGTCAATGAAAATTTCTCAAAAGTCTAAAAAGTTTAAGAACCTTTTTTAATAATTTAGAAAGTTTTCTAACATTTTAGCAAAATTTTCTAAACATTTAGGAAGTCTTTCTAAACATTTAGGAAGATCTTCCTAACATTTGATGACATATTTGTTTGAAGAAAATTTGAATGCTTGCTAAAATTTTAGGAAAACCTTTGAAAAATTTAAAAGGTTTACAAACATTTCTAATATTTTCGGAAACTTTTCAAATGTTTTAGTTTTGGTTTTTTCTCTTTTTTTGTGGAGATTATTTGTAACTCTCAACTTGTTATTTCCAGGGAGAATTTTGATGGTAGTCACAATATAATATGGAGTAGATCTCTCACCGCACAACGAGCTGACATTGATGGAGCTATAGCTTATAATGTCTCTGGCTTGTTTTCATTTCTAGTGAGTTGGAAAAAGGAATTAACAAAGCCTTGAACTCTTATAGATTACTTGCTATGAGCATTTTATCTCGTTACTTATGGTAACAGTCTGTATAAATCAAAGAATGTGTACATTTAAAACTAGTATGCCTTTATGAAGCTTTCATACAAATTTAAGAAGACATTCATAAACATGTATTTAAGAAAGTTTTACTAAAACGTATAAATGGAAACTTTTGTGCCTATTTATACGCAATTGGTATGTTCAAGATCAAGTGTTTCTGTTATCAAATTAATCTGATTTTTTGAATTTTTGTTCTTTATATCTTTTGATGAAACTATGAATCAAATACGAATATAGACCTCAGAAACAAATTGGTTTTGAAAGTAATTTATAGATGATCATCTATTTTTATTCTTCGTACGTCAAACTCATATGTGTATCCCTAAAATCAACTCCTTCAAGACACTTTCAACCATCTAGGGTGTGGCCTTTAAATCAAAAGAAAACAACGTAAAAACTCCATTACTGAACTAAAATAAGATTGATAAAGAATCAATAAAAAATACACAATAAAAACTCACTTGTTTAGTACGAAATTGAACGTTCACTTGTTTTAGGAAGCTTTAGTAATGTTTTAGAAAGGCATTCTTAAATGTATGTGTCTCCACTGTGTATGTGTCTCCTGACCGATCATCATGTAACAATGGTCTTGAATTAGTTCCTACAGTAGCAATTCAAATTTAGGAAGCCATCCTACACATTTAAGAAGGTCTTCCTAAATCAAAGGGAACCTTCCTAAATTAAAGGAAGGTCTTCATAAACCAAAGGGAACCTTTCTTGATTGTTTAGGAAGATTTTTTACAAATTTAGGAAAGACTTCTTAAATTGAATAGTATAAAGAATTAGTGATCTAATGTGACCTGTTTATGTTTGGGATTTAAGAAGTTGCCTTCTTATTTTGATTAAAAAGTAAGTTTAGTTGAGACAATGTTTGATCTTAAATCAAATAATCTCTTGATGGTCTCAAAGGTTTTGATAATTTTTCTTGACTCTCATCATATCTGCAGGTTCGTGTATTTAGTCCACCTCCAAACTACCATAGATTTATTGTTGTTACAAATATTGCCACATGAAATTTAGGAAGGCTTTTTGAATTTTTAGGAAGAATTCTTACATATGTAGGAAAATCTTCCTAAATTTAAAATCTAGTAAAAAAGGCTTACGAAATCGTATGTTTTTACTAGATCGAATAAACATTTAGGAAGTATTTCTAAACTTTCAGGAAGACCTTCCTAAATTTAGATAGTTTAGATCAATTTAGCCAATTTAAATGATTTTCAGGAAGGATTCATGGTAATTTAGGAATGCCATCCTGAATCGATATAAGCTTCATTTGATCTCCTAAACAACTAAATCTCAAGAATGATTAACAAGAAAAAAAGTTGAACAATTTTTTTTAGAGATTCATGAAGGTCTTCATAAAATATAAAAAGTCATTCTGGAAAATTATGAGTCATAGTTTTCTCTTGTCGTTTGGTTGTTCATTTAAGGAACAAGATCCTACATAATTAGGATGTCCATCCCAAATCAAGAATGCAGGGAATGCTTATTTAAAAATGAGACACTAGAATCAGATTTAGGAAGAAGACCGCACGCATTGATCAATTGTTTTTCCCCTCTGATCGTCTTTTCTATTGTTTTATTTTGGAAAATTGAGACGTTAGTCATAATGCAAGCAATCCACTTAAGCAATAATAACTTTTCAGATCGCAAAACTTTTCTTGATTTCGTATAAATGTTCTCTAGTTGAGATACAAACAAAGAGTATTTACATGAACACACTACACAGTCTACACTAGGAAACTCCACGCGCTCTATATAAATATCTCAATTCTACCATAATTTGTTTTTAGTTAGACCACATTATTTGATCGATCATTATATTGAGTTGTGTCTGTTGTCGCAGTGTCGCTATCCAGATTCAAATTTGCATAGCCTTGCACGATTTGATTAAATGGCGGGATTTCCTCTTGATAGTCATCTATATTCTTCTTTTCATCTCTCACCTCTTGATATTCTTGACCTTATTTTGGAAACGATTCAAGGGCTAATCATCTCATCCAGGTCTTTCTAAGTAGGAAAATTTCTAATCTTTTTGTGGTAAAACAATCTCTAGCTCTTCTTCCCCTCTGTCTCTCTTTGTATCTTTTGTTATCGTCATATTTGGCTTGGTTTGATGTAGAGAATGTGTTTGTAATAAAGTAAAAACAATTGGTTTGAATCAAAATCCAAAAACAAGTTCCTGAGTCAATTATCTTTAAAGCAAGAATGACCAATCATAGGGGAGTCAAAGACAACAATCAAAAGGGTGTCTTTCACTTTGAAGGTTTCTTAACAATTTATGAAGACCTTTCTAAACTATTAAGAATCCTAACTGAAAATTAGGAAGGCCTTCCAAAACTATTAAGAATCCTTACTGAAAATTACTGTTTTTGCCTAGGCGTTTGGAAGACAATGCTTTCTTGTAAGATGAGATGATATTAGGATCTAAATCAGAGAGAAACGACTCTTCAAACAGATGCTTCCACAATTTGAAACAGATGCTTCCACAATTTGAAACAGATGCTTCTAGGATCTTGTTCCTTAAATGAACAACCAAACGACAAGAGAAAACTATGACTCATAATTTTCCAGAATGACTTTTTATATTTTATGAAGACCTTCATGAATCTCTAAAAAAAATTGTTCAACTTTTTTTCTTGTTAATCATTCTTGAGATTTAGTTGTTTAGGAGATCAAATGAAGCTTATATCGATTCAGGATGGCATTCCTAAATTACCATGAATCCTTCCTGAAAATCATTTAAATTGGCTAAATTGATCTAAACTATCTAAATTTAGGAAGGTCTTCCTGAAAGTTTAGAAATACTTCCTAAATGTTTATTCGATCTAGTAAAAACATACGATTTCGTAAGCCTTTTTTACTAGATTTTAAATTTAGGAAGATTTTCCTACATATGTAAGAATTCTTCCTAAAAATTCAAAAAGCCTTCCTAAATTTCATGTGGCAATATTTGTAACAACAATAAATCTATGGTAGTTTGGAGGTGGACTAAATACACGAACCTGCAGATATGATGAGAGTCAAGAAAAATTATCAAAACCTTTGAGACCATCAAGAGATTATTTGATTTAAGATCAAACATTGTCTCAACTAAACTTACTTTTTAATCAAAATAAGAAGGCAACTTCTTAAATCCCAAACATAAACAGGTCACATTAGATCACTAATTCTTTATACTATTCAATTTAAGAAGTCTTTCCTAAATTTGTAAAAAATCTTCCTAAACAATCAAGAAAGGTTCCCTTTGGTTTATGAAGACCTTCCTTTAATTTAGGAAGGTTCCCTTTGATTTAGGAAGACCTTCTTAAATGTGTAGGATGGCTTCCTAAATTTGAATTGCTACTGTAGGAACTAATTCAAGACCATTGTTACATGATGATCGGTCAGGAGACACATACACAGTGGAGACACATACATTTAAGAATGCCTTTCTAAAACATTACTAAAGCTTCCTAAAACAAGTGAACGTTCAATTTCGTACTAAACAAGTGAGTTTTTATTGTGTATTTTTTATTGATTCTTTATCAATCTTATTTTAGTTCAGTAATGGAGTTTTTACGTTGTTTTCTTTTGATTTAAAGGCCACACCCTAGATGGTTGAAAGTGTCTTGAAGGAGTTGATTTTAGGGATACACATATGAGTTTGACGTACGAAGAATAAAAATAGATGATCATCTATAAATTACTTTCAAAACCAATTTGTTTCTGAGGTCTATATTCGTATTTGATTCATAGTTTCATCAAAAGATATAAAGAACAAAAATTCAAAAAATCAGATTAATTTGATAACAGAAACACTTGATCTTGAACATACCAATTGCGTATAAATAGGCACAAAAGTTTCCATTTATACGTTTTAGTAAAACTTTCTTAAATACATGTTTATGAATGTCTTCTTAAATTTGTATGAAAGCTTCATAAAGGCATACTAGTTTTAAATGTACACATTCTTTGATTTATACAGACTGTTACCATAAGTAACGAGATAAAATGCTCATAGCAAGTAATCTATAAGAGTTCAAGGCTTTGTTAATTCCTTTTTCCAACTCACTAGAAATGAAAACAAGCCAGAGACATTATAAGCTATAGCTCCATCAATGTCAGCTCGTTGTGCGGTGAGAGATCTACTCCATATTATATTGTGACTACCATCAAAATTCTCCCTGGAAATAACAAGTTGAGAGTTACAAATAATCTCCACAAAAAAAGAGAAAAAACCAAAACTAAAACATTTGAAAAGTTTCCGAAAATATTAGAAATGTTTGTAAACCTTTTAAATTTTTCAAAGGTTTTCCTAAAATTTTAGCAAGCATTCAAATTTTCTTCAAACAAATATGTCATCAAATGTTAGGAAGATCTTCCTAAATGTTTAGAAAGACTTCCTAAATGTTTAGAAAATTTTGCTAAAATGTTAGAAAACTTTCTAAATTATTAAAAAAGGTTCTTAAACTTTTTAGACTTTTGAGAAATTTTCATTGACTATTATAACACATTCATAAGTTCTTAAAAAATGTTTTAAATGTTTAATGGAAAGTCTTCCTAAATGTGGCTTCCTAAAGTTGAGTGGATGTATAAACAGACACAAAAGTTTTCATTACACGTTTTAAGAAATTATTTGACCATTCAAGAACTTACTAAACATTAAGTAAGAGAACATAAAACTATTTTTAGTTTTCATATTGTGTAGACATATTTGACCAAATTTGAGTTGTATATAAATGGACACAAAAGTTGTCATTTATACGTTTTAAGAAATTATTCGTAAGTGTGTAGGATAGCTTCCTAAATTAGAGCTTTTGTATAAATATATGCTAAAAAAGTTTTGGCGGCTGTATAAAAATTAAAAAAACGAAGTTAAAGCCAAGCAAAAGTCAATCAAACTATAGACATTTTTGTAAAAATATGAGTAGTTTTATCAAGAAACTTACAATTTGTCCTTTTTGACGACGATTCTCCTTTTCAATCAAAATAATGTTTTTTAACGTCTTGTATTTGGATATCAGATATTTAGTGTGCTCCCTTCGTTTGATCATTTAAAAAGTTATTAAATATTCAAGTAAACAAAAAATGAAAGCTCTTTAAACATTTCAGAATATTTCAGGAAAGCTTTCCAAACTTTTATGAATGCATTCCTAAGAGTTTAGAAAGACATCCTAAATGTTTATGAACGCTTCTTAAAACATTAATAAAACTAGTAAACCTCATATATTTAGTAGAATTTTCTAAACGGTTAGCAAGCATTTGTAAACCATTTGACATATAAATTTTTTTAGTAAGTCTTTTCTACTATTTAGGAAAGCATTCCAAAACATTTTAAATAGATTCCTAAAATATTAAGATAATATTTTAAATCTCTTAAAAAAATTCACATGGTTCATAAACTCTTAAAAAGCATTCTTAAATCATTCAAGAAGGCTTTCACAAATTTTAGTAAGCTATAGAAATGATTTTTAAACATTAAAAAAAAATTATAAGAATTTAGGAAGGATTTCTTAAACATATACAAAGACTTCCAAAATTTTATTTGAGCAGATAGTTTTTAACATATGATTTTGGAAGGCTTTCCTAATTTTTTTTATAAAATCTTTCCTGAATATTATAGGTTTCCAAAATTCCAAAAATTATGTAACTTTTCTAAGTATCTCATAAAAATTAATTCAAATTTTAGTAAGAGCATCCTAATTATTTATGTAACATTTCTAGATATCTCTATATTTGAATTGTTATATAAATAAGCACAAAAGTTTTTATTAGTACGTTTTATGAAAAGTTTTCATTACTACTTTTTATGAAAAGTTTTGCAAGTGGATATTTGTAACAAATAAACCAAGATATCATTCGGTAAATCTGTAAAATTATTTTGTATGTATAAACTTGTTTTTAGGAAACAATTCTACATGTTTAGGAATGTTTTCCTAAAAACAATTCTACATGACCTTGCTCAGAATCCTCCAGCTTCCTTTTAGTTGTGCAAAGGCCGTAGCTGCGACTGACCTCACCTTCTCATGCCTGTCGTTGAAAGTCATCATGGGGCCAGAGGGATCATCGGTGTCGTGGGGAGTTATAAGCCAAGGAAGAAGCGGGTAACTGAACCCTCCAACTACATATTCTCTGACCTCTGCTCCTTGATATAGAGTTTTTGAAGCCCGAGAACTTAAGCAGCTTGGAGTCGGTCATGCAGCCAGGCCAGCCGGTTACCATGTTGAGGAATCTCATTTTGTGATCAAAGATACCTTGCAAGAACACCTCTGCCCTGAAAGTAGGGCCAAATGTATACACGCTGCTAAGACTGCAAGCATATGTTTCCACTTGTAACTGCCCAATTTTCTGCAACATATGTAATTTTGTATCCAATGATTAGCGCCAACGGATTGAGACAGAAAATACCAAAAGAGAAACAAACTCTAAGTTCAAAATCCTTGTCGTATTAAATCCCAATGGCTCTAATACTAACAACAAGAGTGAAACATAAACTCTTAAGGTTCCAACCAAATTCTATATATAAATCATCGATCTTCAATCCTATTGCTACCAAAATCCAGCTGTGGATTGATCATCTATCTAACTCTAGTATTGAGCAATGCCAATCAATAAAAAAATTCACTTGAACTTAAGGATGAGGAAGCAAAGGATGAAGAATCGATCCTGAAATCTCACCAGAGATAACAGAGACCCATTCATCTCGAAACATGAACCCATAAGATTTAAGAACTCTTCTGGTAACTTGAAGAATCTTTTCCTGAACAGCTAATTCAAGCAATCTCATTCCCGCCGTCACCATTAACCTTACCTCACTCTCCTTTCCACAATCCTTTCAGAATTCTCCCTTTCGCGAACTCCACCAGCTCCGTCAATGACACGCTTGCTCCGTCAGGATCATCAGCGTAAGCCGACGGACCCGGATGCAACTTCAAACTATCGAATTCGCTCCTCTGAATTCAAAAACGGGTTTACCCGACTCAATCCGGTACCCAAACATGTGGATTTGGGTCCCCGTACTTCCGCCATCGATCACGACGCTGTAACGAAGCGGCCCTCTCCGATTACCGTCCGAGAACAAAACTGAATAGCATACAAAGAGAAACCCCAACACGGTGGCGATGGAAGCGACGGTTAACAAGCGATTTGATTTCGCGTGTTTCGCATTGGATTTAGTAAGCGTGTACGTCGAAGAAGAAGACGATGCTCGATTGCCGAAACGGATCCATATCTGATTTTTCTGGTTTACTCTTCACCCTATAACGGGCATGCGATCGTCGCATCAACAACTCATAAACCACCACGATAACGAACAAGGAATCATGAGATCTGAAAGAAATCAAATATGCAAAAACCAAGTAACCAAATTCAAATATATATTTTTGTGATTTTCTGAATTTTTTTCTTTTTTGATTCAACCGAGAAAATGAAGATCGAGAGGGCCGCCGTAGAACAGTGCCAGTGAAGCCAATCTAAATATTGTATTACTTATTATGTGTTTTTTAATCTTATTTAATCAAGGACAAAAGTGTCAACCTATTAATAAGAAATGGTAGGGATGAAAGATTGGTAGCGTGTGTGGTATTTGTGGAATGAAAACTTGTTTTGGTGGTATTGTAAGGAATTTCTCTATTTGGAATGCATAGTCTCTCTGACGATAAAACGATTCATCCTTGAATCTTATACTTGTGTAAATATATCTTTTCCATCAGTTCCTTGGATTGTCTATTATTGTGTGTGTAAATAATTTTTTTTTATCTAAATCTTATACTTGTGTAAATATATATTTTCCATCAGTTCCTTGGATTGTCTATTATTCATTGGATGTATCTTATACTTGTTTAAATAGAATTTTTTATCTAAATAATAAAACAAATACTATAGATATTTGGAATGCATAGTCTCTCTGACGATAAAAAGATTCATCCTTGAATCTTATACTTGTGTAAACAACAACTCAAATTTGGGAAGCTGTTATACATGTGTAAGAAGGCTATCCTAACATGTATAAATGCAAACTTTTGTGTACCATTTAAATAACAACTCAAATTTAGGAAGCCGTTATACACATTTAGGAAAGCTTTCTTAACACATATAAATACAAAATTTTGTGTACCATTTAAACAGCAACTCAAATTTTTAGGAAGGCGTTATACACATTTATGAATACATTCCTAACACGTATAAATGCACACTTTTGTGTTCCAATTAAACAGCAACTCAAATTTAGGAAGACTTTCATAAATTTTTGGAATGAATTTTAATATTTTATGAAGACCTTCCTGAATCTTTAAAAAATTTTGTTCAACATTTTTTCTTGTTAATCATTCTTGAGATTTTGTTGCTTATATTGGCTTCAATAACGATAATGATTGTTTTAAACTTAAAAGTGAACTGTTTTGACAATTCATGAAGCTTCTCTTAAAGTTAAGGAACGTGTCCTTATAGTTTAGGAAGCTTTTCCTAAACGTTAAAAATCTGTCCAACAGTTTTTTTTCATGTAGACACAGACGGTTTAGTGAGGAGGTTTGATGAAGGAGAAAAGGATAGTGCAGCAGCATCCAATCCATCTGCAGCAGCAACATCTAATCCATCTGCAGCAGCAGCATCCAATCCATTTGCTGGAATCCGTTTGGTCCCTTTTACAGCTCATGCTCCTGCGGAAACGAACAAACCTTTATAAGCTCTCGGTTTTTACTTAAGTCTTTGTAAAAGGAAGCCTTTAGTAAACAACTGTTATGTCTTCTTCGGTTTTATTCTGAGAAAGTATTGACATAATCATGATCTGTCAATTGGAACTTGATGAAGCTACGGTTAAGCATTTCAAAGATGACATTTAAATTTTGTTAGTTGTTATAGGAAAGTCTACCTAAAACATTTGAAAAGTTCATAAAAACCGTTAGGAAAACTTCGTAAAACTCTTAAATTATATGAGATTTTTGTAAATGTTTTGAAAATATTCATAAATCCTTGGAAATGTTTTTCTAAAAATGTTTTAGGAATGCCTTTCGAAAACATTAATATTTCATAACATTTAGGAATGCCATCCTATAAACATTTAGGAAGACCTTCCTAAAAGAGAAAGGATTGATCAACAAAAAAAAAATCAATAAGATCTTCCTAAAAGTTTAGAAAGAAATCTGAAAACGTTAGGAAAGTTTCCTAAAATTCTAAAACTTTTCAGAGTATTTATAATTTTTGATTCGGGAAGGCTTTCATAATTTTCTGGAATGATTTTTAATATTTTATAAAGGCCTCCCTGAATCTTTTAAAAAATTTGTTCAACTTTTTTTCTTGTTAATAATTCTTTAGATTTAGTTTTTTTTATGCTTTTATGGTATCAAATGAAGCTTATATTGGCTTAAATAATGAATAGATTGGTCATGTTTTCTTTCCTTCACTTGAGTGAAAGTTTCTAGATATTTGAAACACACTTACATTAATACTAATTTGAAATAAAATACCTTCATTAAATCAATAATATGTTTCCTCACATTGTTCCTTACGGCTCTTTCCCAAAATAGTTCAAGAGCATCTAAAAGAACATATACACTCGGCTGCAATCACACAGAGCAAACTAATTCAAAAAATGCCACAAATAGATTTACAAAAACAAAGTTACTAAATCATCTCGTATACACTAGCTTGCAGAAAGACACCACTTCTCAACCATCAAAATTCTCCTTTATGAGTAACTTAATGAATTTCTTAGTATCAGGGGACATTAAAGCAAGCAAGAATGGTCACAGAAATCCAAGGAGAAGCAAGCAACATGAACAATATTCGATATTGAACTAAATCCACATTTCTCGTCATATTCACAAGCAATCACACACTATAGAACCGAGAAAAGCTGTAGAAAAAATGAAATGCGTACTGAATGAGACGCAGTTGCATCTGAACTCGCAGCCATTCCGCAACAGTGTGAGGTTCCATTAGGACGCAATCGATTTCGCGTCAATGATCTGTTTCAAGATCTCTACCGACGGTTCGATCCCACAAGAGATTCTCCGAAGCTCGCACATAACCATTCTTCTTGGATCAGTTGATTTAACTGCAAATGGAAACGGCGAAGAATAAACCCCCGAATCTTTGATTACAAGCTGCTAATGAAGCATCAGAACATTTTACCCCCAAATCCTGGAATCTGCAGAAACGAAAGAGTGTGTGGTATGAATGGAAGTTATATGAGATAATCCGATGATGAACGGAGACTTGATCGGATCGGAGATTTTATTGGAGATGATAACGATCGAAGACTTGATCAGCGAACGTCGTGGGAGTTTTAGTGAACGATAAGAATTCTAAAAGAGGTTTTTGGTTTATTAATTAAATAAGGACAAAATGGTTAATCTATTAATAAAAATGTTAGGGATGGAAAATTTTCAGCGTGTGCGATATTTGTCGAATGGAAACTAGTTTTTATGTTATTTTGAGGAATTTCCCTTAATTTATTGAGTTTCTACTGTACTTAGTATAGAATACTACCATAAACGGAATATATGTATTCAATATTTCTTTGACCTTAATATATTCATTCAATGTGACCTAAATAGTTTAGTTACCAAAACAAAAATATTCACATCTTGTTTTTTGTTTTTTGTTTTTTGTTGAAAAGGGCATATTTACATCTTGTTAACATCCATAAATAGGGAAGCAAGGTACATTTTTAAAAGGAAAAATTAGAAATAAAGGATATTTTTGTACCCTCTTGTCCATCTACACCTTTTTAATTAAGTCTTGTGTCTCTATACTTTATATTAATCTAAATATGCTTATACCCTATTTTATTTTAATATAATTACTAAAAAATTATAACACATCATTTAACCAAAAAAACCCCTAAAATCAACGCTAGTAGCCAATTCCAAAATAAGTAATCTACCACGTTTTTCTTAATCAACAATAAATTCCACTAGTTGTTGCTAAATGATCTCTATACACGTACATCACATAAATTTCCAGCATATTTATCTATGATAGACAAAAAATTTTTTTGATAAATTCTCTCAAATAGAATTTGCACATATCAATTTGTTGTAAAACAAACAACAAATTTAATAAACTCACCAGATTTATGTAAAATATATCTAATACTTTTTGGTTTACACCATTGATTTTCGCAGAGATATAAAAGAATCATAAACATAGAGTATATTTATGAAGACAGCATGAAAAAGATGAAGAAAAACATGTTCCTAATTCCAAAACCCGCAAATGACATGTTTTAAACTTTGCAGAACACATACATTATGCAATGCAGAATGTGTATTCTACGGAATCGCAGAACATATACAAACCGCAGAAGACATGTTCTAAACTTTGTAGTACACGTACATTATGCAGAATGTATATTCTACGTAATCGCAGAACATATACAAACCGCAGAAGACATATTCTAAACTTCGCAGAAAATGTACATTATGCAGAATGTATATTCTACGGAATCGCAGAACATATACAAACCGCAGAAGACATGTTCTAAACTTTGTAGTACACGTACATTATGCAGAATGTATATTCTACGTAATCGCAGAACATATACAAACCGCAGAAGACATATTCTAAACTTCGCAGAAAATGTACATTATGCAGAATGTATATTCTACGGAATCGCAGAACATATAAAAACCGCAAAAGACATGTTCTAAACTTCGCATAACACGTATATTATGCAGAATGTATATTCTACGAAATTGCAGAACATATAGAAACCGCAGAAGACACCTTCTGAATTTCGCAGAACATATCAAAAAAGATTTTGTAAATATTTTTTTGTTACGTTTTTGGAATAATAGATATTTTATGTTTCTTTAAATATATATTTTTTCTTTAAAAACGAATTTTTAAAATAAACTAAATATTAAAATATATGATTTTGGGGGTAGTTTAGACACACTTTGACATACAAAAATAAAGGTGTAGATGGACAAGAAGGTATAAAAAAATCCTTTATTTCTAATATTCCCTTTTTAAAATGAGAAAATTAGAAATAAAGAATATTTTTTGTACCCTCTTGTCCATCTACACCTTTTTAATTAAGTCTTGTGTCTATATACTTTATATTAATTTAAATCCGATTATATCCTCTAAATTAATAATTTTATTTTAATATAATTACTAAAAAATTATAACACATCATTTAACCAAAAAACCCATAAAATCAACGCTAGTAGCCAATTCTAAAGTAAGTAATCTACCACATTTTTCTTAATCTACAATAAATTTCCACTCGTTGTTGCTAAATGATCTCTATACATGTACGTCACATAAATTTCCAGCATATTTATCTATGATAAACAATTTTTGGGATAAATTCCCCAAAATAGAATTTGCACAGATCAATTTGTTGTAAAACAAACAACAAATTCAATAAACTCACCAGATTTATGTAAAATATATCAAATACTTTTTGGTTTATACCATTGATTTTCGCAGAGATATAAAAGAACCATAAACATAGAGTATAGTTATGAAGACGACATGAAAAAGATGAAGAAAAACATGTTCATAATTCCAAAACCCGCAGAAGACATGTTCTAAACTTTGCAGAACACGTACATTATGCAGAATGTATATTCTACGGAATCGCAGAATATATACAAACCGCAGAAGACATGTTCTAAACTTTGCATAACACGTACATTATGCAGAATGTATATTCTACGGAATCGCAAAACATATACAACGCAGAAGACATGTTCTAAACTTCGCATAACATGTACATTATGCAGAATGTATATGCTACGGATTCGCAGAATATATAAAAACCGCAGAAGACATGTTCTAAACTTCGCAGAACACGTACATTATGCAGAATGTATATTCTACGGAATCGCTGAACATATAGAAACCGCAGAAGGCACCTTCTGAATTTCGCAGAGTATATCAAAAAATATTTCGTAAATATTGTTTTGTTACGTTTTTGAAATAATAGATATTTTATGTTTCCTTAAATAAATATTTTTCATTAAAAACGAATTTTTAAAATAAATTAAATATTAAAATCCGTCGCCAATCGATCGATTTGAAAGCAATGGTCCGCTAGATTTGATCGGGTAAGCGCCCTTATAAACTAAAGGGTATTAAAGACAATATCTATAAGTAAATAGTGGTATATTTGCTTAAATGAAAAGTGGTGGTAGTATTGAAAATCGTAATCTCAAAAGTGGTAGTTTGGAAAAATTCTCAACTTTCTTGATTATTTAGGAAATTTTAAAAAAAATTTAGGAAATACTTCTTAAATCGAATAATATAAAAAATTAGTGATCTAATGTGACCGGTTTATGTATGGGATTTAAGAAGTTGGCTATTTATTTTGATTAAAAAGTAAGTTTATTTATTTAGTCAATGTTTGATCTTAAATCAAATGATCTTTTGATGGTCTCAAAGGTTTTGGTAATTTTCTTGACTTTTATCATTTCTTCAAGATTCATGTATTTAGTCCACCCCCAAACTACCAGAGGTTTATTATTGCTACAAATATTGCCACATGAAATTTAGGAAGGATTTTTGAATATTTAGGAAGAATTCTTACATATGTAGGAAGGTCTTCCTAAAGTTTAAAATTTAGTAAAAAAAGTTTCCGAAATCGTATGTTCTTACTAGATCGAATAAATATTTAGGAAGTATTTCTAAACTTTCAGGAAGACCTTTCTAAATTTCGTAAGTTTTTCTAATGTTTATAAAAAAAATTATAAGCATTTAGGTTATCTTTCTAAACTCTTAGGAAGACCTTACTAAAATTTGTATGATATTCATTAATTTAAGAAATTTAGGAAGCCTTCTTGAACTTCTAGGAAACATTTTTATAAATTATGTTAATTACTAGTAGATCAAATAAACTTATTAGTATTGTTTCCAGCCAAATTTCGTGAGAGCATATGGATCAGAGGTATTTCTCTTGTTTTTGTAATCAAAGTTACATCAAATTGCGAGAATATAAACTGAAAGTTTAAAATTGATAACGCCTTCCCTGAGACAAAATATCCAAGTAGTTAAGATAGAAAATAGCCAACTTCTCAGTTCTCACCCAATATCTCTCAAACTTCACCTCCACATGTTCTTCTTCGGGTAATTGTAGCCAAGGCTATACTAAGACTCATTATTACAGATTTCTCAGTGCTACTGATTTTGACAAACTCCTACTCAGTTCTACTCAAGTGTCTTGCCTCACAATATGTGCCTCCTCCACTAAGGTTTGCATGTCTTCACAAATTAATGAAAATCTGACCTCTTCGAGTGAAGCATTTCCAGCTCTTTCACCGATTCCATTGATGGTCACTTCCACCTGCCTGACACCTGCATGTGCCCCCTGAATTCAAAACGTTGATCACACATTAGCCTTACATATATATACAACAGTTTGAATTAGCTAACTTGTTGTTCGGTTGTTCCTAGTAAAAAAAAAAAATATGAAAAAGACACACATATAAAGTGTTGGCGTAAAGAGTCCAAGATCAAATGCTTATGTTACTAAAGGAAGAAATATCATACATTAAACACATTATGCAGAATGATTTGTGTTATTTCATTACTACTCCACTTATCGAACCTTTTGTATAGCTCTTTAATTTTTATCTCCATGTCAGCATCAAGAACAATTCTTCGCTTTCTTTTAGATGGTCAGATTCGTTTTCAACAATGTGATCGTCCTCACTGCAGCAAGCAACTTTCCCCCCAAACCTAAAACATGAAAAAATCTTCGATTTAAGCCAAAATTGAAGCTTGTTTAGATAAAATCAATGTTCAGATCCGAAAAAGACATTAAACCCAATCTGAAATCAATCACAAACTTCAATTTCAGAGCACATTAAGAAACAATCCCTAATCAATTGCAAATAACAAGACATAGAAATGATCTTTAACTCGGCTCTGTCGCAGTTCCTCCGTCACCACCGTTTTTTTTCGAAGATCCGCCGCCGTCCTTCGTCGGAAATTCGTCGCCGCCATTCTTTGTTGGAGATCTGTAGCCGCCGTTCTTAGTCGCGAGAGTTAGAGAGTAGAAGAGAGAAAAATTGTTTTTTTCTCGAAAACCTTTGTGATTTTCAAATAAGGGTAGAATCGTCAAAGGTTAATGAAAAATGTTATATGTGTAATAATTTTAGCGTCCGTGGTGTTTTTGGCTTAAAAAGTTAATTTCGTGGTAAATATGAGAATTGTCCATAAATTAATAATGTTGGCACTTTGATATTTTATTAATTTATAAAGTTATTAATTTATCGGTTTTGAATAGAATAAAATATTTATTAATAAATAATTAAAAAGAATATTTTATCTAAAGTTTATCATATTTTCCATTTTTTATTTAAAAATTAAAGATAAATTATAAAAGTATTTCAATTTTAATAAATAAAAATAACAATATACTCATATTTTAGTAGATTATCATAGTTGTATATTTGTATAAGATTATTTTATGGTAATTATTAATTTATGATATTAATGGAAGCATATATTTACATATATTTTTCTTAAAAAAATTATGATCTTATTATTATATCGATTTATGCTATATTTTGAACCGCCCTAATTTGGAACCGGAGAAATTTATTAATTTACAAAGTTTATTATTTTATCGAATATTAATTTATAGAGTTTCTACTGTATATTAATTGATAAGTAAAAACTTAAACGTATGTAGAAGATTGCTTGCCATTATTAACTAATGCAATTTTTTTAAAAAATAATTTTTCTTATTTTTAAAGGAACTATATATTTAGTTTTTGTATCGAACAAAATCTTATATTTATTTTACATTTGGAAATATATTGTATTTTTTTACAATATTCGAAAAAAAATCTTCGAGATCTATGAAAAGTTATTTAAACTATATTTTCAAATTTTCAAGATGCAATGATTATCCATTACGTGTGAAAGAAACAAGAAAGATAGTTTTTTTTTTTTTTTTTTGAACATTCACAAGGAAGATAGTTGAACCATCGATTAGAACTAGAGAGGTCTTTTTGGAGTTTGTTAAAGAATCAAAACAACATATATAGAAGCTAAGATCACAATACATTGTTGGATCAGAGTGGGTCATATTACCATGTCAAATGATTCTCAGTGTACTGCAACTTCTCCATTTTCATGGTATCTTGACTCTTTAGTATTGCATATCTCATATTGTTGAAAGACATGTAAGTGATCAGTTTGAAGATTAGACAAAGTTCACACAATAGCCTTATCTTTTTTTATTGTCTGTGTGATAGGGCTAAGGTTTTACCCTAATAAAACTACTGCAAGTGCACAGCAAATGCAATCATAGTATAAGGGGGTATTGAAATCACAAGGGAAGTAGATGCTACACTAAAGTTTCTAAGTTCAGATTATGCTAGGTCAAATAGAATGAAAGTAAAGCGCAAAGCAGGAAATAAACGAGCAATTACGAATTAGGGTTCTTAAAATCAGGAGACGAAACGCTAGGTTCAGGGAAATTCTCAGGTGATCTAAATTGCAGGTCTAGACAGAATGTTAAGAATTATGAAGATCCGTTCATGAACTCGAAACACTAATGTAAAATCAACCAACTCTCGCTGCGAAGATTATCTATGCCTAAACCTTAGAATTTCAAATCTCTTTGCAAATTCTAATTAACAATTCAAACAAGCATTAAAGTTCAGGTTCGATTGTTCACAAAATCCCTAAACCAAATCTCTTTGCGAATAGGTATTTTGCTCATCTAACATTAGTTCAGGCAATCAATAATACTCTCGCATCTATTAATTAACCTAAGATCAAATTCTAGGTCACGAAGCTAGAATAAGCATTAAACAAAAATCCAGATGAAGAACTCTAATGATTTTATCCTAACAATTTAATTCGACCTAACAATTCATCAATCACCTTTGAAAAACCCTAAACCTAACAAGCAAACTACTCAGACATGATCAATGAAACAGAAATCATAATTTGAATAGAAAGCATAAGAGAAATCAATAGAATCAAAGGAGTTCCAAATTTGCTCTGAAGGAGTCAAATTCTTCTCTTTACAATCTCTCTAAAAATCTCTCTCTAAATTAATGTGTGTGTTATGCCTAAACAATGGCTGAAAAACTCTATTTATAGGCCTAGGTTCGCATTTTCAATTCCTTGGAAGATTAGGAAAAGTCTTGGAGATTTCTTTTTCTTCAAAAACTGGAAACTTCACGCTTCTGAAAATTGGAAATCCTGGTGTCGATCGACACCTTGCGTGTAAATCCACTCTCTCAACTTCATCACTTCGGCTGCTTCTCAAAAATGATCCAAAAGGTTCCAGATTCTTCCATTTAGCTTCAAACGTAGTCCAACCTGCAAAGACTCTAATAGAACTCTAAAAATACCAAAAGACTCTATAAAAAGACTTATATAATGGTACAAAAACGGGTAAAAACCATGATATATCACTGTGTAAGACCAAAAGAGTTTTTAGGATTAGAAAAAAGTACACACAATTACTTATGTTTTATGATATTCCCTGAATTAATAATGACATATATAAGTGTTTTTTCATAATTAGGAGGTGATGTGGATTTTTAACATCCAACTAATCTTTCAGGATAAGTGTAGCCGTCAAGAAATCAACTCACATAATGTTCTAATATAATGAACATAAATCATGACATCATTTTGACTGACCATGTGGAAGTGAAAGTGTTTCCAATGGAAATAGATCCCATGAAAAGAGCGATTTTACACTATGTCCATGAACTTTTTACCACTATGCCACCACTGCTCGGTTCATATAAGATTTTTCTTCATTCCAAACACTTCTTATATCCAAACATTAGATTTTATTTCATGAAATTCAAGTTTAAATGATTTTGATCAGTGACTCCATCATAAACAATCTACTATATTATGAAAGAGGAATGACACTCCTCCCGAGTGGCCACGTCGTCAATCCAGAGTTTGACATATGTCCTTAAATTTTTTTTTTTAGGAAAACACAAACTCGCCCTCTCGCCTCCTATACTTCTAGCCTTCTGGCCTTCTGGCGGAGGTTACATCCAATCTCAGGCTCAACGCCACTACAAATCTGTTCCACCGAAAAGCATGTCCCAGTTTATTCTTTCTCAATTTCTTATTCATTCATACTTTCTCTATTGCGGCTCTCACCGACGGTTTTATTAGATTTTTGATGTGTGACTGATTCTATCAAGCTAATGACTTCGAGAAAGGTAAGATTTTTTCCCCCTCTCACGAATTTTTCTCTCCGGATTATAATTTCAAGCCAAAATGCTGTGTTTTTGATGTAATCTGATGGTCTCGATGTCAATTGTCGATTAACTGGTTACTCTAGATGATAGCAATGGCTGCGGCGAGCCCCACAGACTTGGATATGTGGAATTAAACAGCGTTATCGCATTTGGATGGACGTTATTGGGGAACAGTTAAGGAACTCGCCTCTTCTATGAGCGAGTTTGGGTTAATCTATTTCCGAGTTCTTGTCTAGGTATTAATTTCCTTCTGAAATTAAACGATTTTTTAACTCCCAAGTGAATGTTAATGATCTGATTCACCAACTGTTTTATCTGTTGTTTACGATGTTTGGTTCTCGGAAAGAGATAAGTGACACCAATGTTGAGACTGTCAGGGACAAAGATTTTTTAAAAATAGAACCACGGTTTCAAGTCTCAAGTATGCATCTATATTCCGTTTCTATTAAATAACTAATACCGTCTTATTTGTGGTATTTCTATTGCAGAGTTTTGATATTCTTGCCAAAAAAATCCAATTACCGTGTTCTGTTTTGTTCCTCAAATAGGTATAGATCGGAGTGTGCAGCACCAACCAAACTTGGGTAGTAGTGGAGGAGAATGTGAAGGGGAAAGAGTGTGAAAAACTTGTCAATTTGGTTCGGATCAAGCACCGGTTCAAAATGCAAAACCGGGCTTGGCCTTTCACATTTTAGCTGCCTTGAGTCTGGGTACAAACAAAAGGGAAACATGTAATGCTTCAGAAAGGGAACATGTAATACTTCTATTGCTGTTGTATATATTTCTTTCTGGAGTGCTATACTGCTATGAAATATGTGTTTGCGGCGCTTAGTCTTCAAGTTTCAGTATAAGTCAAATGTTTACAGATAAATTTCAGTGATTTGTTTTTCCTCTGTTATCTTGCAAGTGTATGTGAACTCTGCGGATACACGACAAATAATGTTACAGTTAGATCAATGGAACAATGGAGCCAAGAGTGGGACATAACATTGGATAGAGAAGAAGTAGCAAGGTAATCTTGCTGTATCTTCTTGATTTATATGCTCACAATTTTGGTTCATTTTGTTTAAACAAAAAATATTAGCCGTTTTTACAAACGCAAATGAAGAAACGTTTCTATCATTTTTTAAGTATATCTGGTAATAATTATGTGAAGGTGTGTGTTAGTGTTTTATAATATCAATCGATAATTCGATATTCATGTACAACAAATAAAATGCAAACTTAAATTTCTCTCGAACTTGAGAGAATGATGGGTTCAAGTCTTCTCATACCATTCTTTAGTGACAATACATGAGTGTTGAGACACGATGGGGCCTCCATTGGTTCTGAGATGAGGTCATGTTAATGTAGATCATTAAATCTACACTTTTGAATAGCTAAAGTATATGTAGGGAGAAGAGGATAAGAAGAATTTACGGGTTTGTGTGTCTTTGGGGATTCAATTAAGGTTGTGTTTATGTAGTTTTTATTGCCAAATGTTATAATCAGATTAGGGCACTGAGCAAAACATAAATACAAAAGGGAAAATTATTTGTGAAAAGAAACAGATTGTGGTGTGGCGGATGAAAGAGATAGAATTTCCCCACTTTGCCTGTTGCTCTCTGCTGAAAAATCAACTGAAGCTATTAGAAAGATAGAGCGAACGAGAGAGACGATGAAAAGAATGTTCTGTTACTCAACATTAATGATTCTGTTTACAATTATCTCCTTTTATCATAAGAGAGATTTTGGTTAACATCAACCAATTGTACGGTTTACACATCAAACCGGTACATACATTTCAAGTATATCTAATAGAAGCCACCTCCCATCGTCTCTATGGCTCTCTAGAAAAAGGTAACTCTCTTAGTAAATTATTTTATATCTTACTTCTCTTTTCCATTACATGTTTAAGGTCTGCGATTTTTTACGTTTTCTTGAATTACTGTTAAAGCTTCATAAAGTATGAACCTTTTCTGGTTCTGAAGATAGAACTACAGAATAATCCTTATATATAATACATACATACTCAGACATGAACAAGTTGTAGTTCTTCTCTGGTTTAAGTAGACAAATTAGCAATTACTCCTTAAGATTCTCAAACACTTCAAAGAAGTAAATTTTGATGGAAATTATTCTATAGATCTCCATATATTACGTCCACATAAGCTTTGTTCGTACGGGAATATGTGTCATGAAGTTTCGTATATTGTCCCTAAGTCTTTCTATTTTATTCGGATGCAAGACAATTCATGAATGAAACAAAGCCTTCAACTTAAGTCTCAATATAGTATTCTTGCTGAATTTTATTTACACCTTAAATTTTTGTAATTGTAATCACTAAATCAGATAGAGAAAGGTGAACTATGATGACAAGTGAAGCGAGGAAGTAAACGTCGACTCCACTTGCAGAATAATCTTGTTGTGGTAGTGGCCACATTGCTTTCGGTCCTACCCTTGGCTGCACCTAACGACTGCAGTTGTAGTCGTGGTAGTTCTCTCGGATGACTCAGCTACTCTGGTGATTTTATAGTCGGATTTTATTGGTGCTCTTCCTCCGACTATGGCTGAAGCCGAGGAGTGCTCTCATGTGTCCAAATCCTTCACATTTGATAGTTAAAGGAGAAACATACTACTTGTGCTCACTGTCCCTTCTTTGATAGAGAAAAATGAATTTTGTCCTCATTATTTAGGAGTATGAATCGATTGATAGTTCAGTAAATTGACTTAAAATGACTTCGCCCCTGCATCTTCACGTTTTTGCTTTGGCGTGTTTTATTTGTTCTGGTGCTATTCAAACTGTTTCCAAAAAACCAAGTATATATATATTAGAAACTCGTTTAGCAGAAACAATGATGTTCTGAAAATTCGTTGTATATCTGATAAAGACGATCTGTTCATTTAGTCTGTTCATTTAGAATGTCGTATAAATCATTTTTAGTTTGGAAATAAGTTTTTTTGGGGGAACTCATTTAATTTTAGTGCAAACTGCAAACTCTCGCATGGAGTTAGCTTTAAATTCGTTAGACAAATAACAGCATATAAAATATCTTCTTATTTTCTTAGATATGGGTAAACTATACATCTGCGATGCTAGCGATGTAGGTGATGGTCACGAGCCAGTGAAAAATATGGTTGGTAAAATCTTTGTCCGTAGAACATATTTTATCTTTCTTTTGGATGTTGATAGATTTCAAGATATAAATCATATGAAAAATATTTATCAAAATGAGTTTGATAATAAAATTTCCCTGAGGGAAAAAAAATTACGTTGTAGATCCTATTGTCCAAACCTCCCGAACTTAAGGACATTAAAAAAGGACATTCAAGAACACATTTTGTTTTGGCAACTTAAGGACGTTCAAGGATAGAGTTTTGTTTTGATGTGCAGGATATAATTTAAAAATATACTATAAAAGAAATGTTTCATGCATTGGTTAAAACAAAAAAATAACACACCATGTTTTTCATTATTCAAAATATGAATTTTTATCTAACCGAAAACATTAGAAAAACATGTAGTTAGACCAACGAATATATATATATATATATATATATATATATATATATATATATATATATATATTTAAGGCTGATTTGATTGTAAAAGAAGCTTTTATTTTTAATCGTCTGAATGCAAATTATAAAAACAATTACAAGGATATTTTTAACGAACAAATTAATTATTCTCCAAAGATCCACAATAAATATGTGAGCCCACCATAGATAAAAAAAAAGCTTTTAGAGTCCGGTTAAACTCTTTGATTTCATATTAATAAAATAAAATTCCAACAAAAATAAATCAACCAAAAAATTTAAAAAGATGTATATAAAAAAACGCAGCCTTTAACCCTGAGATATATGTCAATGTTATGTGCATGTAAAGTATATTATACTCGGAAAGGATTTTTTTTTCTCCGCGTTTTTCTAATTAAATTAGAGAAAACACTTTTGATCAAGATGAATACTTGTGATATAACTCCTTGGACTAGAGAAAAAAAGTTTGTATGACAAATTAGACTTCTTTCTTAGAATTGGGTTTTCCCCATTTTTGTATATATCGTCGTCACTCTAGTAAAAATCTCATGGGAGTCTAAGAATATTTATATGTTAAGCTAATTCAAAAGTTGATGGGTGTCCGAAGTTGATATTTTAAGCTAATTAAATGAACTAATTTTTTGTTCAAACAAATTGCTTCTGATGTGTTACAAATATTACCATCTGGAATGCAAATCAAGAAATCATATTTGATTAAACCAAACTACATTCGTTACTTTGCCCTTTTTAAAATGAATCACTAATATAGCTTATTATTGAAGGTCATCTACTTAAACTTTTAATTTAGTACTATTTAAAAAGTAACAAACTTTGGTTCCATTAGCTTATTATTGTTTTAAACCATTAAAGAGAAATTAAAATTTCTACCAACACATTAGTTTTGGTTTAACTAAAAAATTAATAATAACATTATAACAACACAAAAAACTAAAATTTATAAAACAAAAAACCCGCACTAAGTTTTGGTATAACCATATTTTCAAAAAAAAAACAAAATAACTTATAGCAACACAAAATAATATAAAAAAACTAAAATTTATGAAATAAAAAACCTGCGCGTAGCGCGGATACTCAACTATTAGAATTGAAAAGAGAAATAAAAAAATAAACATGAACGGATTTTTGACTACATGCATAAACAAATATGAATTAAAATGTATAAATGTATAAGAAATTAAGCAGATTGCAAGCGTATATGGTAAAAATATTCCTTAGTGATGGTTTTGAAGAACTTTTAAGAGCTGCTATTTTCAAAGTAATTGATTTTCAAAACTATCGGTCACTAAGCTAAATTCTTTTCAAAATGCCATTAAAATTAAATGATATATCCAAAATGTTATTTTTTTTTTAACTTACAGAGATACCTACACATAAAGATCTAAATCTATATATTTTGTCGTCGCAATGATTTTGTCACTGGTTAGTGCTCGTTTTTTTTAAAATTATTAGGTTTGACTTTATAAATATTCGGTTTTGTATATAAAATTTCAACCTGTGCATCTCATGTCTCCGACCGTACTGAAAAGCTACCTCACTAGGATCTCACGGATGATCTCTCTGTCGAAGACAAAGGACTGAGAGAAAGTTTTGGATTTGTGTTGTTCTAAAACTTAGTTTGGCTCTGATTTTGGGATTAGTGATTTCTTAGGAGCTCAAAGGATTATGAAAACCCCAATTCACGAAGAAAATTGTGAAACTTTAGAGATTTAGTATTCGAATTATGATTATAAACAAAGTAAATGTCATCGTTACTTTGTATAAACTTCTTTTTTTTTTGTTAAAGACTTTGTATAACCTTCAATTGTGGATTGTGGTTGTTTCATGTTATTGTTTTTCGTTTTTTTTTTCTTTCTTCTGAGAATCTGGATAATTCATTGGCTCATTATAATTCGTAGAGTGGTTCTCCTATATTGGGACAGCAGTCAGAAACAATTCAACAAATGTACTTAGAAACTTCATTTGCTTTTGTGGATATAAAAAAACTACAAAGAAAGCTTCTAAACGTTCAAACAAAGAAACTTAGTTTGCTTTCTTTATCTTATTTTCTTGTTAATCATCCCAAGGAAAACATAAAGGTTCAGAAAAATCACGATTTAAACGACACATAGGTAATGGATGAAAAGATTTTCCCACCTCCCAAATACATTCTTTACAGACTCGAGTCTCTCCAATTGGAGAATCATCTCTTTGTACTCTAAATATATCAAAATAATGAGATCCACCTCCCCTCCACGTAAAATGGCAACGAACTTTCGTAGTTTTCCAAAAGTTAACTTTTAATCTGAAATCCCAAGAATCACCCCAAGGGATATGGACTAGCCCATAATCATGATTCTCGTTAGATTTGCAATGTACATTCAGAATTGCTCCGTTTGGTACAGCGTTGCTGATTGTGATATGTTTTTTGGCAAAAGGAAGTATGCCTTTATCGTCATATCTCGATGTTGGCCCTTCTGCTGAAGCATTTGAAACGTCGTACGCCATTGCAAAAAGAACAAGAGTAGACATTACCATCAATATGTAATGAGGTTTATTGGAAAAAACCATGGTTATCTAAATTATTTAGACGTGGTTAGATGAAACTTAAAATGCACCTTGCTTCCTCTTTTATATGTTAATAACAAGATGTAGATATTTTTGCTATGGTAACTAACTTATTTAGGTAACGTTGAATGCATATATTACGGTCAAAGTAACATTGAATACATATATTCTGTTTATGGTATTATTTTATACTCAATATATTAATTGATAGATAAGTACAAACTTAAACTTATATATAAAAATACTTGCCATTAGAAACTAATGCAATTTTTTTCAAAATATATTTTCTTATTTTTAACGGAACTGCATGTATTCAATGTTACTTTGATCGTATTATATTAATTTATGGATCGAACAAAATCTTATATGTATTTTTTATATTTTTTACTATATTTAAATCTTCGAGATCTATGCAAGATCATTTAAACTATATTTTCAAGGTTGCATGATTACTCACAAACACATTGTGTTCTTTACGTACGAAAGAAACAAAGAAATTAAGATAGTTGAACCATCGATTAGAACTATAAAGAATCAAAACAACATATGTATATATACAAGCTAAGATATTCGTTAGTGGATTAAAGTGGGTCATATTCTCCATTTTCATTGTATACTCTTTAGTTGCATACCTCATATTGTTGAACAGACATTTAAGTGATCAGTTTGAACTTTGAAAATCGATCGACACCACTCGAGCCAAGGCAAAACGCAGTTTTTAAAAGTTTTGAAGAAAAAGAAAATTCTCAAGAAGTTTTTTTTATTTGCAAAAATGTCACACTCGTGTTTTAACCCTTATTTAAGGATTTTAGAGCTATTGTTTAGGCCAGACAAGTTTTATTCTATAGAGCTTTTGGGGAGATAAATCCTACACTCTGTTCTTGAGAGATTTTGAACCCCTTTGTTTTTTTTCTTTATTAATTTATGCAAACTATTTTATTCATGATGTTTGTCTCATTCACAATGTCTGAGTAGTTTGCTAGTTAGGTTTTGAGTTATTCAAGAGTTGATGATAAGTTGTTAGAATTGAATAACTGTCGGGCTTAATCTGTTTGTTCTTCATCCAAATTTGTGAATAAGGCTTATTCTACCTTCATGACCTAGAATCTGATCATAGGTTGTTTAATAGATGCGAGAGTATTGTTAAATCACAAAAACCTATAAGCTCATCGGAAAAGGCAATCTCCGAGATAGAGGAGAATCTCCGAAAGAAAAGGAAGAATTCCTTTTCTAAAAAGGAAAAGAAACACGGTCTAAACCGATTCCAATCTATTATAAATAGGGCCGCGACTCATTGAAGAAAGGGGGCCAGAAATTGAAGAACCGCCACTTAGGGAGAAACCCTAATTCTCTCTAGAAATCTCTTTTGTAAATGAACTACGAATGGCTTGATCCCTTCTAAAGGGTACGTAGACAGTTCAGCTATAACTTAATAAAAACCCTAATGAGTTCGTCTTTCCGATGACCTAATTTTATGGTTATCTCCGAGCTCCGATTTGATATTCTCTTAAACCCACAAACTCTTTGTTATACTTCTCAAGGTGTGACTTGAGTTCTTACAGCTGCTAAGTTAGTGTCATTGCGCTAACATTTTATGCGGTATAAACTTTCAGAAAAAGCTCCCTCTTTAGAAGATTGATAGTCAGTGACTACAAACCAAACTATCAAATTGTCCATCAGCGAGCTTCGGCTCTGTTCAAGAATATGTGTTCCATTTGGTTCTGCCCTACGAAGTGTTATACTCTCATGTCTCGAGTATCCGAAATTCCCTTCCGACCACTTCAGTTCAAAAAGCATTCAAGGATGTATTTGGGAGGTGGGAAAACAAGATATAAATCCTATGTGTCGTATAGTTCGTGATAAATATTCTGAAATTCATAGTTATTGTTTCCCTTGGGATGATATTTTTTATAAAAAGAAAATAAGAAGTAGAAAAAAATAAGATTATTGTTCTTACCTTATCTCATATAATATATTTTACCATCGTAGCAGAATTAAGAAAATATTACCATTCATCATGCTTGAATGTTTAGAAGCTTTCTTTGAAATCTTTCTATATCCACATAAGCAAACTAAGTTTGCAAGTATACTTGCGAATTGTTGTTCATGAGTGCTGTTCCAATCAGGAGACCCAATCTAAAAAAAATTAATGAGCCAATGAATCATTCAAATTATCAGAAAAAAATAAAACGAAAAAGATCATATGAATCATTCAAATTATCAGAAAAAACAAAACGAAAAAGATCATATGACATAAGCACAATAGAAGAAGCCTATACGAAGTAACAATAGATTTTTAAGTTCGAATTAAGGTAACAATAAAATTGAAAATAAAAGACAGCAAATAATTAAAAACTTAGTAAATTCAGGAGATCAAACGCTAGGCTATGAGAAATTCGCAGGTATGATTTGCAAATTGCAGAATAGAAGACTGTCGGGATTTTTATTAAGAACCGTTCATCCAAATTTGTGATTAAGGCTTATTCTACCTTCATGATCTAGAATCTGATCATAGGTTATTTAATAGATGCGAGAGTATTGTTAAATCACATGACCTAATTTTAGATGAGCAAAATTACTATCTGCAAAGAGATTTGATTTATGAATTTTGTGAACAATCGAACCTGAACTTCTAATGCTTGTCTGAATTGTTAGAATTTGCAAAGAGATTTGGAATTCTAGGGTTTAGACATAGATAATCTCTGCAACGAGAGTTGATTGGTTTTACAATTGTGTTTCGAGTTCTAAAATAGTTCTTAATAAATATTTTGACAGTCTTCTATTCTGCAATTTGGAATCATACCTGCGAATTTTCCATAGCCTAGCGCTTTGTCTCCCGAGTTTACTAAGTCTTTAATTATTTGCTGTCTTTTATTTTCATTTTTATTCTTACCTTAATTCGAACTTAAAAGTCTACTGTGTCACTATCTAATTTCATTTGGATTCGATTCCTAAGTACTGCGACTGATCTCTTAATTTGAGAGAGTAGTTCTACGGTTAATTTGAGCATATCAAAATTTTGGCGCTGTTGCCGAGGAATCTGATTAGTTGCCTATAGATTTTTAGTATTAGAATTTTGTCAAAGTTTTTATTTTATTTTTGGTTACTAACTTTTGGTTTCTTATTATTGTTTTCAGGTGTATGCTTAATCGCAGTATCAAAAGCAACAAGGAAAAGGAACTTGTGATTTTGAGCATAAGCGAACTCGCCAGATTGGAAAGGACCAATAGGAAAGCTAAGAAGGAATCTACAATGGTCAATCCACTCATTCTGATGAGAGACGAAGATGGTCAGTTGGTTGATGCAAAAGGGCATAGGAGGAATGTTCAGGAGCGGAGACTCGATGAGTATGGAGATGTTGTGATCGAGCCAGATGGCGTCGATCGACACCAAGCGGAGCAAAAGATACCAGCTAGGCGTTGAAGAACACTTGGCGATTACAACATGCCTGATCAATTCTATTTTAATCGAGCTGCAATTCGCCCACCTCATTTTCAGAGGAATTGACTTCGAGCTGAAGCCTGCTTACTACACACTTGTAGCTCAGCATCCTTTTCATGGTCTTCCTAATGAGCACCCATGAAGCACATTGAGAGGTTTGAGGACTTGGCATCAAGCATTAAGGCCAATGGAGTGTCCAATGATTGTCTCTTTTGCAAGCTTTTCCCCTACTCACTTGCTGGAGATGCTACATATTGGCTGAAGCTATTGGATCCATGATCATTAACTATTTGGGATGACACAAAGAATGCCTTCTTGTGTAATTTCTTTGATGATGCAAGATCTGAGGAGCTAGGGATGGAGATCTCTACATTTTCTCAATGACCTACTGAGGCATTCAAGGCTGCTTGGGTGAGATTCAGGGCATATCAGAGGGATTGTCCACACCATGGTTTCAGTGAGATTCAGCTGCTGGGTACCTTCTTCAGAGGTATAAATTGGAAATATCAGATGGTTATGGATGATGCCAGCAATGGAAACTTCAACACCATGTATCCAGAAGATGCATATGTGCTGATTGAGAACTTGACTTCTAACAATAGTACCAAGAATGCAGATCTTGAGAGAAAGAAGCAAGCTGGAAACATGGATGGAAGTCAGATTGCTGAGGTGAAGGCTAAATTAGACTCTATGCATAGCCTTTTTTTGGGTAAGAAGCAAGTTCAATTTGCTGCAGAAGTGGATACTTTTGAGCCTGGAGAAGAAGAAGTTAACTACATCAATAGAGCTGACTTTCAAGGTCAGAGACTTGGAAATCAGCAAGGCTATGGTTCCTCTTACTAGAAGCCTTTTCAGAACAATAACTTCACAAGACTTATGGTTCTTCCTCTTACCAGAAACCTCCTGCACAGGACAATGAGATGAAGTCCATGATTGAGCAGATCTTGGAGGGTCAACAGAAGATGAATGTGGACTTCAATGGGAAGATTGATCCTTGTACACTGATTTGAATGGGAAATTTGAGTCTCTGAATACTCATGTCAAGAAATTGGATGTTCAAGTTGCTCAAACTGTTGGAGCTTTGAAGAGACAAGATGAATTTCTTCATGGAAAGACGGACAAAAATCTGAGGCATCATGTGAACGCCATCACCATCTAAAGTGAAAGAAATCTTCAACATGTGCTGAAAAAGAGTCTAAGCGCTGAAGAGATCGAAGAGCTAGAGGAAGTTGAAGAACACGACATTGTTGCTGCAGAGCTAGTGTCGATCGACACCAGTGGAAAAACTCTATATATATCGAGTTCTGACGGACCGAAATGGAGCATGATCAACACTGAATCGTCGACACAAAATGTCAGTGTCGATCGACACCAGCTGGGTGTCGATCGACACCACTCTCAAACATTTCTAAATCGAAGTGAAGCTTCAAACCGGTAGAGGAAAAAGTGTACAAGCCTAATGTTCCATATCCTCCTCTACCCAAACACCTAAGGGCCACCCATTAATGCAGAGAAGCTAGCTGATTTCAACAAGAGGGTGGGAAAGATTTCTAATAAGATATCATTTGATGAAGCTTATGAGAGATATCCCTTGTGAGTCTTCTTTTAGAATTGCATAGAGAATTTTGAAGGGATTGAAGAACTCTTTCACAAAGCAAGGGATACACCACCACCAATGAAGCAGCTGCTTAAGGTTGAAGACCATGGGATGTTTGTTGTTCCATGTTCCATTGGAGGAGTTAATTTTGAACAATCTCTATGTGATTCTTGTGCTAGCCTGAATCTCATGTCAAAGGACATTGCAGAGAAGTTTGGAATTGCTGACATTCACCCTCCTCGGATGACTCTTGCATTTGCCAACTCTTTAACCATGATATAAGTCTTATTTATAGAGTTTTTTTTTGTCTTTTTAAAGTCCTATTAGAGTCTTTACAGGTTCAGGTACGTTTGGAGCATAATTGGAGATATTGAAGCATTTTGGAGCATTGTGGAACAAGCTGCTGAAAACATGAAGTCGGAGTCGAGTTGGATGAACAGTGTCGATCGACACTGTTCATGGGTGTCGATCGACACTGTTCATGGGTGTCGATCGACACTGTTCATGGGTGTCGATCAACACCACTCGAGCCAAGACAAAAGCAGCTTTTACAAGTTTTGAAGAAAAAAGAAATTGCCCAGAAGTTTTTTTTATTTGCAAAATTATCCCACTCGTGTTTTAACCCTTATTTAAGGATTTTAGAGCCATCATTTAGGCCAGATAAGTTTTATTCTAGAGAGCTTTTGCGGAGATAAATCCTATACTCTTTTCTTGAGAGATTTTGAACCCTTTTATTTCTCTTCTTTATTATTTTATGCAAACTATTTTACTCATGATGTTTGTCTCATTCACCATATCTCAGTAGTTTACTAGTTAGGTTTTGAGTTATTCAAAAGGTGATGATAAGTTGTTAGAATTGAATTACTGTCGGGATTAATCTGCTTGTTCTTCATCTGAATTTGTGATTAATACTTATTCAAGCTTCATGAACTAGAATCTGATCATATGTTGTTTACTAGATGCGAGAGTATTGTTAAATCACATGACCTAATTTTAGATGAGCAAAATTACTATCTCCAAAGAGATTTGATTTAAGGATTTTGTGAACAATCGAATCTGAACTTTTAATGCTTATCTGAATTGTTAGAATTTGCAAAGAGATTTGGAATTCTAGGGTTTAGACATATATAATCTCTGCAACGAGAGTTTATTGGTTTTACAATTATGTTTCAAGTTCTAGAACGGTTCTTAATAAAAATCCTGACAGTCTTCTATTCTGCATATTGGAAATCATACCTGCGAATTTCTCATAGCCTAGCGTTTGGTCTCCTGAATTTACTAATTCTTTAATTATTTGTTGTCTTTTATTTTCAATTTTATTCTTACAACTTAAGAGTCTATTGTTACTTCGTATAGGCTTCTTCTATTGTACTTATGTCATATGATCTTTTTCGTTTTATTTTTTTCGGATAATTTGAATGATTCATTGGCTCATTAATTTTTTTTAGATTGGGTCTCCTAATTGGAACAGCACTCATGAACAACAATTCGCAAGTATACTTGCAAACTTAGTTTGCTTATGTGGATATAGAAAGATTTCAAAGAAAGCTTCTAAACATTCAAGCATGATGAATGGTAATATTTTCTTAATTCTGCTACGATGGTAAAATATATTATATGAGATAAGGTAAGAACAATAATCTTATTTTTTTCTACTTCTTATTTTCTTTTTATAAAAAATATCATCCCAAGGGAAACAATAACTATGAATTTCAGAATATTTATCACGAACTATACGACACATAGGATTTATATCTTGTTTTCCCACCTCCCAAATACATCCTTGAATGCTTTTTGAACTGAAGTGGTCGGAAGGGAATTTCGGATACTCGAGACATGAGAGTATAACACTTCGTAGGGCAGAACCAAATGGAACACATATTCTAGAACAGAGCCGAAGCTCGCTGATGGACAATTTGATAGTTTGGTTTGTAGTCACTGACTATCAATCTTCTAAAGAGGGAGCTTTTTCTGAAAGTTTATACCGCATAAAACGTTAGGGCAACGACACTAACTTAGAAGCTGTAAGAACTCAAGTCACACCTTGAGAAGTATAACAAAGAGTTTGTGGGTTTAAGAGAATATCAAATCGGAGCTCGGAGATAACCAGAAATTTATGTCCAGAAAGATGAACTCATTAGAGTTTTTATTAAGTTATAGCTGAACTGCCTACGTACCCTTTAGAAGGGATCAAGTCATTCGTAGTTCATTTACAAGAGAGATTTCTAGAGAGAATTAGGGTTTCTCTCTAAGTGGCGGTTCTTCAAATTTGGCCCCCTTTCTTCAATGAGTCGCGGCCCTATTTATAATAGATGGGAATCGATTTAGACCGTGCTTCTTTTCCTTTTTAGAAAAGGAAGAATTCCTTTTCTTTCGGAGATTCTCATCTATCTCGGAGAGTGCCTTTTCCGATGAGCTTATAGGATTTTGTTAATTAACCAAACGGGCTGATCTTAATTTGGGCAGGGCTTTTTAGAGAGGTGCTAAACCTATCTCTAACAATAAATCCCCCCCTCAGTTCGGCGAGTGAGTGAAATTGAGGTCAGGGAACTAAAAGAAGAATCCGGCTCGGCGTAAATTTAGATCTGCCAATGTAGACTGGATCGTTAGCTCGGTGGACGAACTTTGACGAATGAAATCAAATGATGAATTATTCCAAGCGAAACGATGAGCTAGGCGGGATTAACGAGCTAGGCGAAATTGCCGAGCTAGGGAAGCTTGATGAGCTAGGGGAGCTTGATGAGCTAGGAGAGCTTGATGAGCTAGGGGAGCTTGATGAGCTAGGAGAGCTTGACGAGCTATGGGAGCTTGACGAGCTAGGGGAGCTTGATGAGATAGATAAATTCATATAGTTAGGCGAATTCCCTAGCTGCGAGATTGGTGAGTTGCTTAGCTGGGAGAGCTGGCGAGCTGATTTGCTGAAAAAACTGACGAGCTGTTTAGCAGGGAAAGCTGACGAGCTGAACTGCTGAGAACTGACGAGATGTTTAAGCTGTTGGGCTGTTCTGCCGAGCTGTTTAAGTTGCCGAGCTGAAAAGCTGCGGAGCTGTTTAAGTTGCCGAGCTGAAAAGCTGCGGAGCTGTTTGAGTTGGCGAGCTGAAAAACTGCCGAGCTTTTTAAGCTACCGAGCTGTTTAAGCTAACAAACTGAAAAGCTACCAAGCTGAAAAGCTGTCGAGCTAAACTGCCGAGCTGTTTAACCTGCCGAGCTGAAAAGCTGCTGAGCTGTTTAAGTTTCCGAGCTGAAAAGCTGACGAACTGGAAAGCTGCTGGTCTGTTCAAGCTGCCGAGCTGTTTAAGATGCCGAGCTGAAAAGGGCAAAATAAAAGCTGACGAGCTCAAAGTGATGAAAACCTGTTTAAATTTGCGAGACTGGGCTCGGCTTAGAAAATTTATTGAATATTTCTTTTTTCTTAACTCTGAAATAGGTTCCCGACCTGGAACTATCTTCGTAGATATATAGTAACTTGAGTTCGAATACAAACATGCGATGCGATATTGGCTTTAAGTTGTTTGTACGACTCTGATTTTCCGAAGTGCGAATGTAAACGTGCGAGAGATTAGCTCAGCTCGGCTTATATAATGTTTACATGACTTAGGAATGTGTGAGACGGATCTCGGCTTTAAAAGGTAAGTGCTAATATGATCGTGCGAAACAGATCGGCTTATATGGATCATACGAGTTATTCCTAAGTACGAATACCAATATGCGATCAGGTCGGCGTTTAGTTATTGGTACGACTTAGGAATTTATAAGTTCGGGTGCAAAGGTGTGAGCAAGGCTCGGCTTATATGCTTTGCACGACTTAGAAAGGTAGCGAGAACAGGCTCGGCTTATATTGTGGATTATTTCACCACGGCATCCATGAGGAACGCATGCAAGACGGATCTTGGTTTTTTGGGATGCCGAACTAAGCTGATCAGATTTAGTTATAGGCATATCTAACGTCGGGCCAGGACGCTGATGTGTAAATAGTTCGGAAGCGTAAGAGAGTCGACTAAGTAATAACTTAGACGATCTCGAAGATTTGAGAGCTCGTGTATATGAGCTTGTTTTCGAGATAGTCAAATGACTTGTCGGATTTTTTTTTTTTTTGATGGCTAAGTAGTGAAGCAAGTGACTTTTTATCACGTCGGAGTGCGAGCGTTTTTTTTTTTTTTTTTTTTTTGAAGCCATGTGGCTTCTCTTGGTACGTTTCATGTTAAATGATCTTGGAGAAGAGTACTTAAAAGTCTTGGGACCACGAGCTTTCGTTTCTTTGATTCGAACTGACTAGCTGTTTCGTTTTATCTTGACTTTGAGATATCGGGGGATTTTTTTCGAGACGCTTATGTTTTAGCACGTCTTGTAAAAGGAGACACCGAGCTGTCTTCTCCTTTTTTTTCCTTTTTTTTTTGTTGAATGGTGACACCGAGCTGTCTTCTGCTCGAATGGTGACACCGAGCTGTCTTCTTTTCGGATCCTCTCTCGTTCCCGAGTATTTTTGTTTCTAACTAATCTTTGGTATGAATCGTTCATCCATCTTGTCTCAGTTTTTTTTTTTATGAACGGAGCTTGGGAGCACGTTTCTTCTTCCATATTATTTTTTTGGCCGAGCTTGGGAGCTTAAACGGTTCTTAATAAAAATTGTGTTTACAATTGTGTTTTACAATTATGTTTCAAGTTCTAGAACGATTCTTAATAAAAATCCTGACAGTCTTCTATTCTGCAATTTGGAAATCATATCTACGAATTTCTCATAGCCTAGCGTTAGGTCTCCTGAATTTACTAAGTCTTTAATTATTTGCTGTCTTTTATTTTCAATTTTATTCTTACCTTAATTCGAACTTAAGAGTCTATTGTTACTTCGTATAGGCTTCTTCTATTGTGCTTATGTCATATGATCTTTTTCGTTTTATTTTTTCTGATAATTTGAATGATTCATTGGCTCATTAATTTTTTTTAGATTGGGTCTCCTAATTGGAACAGCACTCATGAACAACAATTCGCAAGTATACTTGCAAACTTAGTTTGCTTATGTGGATATAGAAAGATTTCAAAGAAAGCTTCTAAACATTCAAGCATGATGAATGGTAATATTTTCTTAATTCTGCTACGATGGTAAAATATATTATATGAGATAAGGTAAGAACAATAATCTTATTTTTTTCTACTTCTTATTTTCTTTTTATAAAAAATATCATCCCAAGGGAAACAATAACTATGAATTTCAGAATATTTATCACGAACTATACGACACATAGGATTTATATCTTGTTTTCCCACCTCCCAAATACATCCTTGAATGCTTTTTGAACTGAAGTGGTCGGAAGGGAATTTCGGATACTCGAGACATGAGAGTATAACACTTCGTAGGGCAGAACCAAATGGAACACATATTCTAGAACAGAGTCGAAGCTTGCTGATGGACAATTTGATAGTTTGGTTTGTAGTCACTGACTATCAATCTTCTAAAGAGGGAGATTTTTCTGAAAGTTTATACCGCATAAAACGTTAGCGCAACGACACTAACTTAGAAGCTTTAAGAACTCAAGTCACACCTTGAGAAGTATAACAAAGAGTTTGTGGGTTTAAGAGAATATTAAATCGAAGCTCGGAGATAACCAGAAAATTAGGTCATCGGAAAGATGAACTCATTAGGGTTTTTATTAAGTTATAACTGAACTGCCTACGTACCTTTTAGAGAGATCAAACCATTCGTAGTTCATTTACAAAAGAGATTTCTAGAGAGAATTAGGGTTTCTCCCTAAGTGGCGGTTCTTCAATTTCTGGCCCCCTTTATTCAATGAGTCGCGGCCCTATTTATAATAGATGGGAATCGGTTTAGACCGTGCTTCTTTTCCTTTTTAGAAAAGGAATTCTTCCTTTTCTTTCGGAGATTCTCCTCTATCTCGGAGATTGCCTTTTCCGATGAGCTTATAGGGTTTTGTTAATTAACCAAACGGGCTGATTTTAATTTGGGCAGGACTTTTTAGAGGGGTGCTAAACCCATCTCTAACAGAAGCTTAGATTTTTATCTACTATCTGCTAGTGAGATAATAGATATACAGTATGTTGGTTTTCTCTCTTTACTTGTGAGAAAAGATAGTTTTCTTGGTTCTTCATTTAAAACTTTAGACATTTAGTCTTGGAATTATGATTATGATCTATGACTTTGTAATTCTATTGTGGTTGATTCATTGGCTCATTGAAATTCTAAGATTGGGTCTCCTAAATTGGGACAGCACTCGGAAACAATTCGCTTATGTATTTACAAACGTAGTTTGCTTTTGTGGATATTGAAAGACTTCAAAGAAAGCTTAATTCTAAACATTCGAAAATTATAAATGATAATATTTTATTATTCTATTATGATAGTAAAATATATTAAATGAGATAAGGTAATAACAATAATCTTTTTTTTCTTTATCTTTTTTTCTTTTTAAAAATTATCGTCCCATGGGAAACAGTAAGGAGGGAATCCATCACGATTTATACGACACATAGGATTTTCACTGTTAGGATATACTCTTCCCACTTCCCAAATACATTCTTTACATACTGGAATCCTTCCAAATGGATTATCGTCTCTTGATACTTTAAATATATCAAAATAGTGAGATCCGCCTCCATTCCACGTAAAATGGCAACGGAATTTCGTAGATTTTGAAATGTTAACATGAAATCTGAAACTCCAATGACCACCCCAAGGGATATGGACTAACCCATAATTAGTTTCGCTAGATTTGCAATGTGCATTCAGAGTCTCTCTGTTTGGTACATGGTTGCGAATTATGACATGTTTTCCTGCTAGAGGTAAGAAGCCGTCGCCGCCGGATCCCGATGTTGGCCCTTCTGCTGGAGCATTTGAAACGTCGTATGCCAATGCGAAAAGAACTAGAGTAGACGAGATCATTAACATCAATATGTAATGAGGTTTATTGGAGAAAGCCATGGTTATGTAAATTATGTGGAGGTGGTTAGATGAAAATTTTAGATGCACCTTTCTTCCCTATTTATAGATGTTAAAAAGATGTAAATTTATGGTGATTATATTATTTAGGTAACGTTGAATACATATATTATGGTCAAAGTAACATTGAATACATATATTAGTTTATGGTAGTCTCTATATTTTATTTTATATATATAAAATTTGATGTTTTAAAGTTAGTAATTAACATATCATCAAGATACGTGTCACGCCAATCGTTTAAATTTTGATACGTGTAAAAAATATTTACCAATTACATTTTTACATGAATCAAATAAATCTTATTAACTAAAGGAGATATATAAAGTATATATAAAGTATTATTTTTTTTTGTTTAGTCAATAGAACTGAAAGAAAAAAGAAACAAAAAAAGAATTGAAAATGTAAAATTTATATTTTTATTTCTTGATAAGAATTTAATATATTATATCAAGCATTATATTGTTAAATGTATGTATCTAGTTTTATCATTATGTTGACATCGAAAATTATGTAAAACCGATCTTTAAAAAGAAAGTGGTTTTGTGTTGTCGTTCTCAATCTTATTTTATATATTTTAATTTTTGGTTTCTTTTCACGGGTTATGAACAAATAAAATATAACCAATGTATACGCGAGTCCTATTCTAGATTATAATAATCATGTCACATGTGAGTTAATCGATCGAATTTTGACACAAAATTAAGATTTTTCAATTAGAAAAAGATACAAATATAGTAAAAGAAAATTAGTTTCGACACTTTTTTGACATGTGATTCGAGTTTATTCACGTGTCGACCAAATTTTGACATGTGAATGAATTAGATTTTACACATGAATCTAATTCTAGTAAGATTATGATAGCTAATTCAAGAAAAATTTGAAGAAAATAAACATATAAGTAAATAACTAAAAATAAACATAATTCATATAAAATTATAATATTGAAAAAGTGTGATAAAAATTAGTTGAAAATAAATGATAATCAAAATAAAATAAATAATTTTTTGATTTCTTTTTTGGTGGATTTTGACATTTTTAATTTTATTTTAGGGATAATCTATTTATTTTCTATTTTATCATAGATTTAAAATATCATATTATTTACTCGTGTATACGTGAATCCTAATCTAGTTTTATATATTAACTAGAGAGCTTCGCATGGATCCAATTGAAATTATATAACTACTAGTATTCGATCCGCGCTACGCGCATGCGTTTACATAATTTAATTGCATTTTTATATATTTCATTTCTTGTATGTGATATTATTATTTTTTTCCATTTTTTATTCTTGTTTTTTGTTTTGGGTCTACGCTCTTGTAACTGTGCTTTCACTTTTTTTTGTGTTTGTATAATTCTTATATTATTTATGTATTTTTGTCAAAATTTTCTTTTTCTTTATCTCATAAAGCCGCTACTATGAGTTTATTTTCTGGATAAAACGGTGAGTATCTTTTATAATTAAATTGGAATTTGTTATATATTAGATTTGGAAATTTAAGAAAAAGAATACAAACGTACTTGAATTCAATTGTGTTGATGAAGTGTTAGCTTCAATTGTTTGCAATATGTTTGTTTGTAAACTTGTCTTTTGTTAATTTTTTTATGTTTATCGGTCAGTGGGGTATTGTGAAGCCAAATAAAGTAAATTAAAATGTTTTCCAAAACATATTATATAACATAAATTTCTGGATGGCTAAATGATGAACACAAACTTAGCGATATGTTTGTAGTATTAGCAGTGATTGCATTTTTTTTCCTTGTCGTTGAGGTTGCACATAATTGTTGGCTTCATAACCCTTATTGTTTCTCGGTAAGCAAGTAGGCACAAGACTCTCACTCCATGCAAGAATTGTTTTTTATATTTATCCAGCATCTATCAGCCTTAGTTTTGCTTTCTTGCCATCCTAATTTGTCCTACTAGGTTCTTCCTTCCTCTATTTGACATTTTGACTCTTGCATAACAATTCAATACCATATAGGTAGATACTTAATTTCGTTTTAGGATCCTTCTGCCGCTGCTTTTAGATATTATAGTCTGGTGATTATGTTGTTTTTGTGGAAGTACTTTAATATGCCTTTGATGTAGTGAGTTTCGACATTTCCGTTGAAAAATGCCTTTTTCCATTAGGTCTTTGTATCTATCCCGTGTTGCCGATGGATGCATGACCAGTGGTTGTAGGTTTAGAGTCTTGTAAACTCGTTCATTTTTTTTTGGTTACATTATGTTATAGCATGTGTACCATTTGTTGTTGGAGTTTGTATTTTTTCCCAAATGTACAATGAGTTTCTCATCATATTACATGTATATTTAAGTTATATTTTTACGTTATATTTTTAGTGTTCATTGTCATGTTATTATTTAGTTACTCCAATCTATCTCCATCTTTTGTAATCATTACTCATCATATTACATGTATATTTAGGTTATTTTTTTTTACGTTATATTTTTAGTGTTCATTGTCATGTTATTATTCAGTTACTTCAATCTATCTGCATCTTTTGTAATCATTACAATTTGTTTGCCTATGTTTTGGAATTGTTCTTGTACATACTTTTTTCATACATTAATCGATGGTAGTTAGTAAAGTGTTTAGCGAAGCTATGTAGTATGTACGATATATTAATGTCATATTTGTTTTTTCCTAAATTTATATGTTTTCATTTTTTTTTGAGCTTGATCAATCATTGTAATGTGGAATGTGCCCGTAAGTGTGAAGTTTTGTTTAAATGCTGAGGATTAGATTAGTATTTTGGGGAGAAAAAAATTGTGAGCTGATGTGGAGGGACAGCTGGATGCTGGGGTGGAGGAATGAGAAGAGAGAAAAGCTCTCTTTATATATATAATTTTTTTTTGAGTTGAGCTTGATCAATCAGTGTAATGTGGAATGTGCCCTAAGTGTGAAGTTTTGTTTAAATGATGAGGATTGGATTAGTGTTTAGGGGAGAAAAAAAATTGTGGGGTGATGTGGAGGGACAGCTGGATGCTGAGGTGGAGGAAGGAGAAGAGAGAAAAAATTTCTTTATATATATAGATTGTTAAGTAAAATTTTAAATCTATATAGAAAATTATTTGCCATTAAAATCTAGTACAATTAAAAAAATATATTTATATATATAGATTGTTAAGTAAAATTTTAAATCTATATAGAAAATTATTTGCCATCAAAATCTAGTGCAATTAAAAAAAAATTTCTTTTAAACGGAACTGTATTTTTTTTTTGTATTCGAACAAAATCTTATATTTTTCTTTTTGAAAATATTTTGTATTTCTTTACATATTTAAAAACAAAAATTTTAGGATCTATGAAAGATTATTTAAATTATTTCAGGATCTACCCACAATCAGTAAAATTAGGGAAATTCGGAAAAAAATATAAAAATTTAATTTTTTAATTTTTAAACGGTTAATTCAGGTATTCAATCGCATACATGTTCCGTTCTCGTGTCATTTCCATATCCATTTGAATATAATAAATAATCTTAAACGAGTATTTACTTAAGAACGCGATTGGGAATGGGATGATAAATTTGGAATGGGTATGGGATGCAACAAGAAACTCGTCCGGCAATGTCCAGGGCTAGTTTCAGATCGTAACTGTTAGCTTGCCAATATCTGTGGATTCTAAATTGATAACCTTAACCCGCCCACATCATGATAACATATTTAGCGGATCACCCCGCTGATTTATGAAATTGAACTAACAACAAAAAAAAAAATGAACAAAAAAACTTTGTTAATAAAATAAACAACAAAAAAATGCATCTCATATCCACTTAACCAAAGCAAAAAAAAAAAAAAAAACACCTAAGCCATGAGAAATGTTTATTTAATTACTCAAGTATTTGCAATTGATATGTATTGAGATCATGTCTTTCCTTGCTTAAAGACCACCAATGTTGTTTCATGTTATTTCATGGTTATGGAGATGTGGTTCTCATACTTATGGAAATGTGGTTGATAATCTTCATAAACAATGAAAAGCAAGACATACAATAGTTTGATCAACACTTCTTTATCCGCATGTGAAAGAAGTCCGAGAATCACTTTTCTGTTTTGTGAAAGAAATTCTGCTGAAAGGTAAAATAGTATACAGTATAATTTTTTTTTGAATGATATGCTTCTTTATCAGCTTTATATTTGATTTTCTGGGAGAAGAGAACTGGAGATTGTGAAATGTGACTAACGAATGTGACTCGGTGACTATCCATTTTCTTTTCTTACCACTATAAAGTTTTTAGATACACATTCTCATTATTAAACAAATCTGACTTTAACAAAACATCACCAACAATGGCAACAAATCTTGTTCACAGATTCTTACTGCATAGGCCAGAGGATGACCAAAGTCTCATCTCAACACAATACTAAACAGCGACCATTAATCAATAAACCAAGACCCAAAACTAAGTTGAACGGATTGATTCTTATTATCCCCTTCTCGTCTGCAGCGAACAGGCTAAATGAGAGACGGGTTTATTCACTAATGACTATATATGTATCAATGCATACCACACATATACTATGTACATAAAAGACATACGTGCAAGCCTAAAATTGGTTATGGGCTTATGGCTGGTTCTTACCTTATGGAAGCTTAAAAGGGTCTGCTCTCGGGATCGACAAATCCAGCTAGTAGTGCACCCAAGAGCCAAAGCATGAGCACAAACACTACTGCTGTTCGAAGCACTTGGTTGCATACGTTCAGGCTCGGGTCGTCGTCATAGACTAAATCAGGTGTCTGGACATGGTAACTCCAGTGTCTGACGTCTAGCTTCTCTGTCTCCCTTGAGCTTCTTCTCTTGCTTCTTTCTTGTGTCTGTGTTTGTGGTTGTGGTGGATCCTGTTCGCTGAGATTCGAGCATCTTTTGCAGTTGCAGTCGCCGCCAAGATATGAAGGAAGCATCTGGAGATATTCAGAGAGGACTCGTTGGAACGTTTCCCCTTCAATTCTCAGCTTCTTGCGTGTGGTTGGTCTGAGGATCTACGAGAGAGGAAGATAAAGTTTAGGCAGGAGATATGCAACAATCATAGACCCAAGAACAAAGACTAAGAAATCCGAAATAAATGAAAGTTAGCTTATTAGGTAGATCCTTTACTTGGATAAAAGTCTGGGAAATGACTCGGACAACGGGAGGGAGTCGAATGATGAATAGGCAGCCGAGACGGTTAGGGAAATGATCTTGAAGAATGGAAGAACAAGATCTCATCATCTGCATTGGAATCCTCAGAGGAGATAATCCTTCACAATCCACTAATACTGTGAGTTCTGAATTCTCAGGGTTCAGAAGATGCAAAACGCCGTACTCTACCTGAGATACTGAAACAAAGTTACTTGATTAGATGAACACCGTAGGAAAGACAATACCGGAAAATGTAAGTACAGCCACTACGAACGTACTGATTGCCTGAGCGAAACGAGGTCTTTCATGAGATGGCAACTTTAGAAAAGCAAGCCCCAAGCGGACAATGAGACAAGGTCGTTGGTTCTTGTCAAATCCATGCCAAAAGACTAAGGTTGACCATGCCTCAAGTTCTTCTTCAGATAGGATTCTGTAAGTCTCCCTCCAATGGATTGTCTTTTTTATTGAAGATAGTAAGGATGTGAAGTCTCCATTTGACACTCTATAGAATCTACGAAGCTCGTCTTCATTGAGTCTACATTAAAATGAGACTGAATGGTTGTGATCTAATGCAGAAAAGTTAACGGTGAAACTCAAAGAAGGTAATACAACACTAAAATTTTAAATAACCTCTCTGGCAAGCTAAGTCTCTGCTTTTCCAGTTCTTCATAGAGTTGTGTAAGCCAGTCTTGTGAAGCTACAGGATGTGGAGCCTCATCTTCAATTCTGCATTTACAAAAACGTTAAGATATGTAGCAAGATAGAAACATCTAGATAATACCCACAATAAGGGTATGGAGGTTTAATAGTTTCCAGGGATTTGCAAAACTTCAAAGTGCTTCAGATTAAAGTTGTAAAGTCTCAAATTATTATACCACAATATTACAGGTAAGACTTTGACACCACGTACCTTATGTCTGATGGAGGCTGAGACGTCTGTGGCTCAGAATGTGATTCTGAAGGTGCATTAGAGGCGGTACCACCCGGGGCTTCTTGCTTTAACTCTGACCGGTCTGTGAGAGCCTCTGCAATCGTGAGGACCAATAATGGCCGAGACAGCATCTGTATACAGATTATACACAGTAATTGAGACTCACGGCAGATCAGTTTGGTGAAAGAAATATCAAGTAATCACAACGAAGGGCCCTGCACATGGCGTTTGAGATGATAGCATGAAACATAAACGAGCGAGAGAACACAGAACTACTAATGACAAGGAATTTATCAAACTAGAATTTAACACCTAATCGATGTGTTGCCACCAAAGCATGATCTAGGAATTAATTATGATTCGTCCAACTTGCAACGCAAAATTTGAGAAGGACGAAAATGAATGACCTTTAAAGCACAGAAGAGAACACACAAAAAAATGTTTATCCACTTAAACATAGCATGCCTTGCATGATAAAGTTGAGAACTTCTTATTGGCGTTACATTTATCTTAGAATCCTAGATTGTGTAAATTATGAAAACACCAAAATCCATGCAGCAATTGTTATGCGTTCCTAAACTTGCATGCTTCATCAACAGTTGTTCAGAACAGCAACAAACAAACAAAAAGGGGCATAGTAGCAAACCTGCATTGCCTTGATCAACTCCTTGAACGGAGCCCATCTCTGGATCCACTTAAGAGGAGGATAACAAAGGCATTGCAAAGCCTGAAGACTGTTCCACAAATGAGGACACTTGGCCTTAGAAATCCTCCGAACGGCTTCTAAAACCGCGATTTTCAGCAGAAACACGGCTGCGTTGCGCACGGTGCCACTGCCTACTCTACCGTTACTTGCCAAGGAAACATGCTTACAAATCGTCTGCTGAACAGCTCTTGGAATAGCAGCTACTAAGCTTCTCTTAGGAAAGTATTTCCCAGAAGAAACAGCTGCCATCACAGAGTTTCTACTTCTAGCAGAATGCTGCAACGGGTCTCCCATCAAAACAACGCTTTAGGATGATGAGCAAATACGCTACGGAACTCCAATAACTCAAACGAGATCACGCCAATTCCATGTCGAACAGCAGCAATCTGCAAACAAATTTGCATTAAATTTTTCGTTAATCGACTGGGATGATAAGAATAAAGATCAAATCACTAATTTGAAGCCGCAATTAAGGAAATTCAACATTATGATAAGCTCTAATACTCCTAAAAAACCTACACGGAGCACATAGAATCGACGAAATCAGAGAATTCTATTGAGAAACAACGAAAAAAAAAATCATCTATCATCGGAGAAAAGCTCTGTGGATTCTTCACCAACCTCGAATCAATCGACAGACAACAGATCGGCTGAACGCAATTCAGAACGAATCGGTGAACTGATCGGAGAATCAAATTCTCGGCAGCGAAACGAGATTGCGTCTTCTCTCCGAAGTCGCAAACGCAAGGAGACGAACGAAACTTCGAAATATAAAAGGAAACAAGAGCGGGTCTATCACGAGCAACACGGTATTTGACACGTGTAGTGTTCCAACTATCTTGATAGCGATTGATTGTCAATCAACGGTCCAAGAGCGACAACGTCACGAGCCTGGTAAATGCGTAGGCCACAGAAGACGCGAACATCACGCTGTTTTTTTCTTTCTTTTGCACAAAGCCGAAACTGTACGAAGTTTCTCAATGGAACGTAAAAACGGCCTGGAGTTCCAGCGTCCAAACTCGAAAAAATAAACAGGTAAACAATTGAGTCTATGGAGAACAAACACAGATATTCAACAAAACAAAACAGAGTTTCTTCAGAACAAAACGTATGAATAGTATAAATTTAATGTCAGTTTCTGAATAACAACACTTTTTTTCGACCAAAACACTTCATTCACGTTCTGGAACGCGATCAAAAGCAAGACGGGTTTATTACAAGTAGTGTTTGGACAGTTTTTTTCTTTCAAAGGGTTTCGATAAGATAAATGAGCTTTGAACTCCAGAGAAGTTGGAGTTGAAGTGTGTGAAAGAAAGTGTTTGATCACAACATTTCTTGAGACTTTCTGACACAACGGCTCACTTTCTTCTTGAACTCGTCTCTCTTCTCTCTCCATTCTTTCTGTAAGAAGAAAACAACAAGGGAAAATGGTTACATACAAGACTCTTAAGGAAACAATATGAAGAAAAAAAATCCAAAACAGGCTTATGAGATCATAGCTAAACAATAGAAAAAAAACACTCACAGTAGCTTCAACGTTTGCTGGAGATTCATCGTTGGGTCCAGAAAGCATCGATATGATACTCAACATGATACTCTCAACCTGAAATCAGCATTTGTTTTTGATTCAACTCATCAAACATCAATCCTTAGTCTTTAGAAAGTGTGAAGCTGCTGAGATATGCATACAAATACAATGACATTGGATCATTTTTAAACGTACTGTGTGAACGGGCGTCCAGCGCTCGCTTGCAAGCTCATATCCGCTTGGATCATCACCAGGAGGATGTAGAATAGATATGCAAACACGGCCATCAGTATATACTGCAGGAACATTTCACAAAAACCTTAAGAGGCTCATCAAACACGAGCAAGGAGCGAAACAAAGCTGGAAGCAAAGCGTCTCATATCTAAATACAACTTGCCCCATGTTCGAGAGAGAGAACTAACCGTTAGGATGCCAAATATCCGAAGTAAACCGCACCGTGGGTGGGCTATTGGGGTAGTTTTGTGGGAAGGACATAATGGCGTTGAAGAATCCTCCTTCACTGCATTTAGAGGAAGTTATTATATAACTATGCTTAACCCCTTAAGCAAAGAGACAAGGCTGAGTAATTTCCATACAAAGAACTAATCCAATGTAATCCAGCAACAGCGATTAAATTCAAAGAACTAATAATAACATCTCCACAAGAACACCATTCCAATGCAACAGCAATTCAATTCTGCATATACGAGTAGTATTAACAAAGACAAAAAGCTCCAAAAACCTAAAATTCTACAATCACATGAATCTGAAATCGCCAATCTCAGCAACATGATTGAAGAGAGATGACTTCAATATCAGTAATCCAATCCAGAATCCAACAAATCGATCCGAATTTCGGCGGATAAAAAAAATTCAAAATCGCCATTCCCAGCTCAAAACACACATGGATCATCGAATCTAGAACATAGATAATAGCGAAAATCTCGTTGAAGATCATAAATCTAACGGATCAAAGAAAACGTACTAGAGAGTATCAGGAGGTCCGATAATCGTTACGCCCCATTCGAATATATTCTTCTCATCAACCAGACCAGCAGAGAATCCATCGACCGGATGCTTACAAAGATCTGAAACAAAAAAAAAAACAAGATCGAATTCGATAACAGAGAATAGCAAACTCGTAGAGGAAAACAGATTTGGTGGGAGGGGGAAAGATTCGATGGTTTTGTGTACCTTTGAGCTGTTTCTGAAGAAGAAGAGAAGCTTGTGAGGCGGCCATGGCGGATGATAAGAAATCGAGCTGGAGCTTCAGTGATCTGAGAGAAAGGAAGAGGAAGAGAGAGAAAGGAAGAGATAGACGGCAATTGAATTGAGCTTTATATTGATAGAAGGTTCAAAAGATGGAAACTGGGGATTTTTTTTTTCTTTTTTTTTTTGTTGTTGTTGTTGTTGGCGTCGATGTTCAATTGTTCGTTCATCGAGGGAACACATGGGAGTGGAGTAATCTGCTACGGAGGTGTCTTGTCTACCCTACGATTTCAACCAATAAGATTTGCGTTGTTTTTGATTCAAACTTCAAAGGCAAAATGATCACATCCTCCTTTAACCCAGTTTAACTATTGTTTGATTCAAAGTTTAATAAGTTTATCTACTACGACCGATACAAAATCTGTCAAAGATTAAAATGAATGTTTTTTTGGCGAGCATATATGGCCCATAAATTTTCAATCGTTTATAATTTTTGAAATAATTTTCTGATATATGATTTTAATAAAACATAATGTAAGTTTTAGTAAAACAATTCGATTATGAAACATAATATATATAGTCGATTCTTTCGAATAATATTTGAAATAGGTCACAAAATTTTTAATAAAACTTTAATATGAAATATATATGAAATAATATTTAAAATATACTAAACTTTATTTTAGAAAACTTTTATTAATTAGACAAATTACTTGAAATGGCCTCAAAACTAGTTTTCGTTTCTAATTTATCACACACGGTCAAAACTTTTCATTCATAGCATTTTTCATTAATCAAAAGATTTTATTGTCCTCGTTTAAATAAGAAACTTCAACTCACTTCTTTCTACTTCACCATCATCGTCGGACTATTTGTCAATCCAATCTCCGATCAACATCAATTCCGACCAAGTCTCCGTTCGTCATGCCAATCAAATCTCGTCATCAAATCAGAGGAACAGAGATTTTCCATTGATCTACATCGATGATATTGAACCGGATTCATTAAGCGTCAACGTGAAACGAAACATTGTTCACTCTACGAGAGTGTATGGGATTCAGAGATTTCACGTTCATGATCCGATCCGATGTCTCTGAATCCAGAGATATATTTGTTCATGATCCGATCTGATGTCTCTGAATACACGAGAGTGTATGGGATTTGTGGCGTTGATTATTCAAGGGATGGCTGATGAAATCCTTGAATCAGCTAAAGAGCACTTGAGGAACTTGAACGATTCGCCGGAGAAAAAGGAGAAGTTGGCGAATCTTCAGAGCAAGCTGGACAAAAGATCTGATCTTAGCAAATAGACGTTAGTGAAATGCGTCAAGGATCAGCTAGACATCCTAGTAGCTGTGAAAACAAGGTTTAAGTATTTTCCTATGGTAAAATCTGAATCCCCATGAATGAATTGGTAGAGATATTTCTGTTTCTGAGATGTAGGAATGTGAATTGCATGAGTGTTTTGCATGTTGACGACTCCGAATACAAAATTTAGTCAAACAATTGAATATCTACTTGAGACTTCTGAAACTGAGGTAGTAGCAAGACTTGACCAATTATTTGACATTTATGTTCTGTTTGAATTCTAGTATGTCTTTGTAAACATATAAGTGGACTACTGAAATACTTGAATATGGTTGCAAGCTTGACGGCATAAAGAGATGGTGAACTCAGAAAAGCTGCTCTAGACACCATGGCTACGGGATATAAAATTCTAGGTAGGACATCAAATTTATGAGCTTTTGCAAAGTTATAGTGAATTCTTTTCATGATATGCCTTAAATTTAGGAAATAGTTTTATACATTTAGGAAAGCCTTTCTAAAATGTACTTGTAGAAAAATTCTATTAAATATAAAACTTGTTTGCCTTTGTCTGTTGTTTAAAATACATACCAAATATTGGACAAATACTAATGGTAACAGTCTGTATAAATCAAATAATGTATGTACATAAAATTATTAAGCTTTTAGAAAGCTTTCATACAAATTTTGGAAGACATTCCGAAAAAATTATGAATGCTTTCTAAACTTTTGGAAAATTTCATTAAGTAGCAAACTTGCTTGTCTTTGTCTTTATGAGTGTTATCAAAATTACATATCAAATATTGGACAAATACTAATGGTAACAATATGTATATATGTACATTTAAAACTATTAAGCCTTTAGGAAGCTTTCATACAAATTTAGGAAGACATTCCGAACAAAATAAGCTGTGTTTATTCAACTAAAACCAGAATGTGAAGGCTGTTTAAAATTCATTATTGTATATGTGAAGCCTTTTTACACATTTGAAAGGTCTTCTAAAACGTATAAGTAAGAATTTTTCTGCATATATTTGTACAAAATATTTAGGAAGAATTTCTTAAAACGTATAAATGATAACTTTTGTATCCATTTATATAACAACTTAAATTTGGTCAGATATGTCAACACAATATGAAAACTAAAAATCGTTTTATGTTCTCTTACTTGAATGTTTAATAAGTTTTTAAATGGTCAAACAATTTATTTTAAAACGTGTAATGAAAACTTTGGTGTCTGTTTATACATCCACTTAAATTTAAGAACTCATCATACACATATAGGAAGACCGTTAAACATTTAAAATAATTTTTTAAGAATTTATGAATGTACTCTATTAGTCAATGAAAATCTCTTAAAATTTTAAGAAGTTTAAGAAGCTTTCTTAGTAATTTAGAAAGTTTTCTAACATTTTAGCAAATCTTTCTAAATTTTTAGGAAGTCTTTCTAAACGTTTAGGACGATCTTCCTAACATTTGATGAGAGATTTTTTGAAGGAAATTTGAATGCTTTCTAAAATTTTAGGAAAACCTTTGAAAAATTTAAAAGGTTTACAAAACATTTCTAATATTTTGGAAACTTTTCAAATGTTTTAGTTTTGGTTCTTTCTCTTCCTAAATCTAGTATGTCTTTAGGAATCTATCATAGATTTTTAGGATGACATTCCAAAACATGTATGAAGTATTCCTAAATAAAAAGTTTTCTTAAATATTTTAGAAAGCCTTGGTGAAACGAATGTGCACTACTATTGTGTACATTCGTTCTGCAGATTATCCTCTCGCATTTGATACAACTTCCACAAGCATTGGGCAGCACCTGGAAGAAAAAAATGTATCTCTAAACTTAGAAACATAAGACCAAATAAACATAAAGTAGTAGCCAAACGCATGGATGAACTTCATGAAATGTATGGATGCTTCCTATGCTCGATCAGCAAACAAAAACCCGAAGTTTATGTTCTGCTTAGGAGAGTGACCAATATTAATCTTTATTCCAAACATCTCTGTGACCTACACTATTTGAAATACAGCCTACCTGCAACTCGCTGAGGATCACTCCGCTTCCCATCCGAAAGAAACCCTTGTAAACTGCTAGCTCTATAGTATATCGAAATACTATCTCTTTCTTTTTCTCTCTTTATTTAATAAAGATGGGTGTAGATTATCTACAGTCTGGATACATGTTATATGATCGAGTTATAAGACCAGCTAACGTTGTTGTTACTAAAGGAGGGGAGAACAAAAAAGAAAAGAAAGAGGCTGATGTTTAAAAAGAAGTCAGCTTGGTTTTCATAAATTTTGCTATTGTTCTTTGTTTCAAGTAACTTAATTAAAATCTTCTTGACGCTTCGAGTCATAGTTTCTCTTGTCGTTTTGTTATT
>JAHZTW010000001.1:345177338-345187391 GCA_020283515.1 Alliaria petiolata
AACGGCTTCTAAAACCGCGATTTTCAGCAGAAACACGGCTGCGTTGCGCACGGTGCCACTGCCTACTCTACCGTTACTTGCCAAGGAAACATGCTTACAAATCGTCTGCTGAACAGCTCTTGGAATAGCAGCTACTAAGCTTCTCTTAGGAAAGTATTTCCCAGAAGAAACAGCTGCCATCACAGAGTTTCTACTTCTAGCAGAATGCTGCAACGGGTCTCCCATCAAAACAACGCTTTAGGATGATGAGCAAATACGCTACGGAACTCCAATAACTCAAACGAGATCACGCCAATTCCATGTCGAACAGCAGCAATCTGCAAACAAATTTGCATTAAATTTTTCGTTAATCGACTGGGATGATAAGAATAAAGATCAAATCACTAATTTGAAGCCGCAATTAAGGAAATTCAACATTATGATAAGCTCTAATACTCCTAAAAAACCTACACGGAGCACATAGAATCGACGAAATCAGAGAATTCTATTGAGAAACAACGAAAAAAAAAATCATCTATCATCGGAGAAAAGCTCTGTGGATTCTTCACCAACCTCGAATCAATCGACAGACAACAGATCGGCTGAACGCAATTCAGAACGAATCGGTGAACTGATCGGAGAATCAAATTATCGGTAGCGAAACGAGATTGCGTCTTCTCTCCGAAGTCGCAAACGCAAGGAGACGAACGAAACTTCGAAATATAAAAGGAAACAAGAGCGGGTCTATCACGAGCAACACGGTATTTGACACGTGTAGTGTTCCAACTATCTTGATAGCGATTGATTGTCAATCAACGGTCCAAGAGCGACAACGTCACGAGCCTGGTAAATGCGTAGGCCACAGAAGACGCGAACATCACGCTGTTTTTTTCTTTCTTTTGCACAAAGCCGAAACTGTACGAAGTTTCTCAATGGAACGTAAAAACGGCCTGGAGTTCCAGCGTCCAAACTCGAAAAAATAAACAGGTAAACAATTGAGTCTATGGAGAACAAACACAGATATTCAACAAAACAAAACAGAGTTTCTTCAGAACAAAACGTATGAATAGTATAAATTTAATGTCAGTTTCTGAATAACAACACTTTTTTTCGACCAAAACACTTCATTCACGTTCTGGAACGCGATCAAAAGCAAGACGGGTTTATTACAAGTAGTGTTTGGACAGTTTTTTTCTTTCAAAGGGTTTCGATAAGATAAATGAGCTTTGAACTCCAGAGAAGTTGGAGTTGAAGTGTGTGAAAGAAAGTGTTTGATCACAACATTTCTTGAGACTTTCTGACACAACGGCTCACTTTCTTCTTGAACTCGTCTCTCTTCTCTCTCCATTCTTTCTGTAAGAAGAAAACAACAAGGGAAAATGGTTACATACAAGACTCTTAAGGAAACAATATGAAGAAAAAAAATCCAAAACAGGCTTATGAGATCATAGCTAAACAATAGAAAAAAAACACTCACAGCAGCTTCAACGTTTGCTGGAGATTCATCGTTGGGTCCAGAAAGCATCGATATGATACTCAACATGATACTCTCAACCTGAAATCAGCATTTGTTTTTTTATTCAACTCATCAAACATCAATCCTTGGTCTTTAGAAAGTGTGAAGCTGCTGAGATATGCATACAAAGACAGTAATTCTGGATCATTTTTAAAACGTACTGTGTGAACAGGCGTCCAGCGCTCGCTTGCAAGCTCGTATCCACTTGGATCATCACCAGGAGGATGTAGAATAGATATGCAAACACGGCCATCAGTATATACTGCAGAAACATTTCACAAAAACCTTAAGAAGGAAACAAAGCTGGAAGTAAAGCGTCTCATATCTAAATATAACTTGCCCCCAATACTGGCATGTTCGAGAGAGAGAGAACTAACCGTTAGGATGCCAAATATCCGAAGTAAACCGCACAGTGGGCGGGCTATTGGGGTAGTTCTGTGGGAAGGACATAATGGCGTTGAAGAATCCTCCTTCACTGCATTTAGAGGAAGTTGTTATATAACTATGCTTAATCCTTTTAGCAAAGAGACAAGGCTGAGTAATTTCCATACAAAGAACTAATCCAATGTAATCCAACAACAGCAATTCAGTTCAAAGAACTAATAATAACTATCAAGGATCCATCATATCTGCTCAAATATCAATCATATATATCAGACCTGATATTGTGGATCCAGTTTATGTATAGGAAGATACTCTCGTTAACTCTATGTGTAAAGCCCTAGCTACTCTCTCTCTCTGTATATATTGTAACACTCTGTATTCAATAAGATCATAACTTCTATCTTCTATATGGTATCGGAGCATATATGATGGATCCTTGATAATAACATCTCCACAAGAACACTAATCCAATGTAATCAAGCCAGAGCAATTCAATTCAAAGAACTAATAATAACATCTCCACGAGAATACTAATCAAATGTAATCCAGCAAACATCAATTCGATTCTGCATACGAGTAGTATTAACGAAGACAAAAAGCTCCAAAAACCCTAAAATTCTACAATCATATGAATCTGAAATCGCCAATCTCAGCAACATGATTGAAGAGATTACTTCAATATCAGTAATCCAATCCAGAATCAACCAAATCGATCCGAATTTCGACAGAAAAAATCCAAAATCGCCGTTCCCAGCTCAAAACACACATGGATCATCGAATCTAGAACATAGATAATAGCGAAATCTCGTTGAAGATCATAAATCTAACGGATCAAAGAAAACGTACTAGAGAGTATCAGGAGGTCCGATAATCGTTACGCCCCATTCGAATATATTCTTCTCATCAACCAGACCAGCAGAGAATCCATCGACCGGATGCTTACAAAGATCTGAAACAAAAAAAAAACAAGATCGAATTCAATAACAGATAATAGCAAATTCGTAGAGGAAAACAGATTTGCTGGGAGGGGGAAAGACTCGATGGTTTTGCGTACCTTTGAGCTGTTTCTGAAGAAGAAGAGAAGCTTGTGAGGCGGCCATGGCGGATGATAAGAAATCGAGCTGGAGCTTCCAGTGATCTGAGAGAGAGGGGAGAGAGAGAGAGAGAGAGAGAGAGACGGCAATTGAATTGAGCTTTATATTATAGAGGAAGGTTCAAAAGATGGAACTGGGATTTTTTTTTTTTATTTTTTTTTTTGGTTGTTGTTGTTGTTGGCATCGATGTTCAATTGTTCATCAAGGGAACACATGGGAGTGGAGTAATCTGCTACGGACGTGTATTGTCTACCCTACGATTTCAACCAATAGATTTGCGTTGTTTTTGGTTCAAACTTCAAAGGCAAAATGATCACTTCCTCCTTTAACCCAGTTTGAGTATTGTTTGATTCAAAATTTAATCTACGACCGATACAAAATCTGTCAAAAATTAAAATGAATACTCCCTCCGTTTCAAAAAAGTGTCATTTTGACATATTTCACACAAACTAAAAAAATTATTAAAAATTTTGTTTTACACTTTGTTCACACATTAAATAAAATCATCTATATAATTACTACATTAAATAAGTAGGTCAAAACTGAATTTTTATTTAAAATTTTACATTGAAAATGTAAAACGACACTTTTTGTAAAACAAAAATAAAATCCTAAAATGACACTCTTTATAAAACGGAGGGAGTATATTTTGGCGATCATATATGGCCCATAAATTTTCTATCGTTTGGATTATAATTTTTGATATATGATTTTAATAAAACATAATGTAAGTTTTTTGATAACAAAACATAATGTAAGTTAAGTAAAACAATTCGATTATGAAACATAATATAGTCAATTCTTTCGAATAATATTTGAAATAGGTCACGTTTTTTAAATAAAACTTTAATATATATATATATATATCAAATAATATTTAAAATACATTAAACATTATTTAATTAAGTATATGTATTATATTCTGCTATTTCATAAATTTATCCATAAATTATTTAATTCTACAACTTTTTAGTATGTAAAATTTATTTTTTTTGCAAACTAAGGCACTAACTGGTGTAAGATTAATTGTCGAATGTATAGTAATTCAGCTAAATTTTGTAAGTGTGATTCCAGTTAAGTAAAAGAAAATTCAGCTGAAAATTAAAGTGAAAGAAAATTTAGCAAAAATTCAGTTATGTTTTAAAATTTCAGTTATTTAATTAATTAGTTTTCAACTAATCCATTTTATGTATGCTAATTTTATAAATTAAAGTTTAGTTACAGAAAATTATATTTTAATTAAAATGATTAAGTCTATAATTATTCACATGTTTTTATTTATTATACATGTTGTTGGTAATATTGATTATTATATCATATTGTAGCATGATACACATGCTTGGGCATCTCGGGATGAGTTATCCATTCCATCTGATTCCGTGCTATATTTTTCAATTTTTTGGAAAAGGAAAATTGAATTCATATTATATTTCAACGGGTAACATAAAATGTGGGAGAATTAGCTCAGGATACCCGAACTTATAATTGGTTACATACAATTATATCATTAGTAAAATTATTAATTGTATATTTTTTTACATATTCTTATTTAATATACATGTTGATAGTTTACAAATTATTAATAGTATTTTCAGCTAATAGCTTTGAATGTTTTATTTTTATTTTTATTTTGTTTAATGTATTATTAATATTATAATTATTTTATATTTTTATTATTTTTATAGTAATTAATAGTATTGGGTATTCGGATATCCATTGGAGTTTGCATCGTTTTTTTTTGGTTTCGTTTGTTATTAGGATATAAGAAACTAACTGTTAATTTTAAATAAATAAAAAAACTCTTTGTTATTTTAAAAATAGAATATTTATAAGTTTATAAATTTTAAATTAAAATTTATAACTTGATAAGTAAATACTGAAGTAGAAATTTTAAACTATAGGTAATATATTTTATTTATTTTGTAACCATTTAGACCATTTATCTTATAAATATATTTTTTTTTTGACTGCTATAAATATTTTTAGTTATTCATCTAGATTCTTCTATTACCATTTGAATTCGTAGTTATTAAGCTAAATTCTACCAAAAGGCACACAAAAATTCAGCCAGATTCTACATTAAAAAAAATCATATGTTACCATTTGGACCCTAAATTTTCTTTTCCGTGGCATTTCATGCAGATGTAATCATATCCAAATATATTTACAATTATCATTTCGCTCTAGTTCTTGAATAAAATAATAAATGAAAGAAACAGAATATTAATTTCACATTTTTCTAAAGATGAGGTTATTTTGGCCATATTCCCGAGACACAAGAGAGTCAGAGTGAGAGAAAGATGGAGAACAAAACTGAGGAGGTGTTTCATCAAAGTTTCATCCCTGACTTGCATAGATCTCGCCAACTCTGATCTTCATCAATCAGCTGTTTTGCTCAAGCAGGTGTGTCACCGTTTATTTTTTCTTAAATATGATGGTGTGATGATCATTACAACTTATGTAGAAAACATCGTTTCCATGATCGTTATGGGTGATTCTTGTTCCAGGCATGTCTGGACTGTGGATTTTTCTATGTCATAAATCATGGTATAAGTGAGGAGTTGAAGAACGAGGTCTGTCTCTTATACACATCTAGATGTGTATAAGAGACAGTGTCTGGACTGTGGATTTTTCTATGTCATAAATCATGGTATAAGTGAGGAGTTGAAGAACGAGGCTTTCGAGCAGAGCAAGAAGTTCTTTGCTCTTCCTTTGGAGGAGAAGATGAAAGTCTTGAGAAATGAAAAGAATCATAAAGTGTTTGTTGAGGTATCTCAAACTTGTTGTAACCTAATGGACTTTAGGGGATTACTATAGCCTAAACACTTGGCCTGGCCCTGGTTTGTTTGTTTTGTTAGCTTTTTTCCTTTGAATAAACTTTGATGTTTATGGTAGATGTTTTGCCCGGTTGAAAGGCGAAAAATGGAGAAATATCATCAAGAAGCATTGTAAGCATCATGTTTTTTTTCAGTCTTCTTAATTAAGTAGATGTTTCTCATCTTCCAGATTTGTTTAAGTGGGTATTAAGGCTACTTGGTGTGTGCAAGGTTTAAACCTTGCTTACCTATATAATTTTTTTTTAAAAAACTTTGAATATATAGAATTGTTGACTCTCATACGGCCATGTTAAGTTTATGAATTTACATCTTAAAATCAATCGACAATGAAAGAATTAAGGTATGATTGATTGGAACTATATAAACTTTTACTTTTTGTTAAAGTATTTAAAGTTTTTTTTTTATCAAATCACACTTTAGCATTTAAATTTTTTAAAAAGTCTCTTAGTTTGTCTCACGGTCCCTTTTAGCATTTTTTATTTTGTTACTTACGTTACTTTTTAAAAAGTAAATAATTTGTGATTTTAATACATTTTTTTTAAGTCACGGTCACTATTTTATAGCCAAAAGCTTTTATAGCAAATGTATTAGACTATAGAAAGTAAATATTTCTTCTATCTATGTAATTAAGTCTCTTTAACGTTCATATTGTTATAAACCATTCAGGTTTGGATGTCCATAACCGGCTCAGCCCATAAGGCCCAATATCTGGTATATTCTCGGCGTGAAGACGAAGTCCCATTAGAGATAGGATTTCTTTTTGCTAATAGGATTAGTAGAAGTTTTCCTATTTCATGTATGAGTAGTAAAATGACTATTTCCTTTTCTCTCCTTAGTGTAATCACTATAAATATAGACCATTGGTCTCAGCAATAATACAACATAATTCCTGTCTCTTATACACATCTAGATGTGTATAAGAGACAGACATGATACTCTCAACCTGAAATCAGCATTTGTTTTTGATTCAACTCATCAAACATCAATCCTTAGTTCTGTCTCTTATACACATCTAGATGTGTATAAGAGACAGATATGATACTCAACATGATACTCTCAACCTGAAATCAGCATTTGTTTTTGATTCAACTCATCAAACATCAATCCTTAGTCTTTAGAAAGTGTGANTCCTCCCCTAATCTCCTATGATGTGGAATTTTTGAGAATTACCCAAAAAAAACATACAAAATTATAAGAATACTTTGTAAATAAAACAAGTTAGATTTTTAAAATAGATAATTCAATAGGTTACTTCAAATTTGTAGAAACATAGGCCATGTTTGGCACATAGTCGCTGCAACCTTATAGACTATGGCATAAGAGATGATGATATAAAAAAAAAATTGTCGTTGAAGATGGAAGTCAAGCATCGTTAAGTACATAAACGACATGCTACCGACTAAACACTTTTTCTCCATCGACATTAAAATAATCGCTAGCGACTGTGCATAAAAAAGTTGCTTTAGTTTGTCTTAGTGGAGCCAGAACTTTTTTTACTCGGAACATTTTTTTTTTTATAAAACATTAAATTGCCAAAATTAGCTACAAATGTATTGTAGGTATATTTTGAAATCTTTTTACTACTGTTTTATTTACTACGTCTTCAAATAATTTTTTTTCTATAAAACAAACGAGAAAATCACTCAAAAATTAATTATCAATACGATTGTACCATTTGTTGATGAAAATTTTCATATTAGGATTTAATAAATTAGTTGTCTAGTGAAAACAAAAAACTAAAATTAAAAATATTCGAACTCATCAATTATAAATGTAAAGCTTTTTTTTTCTAGGAGTTTAAGTCATATCATATCTAATTTAATAAAAACATTACACACAATCTAAAGAAATTAAAATAAATTGAAAGTATAAACAAATCAAATTTTATTCACATTAAATATTTTACTTGTTTTAATTCTTTGGTGAACAATAAAAAAAATAGAAAAAACACATGCAAAGAAAATGAATGACGAATGGAAGGGTTTGTCGAGTTTGATTTTTATTTTATTTTAAATATTTTATTAGCTATAATTAATTGAAACTTATAAAAGTGATAAATTATTCTTTTTTTTATATATAAAGTGGGTCTAAATTAAAACTAAGAACAAAAACAAAATAAAATTAGTTATCCAATTTAATTATGTTTTTGTCTTTAATTTTTTTTTTAATGGGGTCAACCAAAATTTTCATAGGGTCATTAAACATTTTTAACCAAAAAAACATATAATTTTTTTAATTAGGTAGGGTCAGCTGACCCCTCCCACCTTACTAACTCTGCCCCTGGTTTGTCTTATATTTTGAATCGCTGGAAGTGGTTGTAACGATCTTGTGTTGAACATGACCATATTGAGTTATCTATTTAAAAATGTGATATAAAGTATCATTAAAAATTATTTTATTCTAAACGTAAAGTTTTAAAATGCAAAAATAAAATTTCAGTGGATGCTGTTAAAAAGTTATTTTGTCAATAAATAAAAAAATGTTTTTGTTAAACAATCTTCATTTTGTTCACGAGAAAATACATTCCTAAGTAAAAGTTCGATAAACAGAATTTCAAGAGCGCGGTTTTAAGGACTCCCATGTGTGGGCTTTGAATTCTCTTCTTCGTTAAGAATACGGCTTTGTCAGAAATTTTGATTTTTCCGAAGTGTTTTTCGCATCTCTCCACTGGGTTTTAATCATATCATGTCTTAATCGATCTCTAAAATTAGGGTTTCACTACTGTTTCTTCATTTCAAGTTCTTCCCCAAATTTCAAGCTGTTCTTTTCTTCTTACGAAGTTTGCAATCTTGAAGTCTGGGTGGTTCATTTTCCCGTGGTGTATCTTCTGAACTGTTATCACTTTACTTAGCTCCGGAGTTGTCTTCTTTCCGTCTATTGGGATGTCGGCGGCTATGGACAGAGCGATTATGTCGCTGGATCTTGATGAGGAAGATATTTCCTTCGATTTGCCAAATCTTCCTTAGGTTTTTTCCTATGAAAGAAACGCCATTAGTTTGATAGGAAGGGTTTTGAATCTAGATTGTCAAAAAATATCGAATCTCATCATGTATATGCCAAAAAGAGGTAAAAATCTGGTAGGTGTAGAGGTATTGCTTTGTTGAGAGAGAGACTCCACTTCATCTTTGATAATGAGCATGACCTTTTGGATACCAAGGATAAAGGTCCTCACACCTTTAACGAATGATCCTTAGTAACAGAGCTATGGGTAGAAAATCTTCGGTCGGACTATTTGCAATTCATACCGATTTGGGTCCAGATTAAAGATCTTCCGCTAAATCACTATACTGCTGCCTCTATCATCGCCTTGGGAGAGCTCATATGGAGAGTTGTTGAGGTAGCCTATGATACTAACTTGGCCTAAAATAAAGAGTTTGTACGAGTGAAAATCATGTTTGACGTAGCAAAGCCGCTAAGAAGATCGAAAGTGATTAATTTACCAATAGGAAGAGGTCAAGCTACTATCTCTTTCCAATATGAGCGGATTCAAAAGCGTTGTTATCACTATCAGCGTTTGAATCATGAGAAAGATCGTTGTCATATTCTGATTAAGTCAAGACAAGATCAGGTTTCAGAGAAAAGGCAATCGAGTTTAGTTGGAAGAATTGCGAAGGAGCCATTTCTCAAACCTTCTGATCTGTTTGGGTGATATATCATGGTTTTTACCCATTTTTAAACCATGATATAAGTGTTTTTATAGAGTCTTTTGGCTATTTTCGAGTATATATAGAGTCTTTACAGGTTCATGTACAATTGGAGATTTGGATACATTTTGGAGCTTAGTGGAATGAAGTCGGATTGAAGAAACACGATGAGTGTCGACACCAGGATTTCCAATTTCCAGAAGCGTGAAGTTTCCAGTTTTTGAAGAAAAGGAAATCTCCAAGACTTTTCCTAATCTTCAAAGGAATTGAAGATGCGAACCTAGGCCTATAAATATAGTTTTTCAGCCATTGTTTAGGCTACACAGAATATTTTAGAGAGAGATTTTAGAGAGCTTTTGGGGAGATAGATCCTATACTCTGTTCTTGAGAGATTTTGAACCCCTTTATTTCTTCTATTGATTTCTTTCATGCTTTCTATTCAAATAATGATTTCTGTTTCATTGATCATGTCTGAGTAGTTTGCTAGTTAGGTTTAGGGTTTTTCAAAGGTGATTGATGAATTGTTAGGTCGAATTAAATTGTTAGGATAAAATCATTAGAGTTCTTCATCTGGATTTGTGTTTAATGCTTATTCTAGC
>JAHZTW010000001.1:347552716-347576081 GCA_020283515.1 Alliaria petiolata
TGAGATCATCAAGAAAGACGTCGGATTTAAATGGGAATCAGAACAAGAAGAAGCGTTCCAGAATCTAAAAGAGAAACTTACTAACGCCCATGTTCTTGCTTTACCTGACTTTCTAAAAACCTTTGAGATTGAGTGTGATGCCTCAGGAATAGGAATCGGAGCAGTTTTGATGCAGGAAAAGCAACCAATTGCTTACTTCAGTGAGAAGCTCGGTGGTGCTACTCTCAACTATCCTACGTATGATAAGGAACTATATGCATTGGTGAGAGCTCTTCAGACGTGGCAGCACTATCTTTGGCCTAAAGAATTCGTCATTCACACCGATCATGAGTCCTTGAAATATCTAAAAGGACAACAAAAGCTGAATAAGAGACACGCGAGGTGGGTTGAGTTTATAGAAACGTTTCCATACGTTATCAAATATAAACAAGGTAAGGATAATGTGGTGGCAGATGCTTTATCAAGGAGGTACACTCTTCTCTCTACTCTGGAAACTAAACTTCTCGGATTTGATCAGCTTAAAGAATTATACAAACTAGATGATGATTTTTCAGAAGTTTATGCTATTTGTTCTAAGTCTCCTTCGGGTAAGTTCTTTATACAAGATGGATTTCTCTTCTATGAGAACCGTCTTTGTGTACCTAACTGTTCTATGAGAGATTTGTTTACCAGAGAAGCACATGGTGGAGGCTTAATGGGACATTTCGGTATAGCTAAGACTTTAGAGATCATGAAAGATCATTTCTACTGGCCGCATATGAAAAGAGATGTTGAAAGAATTTGTGGGAGGTGCAATACTTGTAAGCAAGCAAAATCTAAGGTTCAACCTCACGGTTTGTACTCTCCTTTACCTATTCCATCTCATCTGTGGCATGATATATCAATGGATTTTGTATTAGGGCTGCCTAGAACTAAAACAGGAAAGGACTCTATCTTTGTAGTGGTAGATAGGTTCTCAAAAATGGCTCATTTCATTGCTTGCCATAAAACTGATGATGCATTACATGTAGCTAATCTTTTCTTTAAGGAGATAGTTCGCATTCATGGCATGCCTAAGTCCATTGTTTCTGACAGAGATACTAAGTTCCTGAGTTTCTTTTGGAAAACGCTTTGGTCTAAGCTAGGAACTAAGTTGATGTTTTCTACTACTTGTCACCCACAGACTGATGGGCAAACTGAGGTTGTTAATAGGACCTTAGGAACGTTGCTTAGGGCTTTGATTAAGAAGAACCTTAGGTCTTGGGAAGATTGCTTGCCACATATAGAATTTGCATATAATCATGCTGTGCATTCTGCTTCTAAAAATTCGCCATTTCAAATTGTTTATGGGTTTAATCCCATCTCTCCTTTGGATTTAATGCCTTTACCTTTGAGTGAAAGAGCTAGCTTGGATGGTAAAAAGAAAGCAGAGTTGGTGCAAGCAATACATTCGGATGCAAAGAACAATTTGGAGGAAAAGACTAAACTATATGCTAAGCATGCGAATAAGGGCAAGCATAAGATGGTATTTAATGTTGGGGATCAGGTCTGGGTGCATCTAAGGAAGGAACGCTTTCCAGTAGAAAGAAAATCTAAGTTGATGCCTCGTATTGATGGTCCTTTCACAATAACAAAAAGGATCAACGACAATGCTTACAAGCTGGACTTGCAAGGTAAGTATATGATTAGCTCAAGCTTTAATGTTACTGATTTACTTCCTTATTTTGCAGATGAGTCGGATTTGAGGTCAAATCCTTTTGAAGAAGGAGGGGATGATATGATCATGGAAGGCCTTAAGAGCAAGGAGAAGCTTGATGCCGAGGAACTTCATGCCGAGGAATATAAGCTTGATGCCGAGGAACTTCATGCCGAGGAGTATAAGCTTGATGCCGAGGAACTTCATGCCGAGGAGTATAAACTTGTAGCTGAGGAGGATCAAGATGTTATCAAAGGTCCCATGGCCCGGTCTAAGACTAAGGCATTTCACAATGCCTTAGAAATATTGCTAAATCAAATACAAGACGATCCACATGATGAAGCAAAGGCTAAAGCTATCACATTGATATGCATTCAAGCCGGTGAATGATAAATGGGCTAGTAACATTTCTTGTGCTCTTTTTCCCTTAAAGAGTTTTGTCCCACTGGGTTTTCTCTTTAAGGTTTTTAACGAGGCAAGTGTGTTACTTTGTCATTGCCCATTTGATCATTCACTTGTCCAAGCCCACTTCTTTCTATCCCCGCGGCTTGGAAGTTCATAAGACAGTTTCTTACTTAGTCGTTTTTGAGTTTTTGTGTTTTGTTTTGAATTCAAACTTTGGTCTTTGTCTTGCATGATCAGTCAAGGGCGTTTGTCCCGAGATTGACTCTTGCATTCATTGCTTCCGCGTCCCTCATCTCTCTTTATAACTTGGCCGAGAGATGAGTTTAGTTTTCATCTTTCTTTTTAATAAAAACCTTTTCTAAGAAGATCACTCTCTTGGTGCGTCATATCCTTGAGAAACCCTGATTGAATCTCTGGTGCGTAATATCCTTAGATCCATTCAGTTGTATACAAGAGCCATCTGCATCTCTTGTATGCTTTTCATCTCTCACTCTTCCCCCAAAATCCCCCAAATCGTTTCATCTTCAAGTCATCCGCAACAATCATTCATTCTATCGGATCATTTGGTGATTAAGTTAGCTTGTGAGGTTAAGATCATAGGAGGGATCATATTATATGGAGGTTACATTATTCAAATTGATTCTAAAAAACTAGTGAATAAAGGAGACAATCAATATGAATTAAAATGCTTGGTTATCCAACCATTCAAAACATAATGTGAACCCAAAGATATATGTATCAAATACATAATAATAATTTGGAACACAACAATGGAATTATGGGTCGTTAGCCCATTTACCATATTCTAAGGCCTGTAACACGTGTCCAACTCGGATATCTCCTTTCTCCAATACACCTAAGTGTATTTAAGGTTTTGAGGTTTGTTATGGGATCTCCATTTTATATACAAGAGGAATTTCACCTCTAACTTTCAAGTGGGACATTTAACAAATGTTACTTTTTAAGTTTTACAAGCAACCCACCATGCACCTTCATTTCTCATTCAAAAAAACTCCGATTTTGACATATGATTACATTACGTTATAATGCTCACGGCTACGATTTCATCGTGCCCAACATTTGGTTATTCCGACGAAGGTCTTCACCGGAAACTCGCTAGAAAATGGTCTAAAACCATTTCGTCATAAATAAGTTCCAACATGAAGCTGTGTTGTAGCTATTGTCACCGTTTGCATCAAAGCCCAGGTGGTTCAAAACATCAAGTTCACCTCTTGTTCGAGTAAATCTGATAGCTATTAACAATGACTGGTTCAAGGCTAAAAATGCTACAAACTCATATGCAGTGGATTTTTTATTGTACTCTCCAAAAGTCCTTATGTCGCGTCTCGTCTAGGTAGTCAAGTCTGTCAAGTCAGTCGAGTCTCTCCAGTGTTTAGAGTCATTTCTATTCATGTGGAGATTGTTGATTTGCGATTTGTGAAATTTTCACGGTCAACTCCTTCATTGAGAAGCTCCCACCACGTTTGGTTGACTTCAAGAATTATCTTACACATAAGTGTAAGGTAATTTTTCTCAAAGACAAGATTATCAAGCTGTGGGTAGAATCCTGAAACCGCGAGGCATATGCTGTTCTCATTCCTAAGAATGATGTGAACTTGGCTGAGCATAAGAAAATGGGAAAAGAAAAATTTCCTCCTAAAGCCACCACAAGCTGTAAGAAGCCAACGGAACCTAAAAAGTTCTGGCAGCTGCCACAAGTGTGGTAAAGAGGACCATAAAGCTGACATTTGTCGAGGAAGGCTGGTCCAAGCAAATACAAAGGGAAGTCTCAAGCCAACTTGACTGAAAATGATATGTGCGCTGTGGTCACAGAAGTCAGCACGGTTGATGATAATCCAAGGGAATGATTGTACGACAAAGGTGCCACCACTCACATATACATTGAAAAGAGCATGTTTAGCACTTATAAAAAATGCAAGAGTGAAGAGCGACTATTAATGAGTAACACCGACTCGTCCAAGCTTGAAGGTCGTGGCAAAGTGAAGCTCAATATTACCTCAGGACATGAGATCACTCTCAAGAATGTCAAGCATGTGGCAGATATGCGGAAGAATTTGATTTCCGGGACACTTATCAGTGCCGCTGGATTAGCGGTAACTTTCGAGTCGGACAAGCTTGTTCTCAAGAAATATGGGGTGTATTTGGGAAAGGGTTATGTTAAGGAAGTACTTGTCAAAATGTGTGTAATGGCAGTCCAACACTAAAATGTTGTAACAATTTTTGTTATCAAACAATAAGAATTATCTAGTTGCTAATTTGGTTGAGTCTTTCAATATTTGGCATGAACCATTAGGAAATATAAATTTTAAATCTGTACAAAGATTGATTAATTTGTACCTAATTTTCAAATGCAAATTGAGTAAAGAAAAATGTAAAGTCTGCGTATAGGCAAAAACTCACAAAAACCCCATCCCTCTGTGTTGATAGAACAACCAAAAATCTCGGTTTCACTTTGTCTGATTTTTAAATAAAAAAATTATCCAACCTCGAGGTGGCAGAAAAATATCCTGCGACTTGCATAAATGATAGCAAAAAATATTGTTATGTTTATTTGCTATGAAGCAAAGATGACGCCTTGAAAAAAATTTTATGTTTTTTAAATTTTTGTTTTAAATTTATTTTTAAATTTTTAAAAAAAATTAGTTTGAAGTGATAGAGAAGGCGAATACAATGGACTATTCTATGTGTTATGTAAAGAACTTGAAATTATCTATCACACAACCGTTCCTTATTCACTTGCATCGAAGGGAGTTGCAAAATTAAAATTTTGAACTCTTAGATAGATAATAAATGCAATGTTGCATTATTCTGAGCTCCCTCAGAAATTGTGGGAGGAAGCATTGCTTACCACATAAAGTCATTGGCACGATGTCATAGCTTTGAAAAGATAAAGTACATTCGTACAAATACCTACAAGTGTGGGGGTGCTTGGCATAAATTGTAGTGCTATCTCCGAGACACTTATTAGTACTGCTGGATTTGCTATAACTTCCGAGTCAGACAAGCTTGTTCTCAAGAAACAAGGGATGTACTTGGGAAAGGGTTATGTTAAGGAAGGACTGGTCAAAATGTGTGTAATGGCAGTCCAACCCTAAAATGTTGTAACCATTTTTGTTTTCAATCAATAAGAATTATCCAAATGCTTATTTGGTTGAGTCTTTCAATATTTGGCATGAACCATTAGGAAATGTGAATTATAAATTTGTACAAAGATTGATTAATTCGAACCTAATTTTCAAATGCAAATTGAGTAAAGATAAATGTGGAGTCTGCGTATAGGCAAAAACTCACAAAAATCCCATCCCCTCGTGTTGACAGAACAACCAAAAATCCCGGTTTCACTTTGTCTGATTTTTAAATAAAAAAATTGTTCAAACTCGAGGTGGTAGAAAAATATCTTGTGATTTTCATAAATGACAGCACAAAATATTGTTATGTCTATTTGCTATGAAGCAAAGATGACGCCTTGAAAACAACAATTCAAGGAGTATAAAATCAAGGTTGAAAACCAACTCGAAAACTATAAAAAAATAGTTTGAAGTGACAGAGAAGGCGAACTTTCTATGTCTTCTGTAAAGAACTTGGCATTATCCATCATACAACCGTTCCTTATTCACTTGCATCGAAGGGAGTTGCTGAATAAAAATTTTGAACTCTTAGAGTGATAATATATGAAATGTTGCATGATTCTTAGTTCCCTCAGAATTTGTGAGGGAAAGCGTTTCTTACCACATAAAGTCGTTGGCACGACGTCATATGAGCTTTGAAAAGGTAAAGTACATTCGTACAAATACCTACAAGTGTGGGGGTTCCTGGCATAAATTGCAGTCCCATCTCTGGGAAAAACTAATGCGAGCATATATGTAGACCATGATAGTCAATAGACTATAGCTCGGCATTGAGTTTTTTGTATAATGGTTAGTCATGTTTTAAAGAAAATGACATAAAACAATCTAGACATTTGATCTCAAATGGAATAATCTCATTAGATTATGTTCAACCAGATGACAACCTATGATCCATTTTTAAAGGTGTCTCATGAGATCAAATTGTAAATCATCAAGAGGAATGAGTTTAAAGCCTATGAATTGAGGTTGCTTGATGGTAACCCGGCCTATGTGATTGGAGATCCCAAGATCTAGGTTCAAAGGGAAAACAAATTCAATTGGAATCTAATAAGAGCACTGGGAGACTTATGTCTCTGCCCAATTCCTAGGATGATTACCAGTGCTACATGTATGTGTAGAGGATAAGCGTATGCTTTTAATGATTTGAGTCCATAGATTTGAGATATATATGGAGTATTGCAGGATGCTCCTTTAAACAAAGCTAATGGTCAATCACCTTGTGAGTGTGAAATACGGTTGTTTCTAGGAGAATGAAGGAAATGATATGTTCTCCAAGTTCACTCATGATTACCAGGCATGTTCAAGGCCAAAATGAACACAATATATAACATTTTCCTGTGAGAGAATGAAGCTGTGTTGTAGCTATTGTCTCCGTTTACATCAGAGCCTGGGTGGTTCAAGACATCATATTTACCACCTGATCGAGTAAATCCAATAGATATTAACAATGACTTGTTCAAGGCTGAAAAATGCTACTAAATCATATGCAGTTGATTTTTCGATTGTACTCTCAAAAAGTGTCATTATGTCGATTTTTTGTCTAGGTTGTCAAGTCAGTCGAGTGTATCCAGTGTCTAGAGTAATTTCTATTCATGTGGGGATTTGTTGGAACTCGTTTTTGACGAAATAGTTTTAGAGCATTTTCTGGTGAGTTTCTGGTGAAGACGTTCGTCGGAATAAGCGAACGTTGGGCACGATGAAATCGTAGCCGTGAGCATTATCACGTAATGTAATCATATGTCAAAATCAGAGTTGTTTTGAATGAGAAATGAAGGTCCATGGTAGGTTGCTTGTAAAGCTTAAAAAGTAACATTTGTTAAATGTCCCACTTGGAAGCTAGAGGGGAAATTCCTTTTGTATATAAAGTGGAGATCTCATAACAAGGCTCAAAACCTTGGATACACTTAGGTGTATTGGAGAAAGGAGATATCCGAGTTGGACTCGTGTTACAGGCCTCAGAATATGGTAAATGGGCTAACGACCCTTAATTCCATTTTTGTGTTCCAAATTATTATTATGTATTTGATACATATATCTTTGGGTTCACGTTATGTTTTGAATTGCTGGACAACTGATAAACACGTTTTTAACCGGTTTGATAATCAAAACCTAAAGGTCTTTTTGCAGTTGTAGTACTTTAGGTGTCAAACCAACCTTGGGGTGAAAGCTACTAAGATTACAANCCAATGACTTTATGTGGTAAGCAATGCTTCCTCCCACAATTTCTGAGGGAGCTCAGAATAATGCAACATTGCATTTATTATCTATCTAAGAGTTCAAAATTTTAATTTTGCAACTCCCTTCGATGCAAGTGAATAAGGAACGGTTGTGTGATAGATAATTTCAAGTTCTTTACATAACACATAGAATAGTCCATTGTATTCGCCTTCTCTATCACTTCAAACTATTTTTTTTTTATAGTTTTCGAGTTCGTTTTCAACCTCGATTTTATACTCCTTGAATTTTTTTCAAGGCGTCATCTTTGCTTCATAGCAAATAAACATAACAATATTTTTTGCTATCATTTATGCAAGTCGCAGGATATTTTTCTGCCACCTCGAGGTTGGATAATTGTTTATTTAAAAATCAGACAAAGTTAAACCGAGATTTTTTGTTGTTCTATCAACACGGAGGGATGGGGTTTTTGTGAGTTTTTGCCTATACGCAGACTTTACATTTTTCTTTACTCAATTTGCATTTGAAAATTAGGTACAAATTAATCAATCTTTGTACAGATTTAAAATTTATATTTCCTAATGGTTCATGCCAAATATTGAAAGACTCAACCAAATTAGCAACTAGATAATTCTTATTGTTTGATAACAAAAATTGTTACAACATTTTAGTGTTGGACTGCCATTACACACATTTTGACAAGTACTTCCTTAACATAACCCTTTCCCAAATACACCCCATATTTCTTGAGAACAAGCTTGTCCGACTCGAAAGTTACCGCTAATCCAGCGGCACTGATAAGTGTCCCGGAAATCAAATTCTTCCGCATATCTGCCACATGCTTGACATTCTTGAGAGTGATCTCATGTCCTGAGGTAATATTGAGCTTCACTTTGCCACGACCTTCAAGCTTGGACGAGTCGGTGTTACTCATTAATAGTCGCTCTTCACTCTTGCATTTTTTATAAGTGCTAAACATGCTCTTTTCAATGTATATGTGAGTGGTGGCACCTTTGTCGTACAATCATTCCCTTGGATTATCATCAACCGTGCTGACTTCTGTGACCACAGCGCACATATCATTTTCAGTCAAGTTGGCTTGAGACTTCCCTTTGTATTTGCTTGGACCAGCCTTCCTCGACAAATGTCAGCTTTATGGTCCTCTTTACCACACTTGTGGCAGCTGCCAGAACTTTTTAGGTTCCGTTGGCTTCTTACAGCTTGTGGTGGCTTTAGGAGGAAATTTTTCTTTTCCCATTTTCTTATGCTCAGCCAAGTTCACATCATTCTTAGGAATGAGAACAGCATATGCCTCGCGGTTTCAGGATTCTACCCACAGCTTGATAATCTTGTCTTTGAGAAAAATTACCTTACACTTATGTGTAAGATAATTCTTGAAGTCAACCAAACGTGGTGGGAGCTTCTCAATGAAGGAGTTGACCGTGAAAATTTCACAAATCGCAAATCAACAATCTCCACATGAATAGAAATGACTCTAGACACTGGAGAGACTCGACTGACTTGACAGACTTGACTACCTAGACGAGACGCGACATAAGGACTTTTGGAGAGTACAATAAAAAATCCACTGCATATGAGTTTGTAGCATTTTTAACCTTGAACCAATCATTGTTAATAGCTATCAGATTTACTCAACCAAGAGGTGAACTTGATGTTTTGAACCACCCGGGCTTTGATGCAAACGGTGACAATAGCTACAACACAACTTCATGTTGGAACTTATTTATGACGAAATGATTTTAGACCATTTTCTATCGAGTTTCTGGTGAAGACGTTCGTCGGAATAAGCGAACGTTGGGCACGATGAAATCGTAGCCGTGAGCATTATCATGTAATGTAATCATATGTCAAAATCAGAGTTGTTTTGAATGAGAAATGAAGGTCCATGGTGGGTTGCTTGTAAAGCTTAAAAAGTAACATTTGTTAAATGTCCCACTTGGAAGCTAGAGGTGAAATTCCTTTTGTATATAAAGTGGAGATCTCATAACAAGGCTCAAAACCTTGGACACACTTAGGTGTATTGGAGAAAGGAGATATCCGAGTTGGACTCGTGTTACAGTCCTCAGAATATATGGGCTAACGACCCTTAATTCCATTTTTGTGTTCCAAATTATTATTATGTATTTGATACATATATCTTTGGGTTCACGTTATGTTTTGAATTGCTGGACAACCAAGCATTTTAATTCATATTGATTGTCTCCTTTATTCACAATTGATTGAGAATCAATTTGAATAACGGAACCTCTATTTCTCTCAATTATTGCTTGGATTTATTGGGCAACATTGTGAGACTTTATAAAAAGGCTCGTGCCTTCTCATTCTTATACACACAAACTAATAATCGATTAAAACAACAGCAATCCGCTCTCTCCTTCTTCTGTTTTTCTCTAGAGAGTACTCGCAGAATTTTGGTTCGATAGATTATGTTCTTCGGTGCTAGAAGACAGAAACACCGCAGTTATATCCTGAGAATCTGACCTGAGAATCTGACCGCTACAAAACCGTCAAACTACGGGCCGTTTAAAGATTTAAGATTTTAGGAACCATAATTACTACAACACGGCAACTGAAAATTATAAGGTAATATTGAAGAACAAAAATAAAAAAATACAATAACAAATCAAAACGATGAAAAGGAATCGTAGAGTCGAGACGACGAATCTCTTTATTTAAATCTTTAAACGCCCTTAGTGTGGTTGGTTTTCCATGATACAACTGCGGTGTTTCTGTCTTCCAGCACCGAAGAGCAGAACCAAAATTCTGCGAGTACTCTCTAGAGAAAAATAGAAGAAGGAGAGAGAGGATTGATGTTGTTTTAATCAATGATTATTATTTTTTGTATAAGAATGAGAAGGCACGAGTCTTTTTATGAAGTCTCACAATGTTGCCCAATCAATTCAAGCAATAATTGAGATATATGGAGGTTACGTTATTCAATTTGATTCTCAATCAATTGTTAATGAAGGAGACAATCAATATGAATTCAAATGCTTGGTTGACCAGCAATTCAAAACATAACGTGAACCCAAAGATATATGTATCAAATACATAATAATTACGAGAAGGTCCGCGCGTTGCGCGGATTTGTGATAATTCAAATGTTTTAATTTACAATATATTTTATAATATTTGTTAGTAAAAGTTTGTGGATAAATATTTATTTCTAATTTATGAATATCATGTAGTTTTATAGTTTTGTATTGAAAGATTGGTGGAATAATAATATCTATAGTGAATGAGAATTTGTTTTATTCATCGTAAGCATATAAAATATCAAAATATTTAATTTTGACAATAATTAAGGACATGTTGTTTTGTAGTATAACCAAACTGAAATACATTTGTGATAAAATTTGTGACTACAAAATAAAATGTTAAAATATTTTTCTGCCCTTGTAGATTATCAAGACATATATCACAATTGTCATATTCTTCTTGTGTAGCTTAAATTTGTGTTCACTCTAAGTCTCCAATTACAAAATCAACATATAGTTTTCTTGATGCATTTGTGTTGAAATCTTCAATTTCAAAAGAGACTTCGAGGCATTGTGTGTTATGTGTTCGACGTAATAGTATATATGTCTGAATAAAGCTTATTAAACTTTCGGTTAATGTACTTGATGTTGTGTCATTCATATCATGATAAGTGAGGTAGATGTTAATCATATTTTTGAAGGTGGAGTTATTTGCTTGTAGTATTTGATCGGTGTTAAAAGGGATTGTGTAGTTGATGTTCTATTTTTGACGGAGTGGACGTGTGATTTTGAGACGAATTGTACGTGTGATTTTGAGACGGATTTTGTTTCTAGTTGATTGTGTGAAAGAAATTATATGATAGTGTAATGCATATAGTATATATTCTATTGAAATTTTGTTTGATAATAAAAGTGAGTTGATTGTGTGAAAGAAATTATATGATAGTGTAATGCATATAGTATATATTCTATTGAAATTTTGTTTGATAATAAAAGTGAGTTGATTGTGTGAAAGAAATTATATGATAGTGTAATGCATATAGTATATATTCTATTGAATTTTTTTTTGGTAATAAAAGTGAGTTGTGTTTGTGAATTGTTGTATTGTTCTTGCTATTTATAGATTGTTGTAGAATCTCTATTGCAGTTTTTTGTTTTTGTTTTTTTTGTGGATTTTATTTAATTATTTAGTGTAATTGAATTTTTTATTCTCTTTTGTTGATCAGTTTTTTTTTCAAATGTAAATGTGTAAAATGAATGTATGTCAGCCCTGAAAATTTTGGGACTCAGGACGGGAATATACGGCTATGGGACCGAAACAGAAAATTTGTGAATTGGAAACTTCAGAATAATTTGAAAAAAATATATAGAATTTTTAAGTTTTCATTTTTAAACGGGTAATTTGGGTACCCGATCTAATACTCATTTCCTTCTCGTACCCTTCCCATACCCGTTTAAATAAAATAAATGGTTTAAAATGGGTAATTGTTTTAAACGGGATAGGGAACGAGACAAAAAAAAATTGGGACGGTACACGAGAGAACGGAAAACACGTCCTAAATTTTTCAGAGTTCTTGATGAAATTTTTTTATTATATCTTATATAATATCACATCTGTTTTTTCTATAGTTATGTACTTAATTATAGTTTTTTAGGTTATTCATCCATATAACCCTATCATTAAATTAAGAATAACAAAATAAAGAGATAAAAAAATTAAGTGTTACAATTATAAAGTACACATATCAATTTTTTTATGTGTTTATGTTTTTTTCTTTAAGTGTAGGTGACACATCAGATATGCCACGTGGCAGCATTTCAAAGCTCACTCTAAAAAAAAGCCTTACTATATTAGAATGGATAATTTGGAACTCAAAAATAGAATTATGGGTCGTTAGCCTATTTACCATATTACGAGGCCCGTAACACGAGTCCATCTCAGATATCTCCTTTCTCCAATACACCTTAGTTCATTCTCTCACTGAACAAGGTTCTATATTATGTTCATTTTGGCCTTAAACATGTCTGGTTAATCATGAGTGAACTTAGAGAATATAGTATTTCCTTCATTCTCCTAGAAACGGCCGCATTTCACACTCACAAGGTGATTTGCCATTAGATTTATTTAAAAGAGCATCCTGTAATACTCCATGTATATCTCAAAACTATGGACTCAAATAATTAAAAGCAAANTAGAAACGACCGCATTTCACACTCACAAGGTGATTTGCCATTAGATTTATTTAAAAGAGCATCCTGTAATACTCCATGTATATCTCAAAACTATGGACTCAAATAATTAAAAGCAAACACTTATCATCTACACATAGAGGTAGCACTTGTAATCATCCTAGGAACTGAGGAGAGACATAATCCTCCCAGTGCTCTTATTAGATTCCACTTGAATTTGTTTTTCCTTTTAACATAGATTTTAGGATCCCCAGTCACATAGGTAGGGTTACCATCAAGCATCTTCAATTCATAGGCTTTAAACCCATTCCTCTTGTTAATTTTACAACTTGATCTCGTGACAAACCTTTTGTAAATGGATCTGCTAGGTTGTCACTTGACTTGATGTAATCTATCGTGATTACACCAGTTGAGAACAAGTGTTTAATAGTTTTATGTCGTCTTCTTATATGACGAGATTTACCATTATACAGATTGCTCAGTGCCCGAGCTATAGTCGATTGGCTATCACAATGTATACGTAATGCCGGCACTGGCTTATCCCACATAGGAATATCTTCCAAAAAATTCTGAAGCCACTTTGCTTCCTCTGCAGCTTTATCTAAAGCTATGAACTCGGTTTCCATAGTCGATCTGGCCAATAGAGTTTATTTGGAAGATTTCCAAGACACAGCTGCATTGCCTAGCGTAAAGATGTATCCACTAGTGTATTTAGAGTTTTTGGATTCGTAAATCCAGTTGGCATCAGTGTATCCTTCCAAAAACTTCATGTTCTTTACCCTAGTGTAGCTCATAACTTTTATTATGACGTACATAGTCCAATACACTTGTTATTGTTTTCTAGTGTTTATGTCCTGGATTACTCGTATAGCGACTCAGTACATTGACTGTGTGCGCTAAATCGGGTTTAGTACAATTCGTTAATTACATCAGACTTCCGATTACACGTGCATACTCCACTTGTAACACTGATTCACCCGTATTTTTCATCAAGTGAATACTAGTGTCTACTGGAGTTTTTGATGTTCCTTTTGAGTAGGTCTTGAACCTCTCAAGTATCTTTTCAGTATAATGAGCTTGAGACATGATGATTCTTTCGAAATTTCTAGTGATCTTAATCCCTAGAATAACATCTGCATGACCCATGTCTTTCATATCAAACTTGCTACTTAGCATATTCTTATTTTGAAGCCCATCAAAACAGAAGTCTAATGAGGGAGAGCCTGACTGACTACAGAAACTAAAGATTCATAAAGATTTTGTATCACGATGCTTTAATTTTGTACTTCTAATTTAGGGTTTTTAGTTCGATTTTGTCTAGCTTAATTTTTGATTTTTCTAATAAAATTTTAAAAGCTTCCTGAAAACACATAAGATTCAAATAATCATACAATGTGTATATATCATCAAAACTCTAGTAAGATAACTACAAGTTATGAACAAGCAAACAACATGTGACTTATTCTAAACACAATGATCACGAGCCTTAAGCGGATGCTTCATGATGACAGAAAACTCCAATTTCTCTATTAAGTCAATTTTGTCACCTTCATGAGGAATCCTAACACTAGATTAAGAGAAAATTTGCTCAATAACCATAAAACAAACTAAAATCTACAAACTAACCAAAATTTCCTCTTTTTCTCTATCTATCTCTCCTTATTTCTCTCTAACCATTTGGTTACTTTGTTAAAAAAAAAATTGTTTTGGTTATTAACCAAATTGACCCCCAGATTAATTATACAACTTATAAAAAAACGATAATAATTATCATTTTCAAAACATATAAAATGTAAAGTTTTTTTTTATCCAATAGAAGAAGACATTTTTTCGAAAATATGAAACTTTTATCATCAAAATTATCAAGGTAACATGTAAAAAAACATGATTTCAAAGTTCTCCTAAGAGCTTGCCTTGTTTGTTTCCCTCTCTCTCTCTCTCCTTAATAAGTCACGTGGTGACCAAGATACCATGAAACCATTTTCATCAATTATAAGCAAACGAACAAACAAGGTTCATTAATCTTCCAAAATCTTGTTAGATTTAAAAAAAAAAATATATACTAGTAAATTTTTTTGTATAGTCACGGATTAGCCACGAAAAATCACGGGAAAACCACGAAAATTCATATAACCACACAAAAATGAGTCACAAATCTATAGTTACGAAAAAAGCCACAAAATATTTTTCATAGTTTTTTAAGTTAGTTACGGAAAAATGGCTATACAAAATTTTTTTACTAGTAATGGGATATAACTCTTGTTCAAAAACACGGACACCTAGCCGCTTAGGCGCCCGGTTAATCGGTGATCAGATACCAACCGCCGTAATTTTGACGAATTCGGTCATACAAATCGGTAAACCTAACTAATTAAGCGTTGAAAATCGGTTAAATTCACCAGTTTTTTTTAAAACTATGCACAACATTTTATCCCAAAATTAAAAAATAATTGGGCCTTATATTTCTCAGAATACCATCTTAAGTAGTTCTTACTGGAGGGTTAGATCAAGTGTATTTATAAGATAGATTCTAAGTATATGTTGTCACCAATGTTCGATGTGGGACAATCTGTTTTTTATTTATTAAAGTGTCGTTATGAGCAATGTGCCAAGATGTTGTAACTACACCACTTTTATTACTCTTTATGAGTGAATTTAACTTATAGCCTCAATTAATATTGAAATAAAGAAATGGTAACCAAAAGTTGAAAATTAAATCTCTCTCCTCTTTTGATTATTATTCTGACAAAAATACCCCTGAAATTCGGTTCGGAAACCCGGTCGACGTTAACTAGCAAATTATCAGCTAACGTTACCGTCGCCGCCGTCCACCAGCAGTACCGTCGCCGTCGCCATACGTTGCGGTCATCACCGTCATCATTATTGTCGCCACCGCCGTTATCGCTGTTACCGCTACCACCATATTATGGTCGATATTATCTTTTTTCTTTTCCTCCTCCTTCATCTTCCATCTTTGATCTCCTCCCTCCTTTTTCTTCTTCTTCTTCTTCTTTCTTCTCATTCCTTATGCTTTTTCTTTCTTCTCTTTGCTTTTTCTCTTTCCTTCTTCTCTTTCGTTTTTTTTTTCATGGTAACTTAAGCAAACAATAAAAGAAGGGCAAAAGCGTCTTTTAGATATGAATAATATGTGTCAGAATTACACCTTTATTATTAGTTAATTGTCAGGGTATTTGAGGTTAGATTTTGTAATTACTCTTTATTGTTAGGCTTTTATTATTTTGGAACTTTTATGTATATTTTAGGCCCCTTTTTGTTTAATTAGTTTTATTAGTCTATTGAGATTTAACTTAGATAAAGTTGTTTACTTTTATTGTAATTTTATATATTTCTAAAATTGTAATTTTTATAATACATACTTTCCACATAATAATTTATATTTATAATTATAATTTATTTATGTTAAACAAAATAATATTAAAAATTAATTCCCGATTAATCCTCAATAAATCTTTGATTTTTTTCCTAGGCGTTAGGCTCAGTTTAACTGCCCGATTAGCGTTTAGAGAAATTTTGAACATGGGATATAACAAAGAGATTATTAGTTGAGCAATACAAACAACTTATCCTAGAAACTTCAAGTTCTCCAAATTGCAAAAAGAGCAATCTCACTTGGAGAGTAAAAGAAAAAAATTCGGTAGTTTTGAAGGAAACAATGCCACGTGTACGGCTCACCGCCAGAAATTAACGCCTCCGATTAATAGATACCACACCCATAACCAGAGAACTAAAAGAGAGAACGAACAAAAAAAAAAAATACTCATTTGCTTTTCAAAATCGAAAGAGAAGAACAAAAATGGCAACGAGAGGAGCTGTTGCTGCGTGTTTAATATGGAAGCACCGAAGAAACCATTCGTTTCGATCACTATCATCGCAATCGCACCGTTTCAATCCCAATTTCAATCCTCAAATCATCCGAAAAGGTACAAATTCCTTATAATCGATGTTTAGGGTTCGTCAATTTCGGCGTTTTATACAGAACATTTTGCATTCAATTGGCGTATTATGATTTTTTCCTTTTAGGGTTTAGGTATCAAATTAGGGCAATACATGGAGCAAGTGCTGATCCTATTGCACAATTGAAGAACAACGATGATCCAAAACCAAAACCTCAGAATTGGAAAATCAAAATGCTTTACGATGGAGATTGCCCTCTCTGTATGCGTGAGGTAACCTCTATTACAAATGTTGATAACGAAATATGAAAAGAGTTTTTTGAAACTGAATTGTTCTGTTTTTTTTTTTAAATTGTTAAAAAGGTCAATATGCTTATGGAGAGGAATGAGAAACATGGAAGTATAAAGTTCGTCGACATAAGCTCCAATGATTATTCCCCTGAAGATAATCAAGGGCTTGATTACAAAACAGTAAATTGTCTATTTTAACCTATTTCAATTTGTATCATCCTCTGTTTTCGATGTTGCGATTCAATTTGATCGAGATCGTTACATTAGGTAATGGGAACAATCCATGCAATTCAGTCTGATGGAAATGTTGTAACCGGTGTTGAGGTAAAGCTTGTTTTGAATCATTGTTTAGGCTAATCAGTTTCATATTATCTTAATGTTTTGTTCGGTGGAACGTTTTTAGGCATTTAGGAGATTGTATGAAGAGGTTGGTCTTGGATGGGTTTACACTATCACCAAATTTGAACCTGTAAGCCTCTCTTTCTTCTCCTAATGCTCTCTTGCAATATCGAGTGACGCTTGGGACAGGACTATATTACATGCTCTTGTTCCGGGCCTTTGGGGATTACGAATTTCGGTCCAGAACCTCTTGGTAATTTAAAAAAAGAACAAATGATATCTTGCAACGTCGGATCCACGAGAAACTTTCGGTTTCTATTTGTGTCGACTGCTGCGTTCACGGATAACACGCAATTACTTGCAGATAGGAAAGGTAGCTGATGCTGTGTATGATTTATGGGCTAAATATCGACTTCAAGTCACAGGTATATGAAATGACCTGAATATGTTTAAACTTTCTATCAAGATTGTTTGGTTATATGTGAGTTAAAACTTGATATCTTTTGTTGATTAGGGCGGCCATCAATAGAAGCTATTCTTGAAGCAAGAAAGAAAAATAAGGTAAGGAGAAAGAAAACTCTCAAAGTGAAACATTCGTTTTATCGGATATTTACTCGGAAAAACCGATCAATGGTATAATTGTGTTGGCAGGTCGAGACATGTGGTGATAGCAAGGAGTGCAAGATGTGAATTTTTTTTCACATTATACTTTTGAATATACACCAGAACCAGTTTGGAGTTACATATTCTTCTTTATCAGCTTTGTATGAGTGAGCGTTTGTCTGTATATAATACAAGCCCGTTACATATTTAAACAAGATCATCGTTCGAATACATGAACATTCGAAATCTACATAGTTCGGAAACTTATATGTTTTTAATTGAAAATAGTGGACTAACCATTTCAGCAAATTGGTGAACTGTAGAGTTTTCTTGTTGGCATTGTTTTGTCAAGATTAGCGGATTTTTACTAATGTTATTTAGATAGTTGTGCATTTTTTAAACCATGAATGGAGTTTTTTTTTAACATTTTGGTTTTCTCCTTTGCGCCTAAAGATTATATGTGTCGAGATTTATAAATTCCGATTCCAAAGCGGAAACTGAACTCGGCCAAAGTTTCCCTGCTACACAGTTCTAATCAATATTAAATATCCGGTTATTATCGGTTCTAAACAAACCAAAGTTGTACCAAAATCTCCTTATCTCTCGAGAATTCGTCTCATATACCCCTTTCTCTTAAAGAGAAAGCTGAAATATTCCCCTATTTTTTTTTTCCGTTTCTAATTAATTTTTATGCAGAAAATATAAGGAGAAAGACGTAAAAGCCTAAGAGTTATATATAATTACAGCGTCTGCCACCGACCCACCCATCTGATCCAAGTTTTTCGGATCCAACCCGAATAATCTGAAAGAAACTTAAGCCGTTGCGCCGTGTTCAACCTAAAATCGAGCCTCTTTCACAAAAAACACAAAATCCTGAAAATCTCTTAATTTTGAAATCGAACGACTCCTTTTCAATCGACCCTCTTTCATCTTTGTTCGTAAATCTAGGGACAACTACGATTTTGAATTCTGTTTCCAATCGATGGCTAGGACAAAATGGACACGAAAGAAGAAGAAGAAGATTGTTCGAGATGGCGAGAGGGGTTCGGATCCGCCTGTGGTAGCCGCGGACGAAGAAGAAGAAGAAATAGCTGTGGACGAAGAAGAAGAAGAAGCCGCGGACGAAGAAGAAGCTGCGGACGAAGAAGAAGCCGCGGACGAAGAAAAAGAAGCCGCAGACGAAGAAAAAGAAGCCGTGGACGAAGAAGAAGAAGAAGAGGGTGTGGACGAAGAAGAAGAAGCCGAGAACGAAGAAGAGAAGGGTTCAGATGATGAAGAAGAAGAAGAAGAAGAAGAAGAAGAAGAAGAAGAAGAAGAAGAAGAAGAAGAAGGTGTGGACGAAGAAGAAGAAGCCGAGAACGAAGAAGAGAAGGGTTCGGATGATGATGAAGAAGAAGAAGAAAATTCAGAAGAGGAGGAGCGAAGTGAGAACTCGGAGCGAAGTGCGCACGAGTCTACCGTAAGTGTTCGTTTCGATTCTTATTTAGGTAGAACTAGGAAAAACTAATCGGAACTAGTTAGGAAGAGTTTAGTGATTTGTCGATTTGCTATTGATATGATTTGTTACTAATCATACTAGTTAGGAAGCGTTTAGTAATTGTGGGAACATGAATTATAGAGGTTTAATTTGTGTAGTTCGGTTCTTTTTAAAAATTTGAAGGTTTGGTAAGTAATACTAGTCGAACTATAAAAAACTACTTGGAACTATATGTAAAACTGGTAGATCTAGATAAAACTAGTCGGATTTTATATGTTATGTTGGAATAGCTTGGTAGAACTGAATATTTGTTGTAGGATTCGGAGGACCAGGACCAGGAGGAAACGACAGCACTACAACCTATGAAAATGTACTTCCCGCCGACGGAGTATAAGAAGAAAATTAAGATATCGACGAAGTGTTTCATCCACGAATTTTTGACAACGCTAGAGAATTTGAAGCCTCCGTTCACAGCTGTAGAGAGGAGATGGTTTGAGAACCATCCCCAGTTCAAACACATTTTCCACCTGCCAAGGGACAAAAACCATAAAGTTATGGGGATGTGGATGCTCCTTCTTCGAACCGCATGCATCGAGAAGGAAAAGGAAGCGTGGTTTGTCGTAAATGGCGTTCCCATTCGCTATGCACTAAGGGAACACGCATTGATATCAGGATTGGACTGCCGTAACTATCCACTCAATTATATGCAAGTGGGCAGTATGGACTTCGTGAGGAAGCATTTTACGCGGGCAACATTTAGACATCAAGACGTGAAAGAAAAATTAGAGGAAATGGATGCTTCTCGAGATAGGTTGAAGATGGCGGTCTTGTACTTTTTATCCAGCATTGTTGTAGGGCAGACAAAGACTGGAGCAGATGCTACGCCTGTGTTGGAATTCTTCCAAAGAGCGGTCAATGATCTTGAGTTTTGTAAGAGATTTCCTTGGGGAAGATTCTCATTCGATCACATGCTAAGGGAGATCTCGCACACCATGACTCATTTCGGAGGGACCGTCAAAGAGGGTGTATTATGGCCGATTCCCGGTTTCTGTATTCCTATGGAGGTATGTAAAATTGTTTTGAGGTATTACTCATTATTACTAGTTGTTATAAGNGCCTACAAAAATAATAGTCTATTGATTAGGTAAAGAAAAAATAGAGTGAAGATAGTACAGTGAATCAAATATGACGCGTGAATTACTACTTTTAGCTACCAACTGTTTTGATTGAGAAAGCGAAAATTCAAAGACGAAGACTCAAGACCTATTGCTAAGTCCAAGTAAACAGAAGCATTTATCTTCTATCTCTTCCTTATAAAAGCCGTCTTCTCCTAACAAAAAAAATGTCCAGAAAAGATCATAAACATGAGCTATAATAATCGTTTCCCCCTTTTGATTCACTTCTCTCTTCTTGTTTTCCTACTCTTTTTTTCTTCATATCTCACCGATGCCCGTTCTTGTGTTAGGCAATGTGGTGGAATCCATATCCCGTATCCATTTGGAATCGGGATGGGTTGCTATCTCGAGAAATGGTACGAGATTCAATGTGTTAATTCTACATCAGGGAAGCTCGTCCCATTTCTTTCCACAATTAGCAAGGAGGTTGTGAATATCTCTCTTCCGGATCAACTCAACTACTGGAGCGGTCCAATAACATACGGGTCAGTTCGCATAAAAAATCCAGTAACTTCAAAAGGATGCTCAAACAAAGGAGAAGAGCATGGATCACTTTTGAATTTGGCGGGTACTCCTTTTTACGTTGGCTACGGTAATACATTAATAGCGGTTGGTTGCAACAACACGGCGTCGTTGACGAATGTCGAGCCAAGCATGGTTGGATGCATGTCGAGTTGTCGTGCAGCGAACCGTACGGCTTCAGAAGATTATTTCATGACAATCAATTGTAATACCAAATCGCTGATGGCGGGTGATAGTGATACCAACCGGGGTTGCTATGCAAACAGAATTGTGGATGAAGGAAGTTGCAAGGCAAGCATGCCAAATGGTGTTCAACAGGTTGTCGGTGTCAAAATAGATGATAACAACGCGAGAACAGAATGCAAAGTTGCTTTCTTAACAGTCCATTCATACTCTTTGGTAAATAGACAAAGTCCGAGAGAACTTTATGCTACACGATATTCTACAGTTGAGCTAGGTTGGTTCGTTCGTACGACGAATCTTTCGTTCATAAACTCTTTGGGATGCCGAAATATCACAGGATACAAAGGGACAAAATTTGACAATGCCAATCCATACAACTTACAAGAATACAAAAATCAAAGTTTTGATCGAACAAGAAGTTGTGCATGCGATTATAATGTTGGTTTAAACTATGCAAGTTGCGCGTGCAATGGTGGTTACAGAGGCAACCCATACGATCAGTTAGGATGCCAAGGTTAGTATTTGTTTCGGAAGTTCTTTTTTTTTTTCTTTTTTTTTAAATACAAGACTCTCATGGTTAAGGTAAAATTGCGAGAGCGTCAATTGATTATATATGTTTTTCTTAATCCAGATATTGATGAATGCCTAGAAAAAGACGCTTATGGAGAATATTTGCACTGTCGTGACAGGCCCAGGTGTGTGATTATATATGTTTTTCTTAATCCATATACTGATGAATGCCTAGAAAAAGACGCTTATGGAGAATCCTTGCACGTCGTGACAGGTNATCAAGCATTACTCAAGCACTTAAAGCTGGTATTGTACATCTGCGATGATGATATGATGATAATAAAGCTATAGAAGTGCAAATAACGTCGCTGTGATTTTTGATCAGTCTTATAAAGTGACGTTCTTTTCTTTTTTTTAATTGGTTTGATTTTGTTGCAGCTGAAGGTGGACTCAGACGATGCTGTATCCTCTGCAACTGGTTGAAGAAAAATCGAACTTGAAATGGGAGGCCTCATGATTGATCCGTGTGAATATATTTTATCTATATGAGAATAGTTTCTGGTGGGTTTACTTTTTTTTTGGTTAGTGTTCAGTTAAAACAAATCTCTCTTATGGGTGTTGATGCTAGAGTACATACATTCTTGGTCCACAATTTTCATTTCCATAGTGAGTCCCGTGAAGTGTATGATAAACCGAAAATGAGAAGGAAATCGTTGAGAAACTTGAAAAAAAAAAACGGAAGGCCAATTCTTTACAGATTGGATTAAACAAAACCATATTTGAGAATATAGCTTTCTCGTTCAATCTCACTAAATATTATATATAATGGTGTCAACATCGAAAATATGTGACAAGTCATCACTGCATAAAAGCACATAATCAGATGTTACTAGAATGCATAAAGTTTTGGTTTTTGCGAAAGCGAAAGAAAAATCTAAGCAAGAACCTGGCATCTTTCCAGTAGGAACTTTGGAATAACAAGCGTGGCTTTTAGAATTCGTGCAGCCCCAACAGCATCTACAATCTGAAAGAAGCAATTGCATATATTGTCAAACTCAAAACAAGATTTCAGAAACAAAAGGATAATACCATAAAACTAAGACAAAGCTAAAGGGACTAAAGTTGAATATCAGGATTTGTCTTTTTTTTTTCCGACAAACTTATATATTGATTTTAAGAACATGAAGTTACAAAGTCACGATGTAAAACATCAGTAAGCCACACAGGAGGATGAATACAACTTGAATAGAATCAAGAATCATTCGGTCCCTTTGAAGCCAAACAATGAGCAGCTTCATTGTTAGATTTTTCTGTAAACAGGAATTGATGTTTCTTGAATTTCGAAGCCGAGAATATAAATTGTTGATGCTCAAATCCAGCTTCTGTTCTTGTAGCTGTTGTATGAGCACCTTGCAATCACCTTCAAACATAATATTTTCAAAACCCATGAAGGTAGAACACTTCTGTGACACCCCGACCCAGCAAAGCTGAAAAGGTCGGCGATATCAGGACACCTGTCTCCAGCCACACGGGCCCAGACAGCATGTCTTTTACCAAAATAGGATCCCAGAATAATTTTTGACCGAAAACCCACCAACATGATCCGAACCTGCAAAACAAAACGAAGAAACAGAAAAGGGGAAAAGGAGGGGTGAGCATAACGACAACAACTCAGTGAGTGCAGATCCTAGGGACCCACGATATACCTCTCGCATATGCATAACCATTCTAGACGAAAGTTCTAAGCTAATACGCACA
>JAHZTW010000001.1:347577999-347616336 GCA_020283515.1 Alliaria petiolata
GTGTTTATATAGGGGAGAGAGGAGAGGAGAATGTGGGAGTTGGGTTGATAAGTAGGTGGTTTAGAGTGGGAAATTAGGTGAGGTTAGGAAAATGTGGGAAATGGGTAATGGGGTTGTTACAACTTCATTGCCATTAAAAGTGCTTTTCCTTCTGCTTCAAGAGCCGATGAAGCAAAGCCTAAGTTTCTCTTTTTCTATCACTTTTATGTTCTTTATTACTATATGTCATAAGCGATGCTGTACATTGTGAATATATTTCGATTCATCTATACAATATCATTCAAGAGGGAAAAAAATGTAAAGTTGAAATATAAGAATTAAAGAAATTAACACAAAAAGGGAGAAGAAAATATTTGAGTTTCAGAGTCAAAAAAAGAGACAGAGACGAAAAAGGAGACTTGTTTTTACAATTTCTATTTATCTTTGATGAAAACATTTTGTTGCTTGGCCTCTTATATGAAAAGAACAGAAAAATCATGAATACCCTAAATCCAAATAAGCAAGGATCTCGAAATGATTCTTTGTTGTCATGAACTGTGTCTTGGATTTGCAATGTGGAAGACGGAGGAAGGTAACACAGAGTATCAGGGTTTGATTCCTAAACTTTGGCCCTTTAACAAAAAAAAAAAAAAATCCTAAACGTTTTTTCAAACTTTGGCATTTTAAAAGTGTGCTTCTCTTTTAATAGTATAGATGTAGATAGTTTTTGGAGAGAGAACCTTATGAGAACTATAGAAAATATACAACATATAAAGAAATATGTTTTTTTATCTTGATGAAACAATTTTGGTAGTAGAAAAAGCACTTCCAATTCCTATGTTAGTGAAGAAGAATCATATCCATAAAACATTAAAATTAGTTGATTAGTTAAAATAATTCAAAAAATAACAAACGTTATTTATATGTGGCTTCATGGTTGATGATCCTGATTATTAATTTCATTGTGAAGATATGTAACGTTAACGAACAATACACATTTTCAGTTTTTTCATATACTATAGCAAACATCATTTATCATTTGATTTTTTTTTTCTTAATGTCGACATTTGTTATCTGTTCGATGAAAATGAGTTAATTGACTAATCTATAAGGTACCGTCGCATAAACATTGTGTATTTTTTTGAACAGTTGTTTTTTATTTGTCAATGTGATGGATGCAAGTGTAAGAACAAATGGGGAGGCTTTGAATGCAAATGTTCTGGCAATCGTCTCTAAATTAAAGAACGACACTTGTATCGGTAAATGTTGAAAGCAAACAATAAAGATCTAAACTTTATTATATTTTTAATTTGTGTTTTTTTTCATGGCAGGGAGAAGCGGATCAAGAATCGGATGGTNTTTTTAATTTGTGTTTTTTTTCATGGCAGGGAGAAGCGGATGGTTCTTCACATTTGGGATCCTAGCTCCAGTTGCAGGTATCTATCTGTGTAGGTGGTTACGTATACTACAAGTATCGTCTCACGGTATGTTTTCACACTTTTGTTTCTCTTAACGAATCTTCAGATTTATTGTCATCATGAATTTCTCTAAAGATGGTTCTGATTTTGTGTGTCAAAACCAAAATGCAGTCAGAAATCATGGCGATTATGTCACAGTACATGCCATTGGAGAGCCAAAACACAAATTAACGATCCAGTGACATGTGAATCTCAACAGCAACAGCTGAGATTAACGTCAACCTGAAGGAAAGTCTTTATAAAGAGCTATGTCTTTTGTTTTTACTTTTTTATTGTTTATCCTGAAGAAAAAAAGTTTTTTTTTTTGGGTCATTTTTACCTCTTTTTTTTCGTACTCTTTTCGTTGTTGTAGATAGATACATGCTTAAAAATTTATAGGGTTACATTTTGAAAGGAAGTTGTTAGCTATGAGGCCCTGAGACCACCGATCCTTTACCACTATAAGAGGAGAACTTCTAGAAGAAAGAGGGAAATATAGTGGGTGAACAATGGTAGTGGAGCAGCCAAAGCACAAAGACTATAAGTGGCACACAAAGACAGCACATGTGGGGTAGCTAAAGCAACAAGACTACAAGTGGAGTACATGAGTGGTGGAGGATAACATCTGCATATTGTTAAATAGAGTGTGAGGGAAGTGAGTTTGATTATCAATCGGTTGATCAAAAGAGTGAGGAGAGGAGAGAGAAACCTCTGTAAAATATCTCTAAAACCTGTAATCTTCTTTGTCAATCAATATACGGGAACTTCCCTATTTCTTATTTGTGATCCTATTTTTTCTTAGCTCTACTCGTAACAAAATTGGTATCAGAGCTCTTTGTGACTGGGAATCATACCGCCAAAGAAAACCGATGAAAAGTCTGACTTGGAGAAAATTTTGGAACACCTTGAGGGCACCACTACCAGGGTGTCAACGCTGGAGGAGGAGGTATCGGAGATCAGACAACAGCTTAGTAAGCTCAACATGCTCGATTAAATCCAACAACGTTTGGAAGAAGTAGCTCGGGAAAAACATAAGGTGTCCGACGTGAGCACCGTGCAAGCCAACGCGTCCTCTAGCAAACCCCAAGGCGTCAGTGAGACAGGGGTACAGCAGGGGTCAGCGTCGCCAGAATCCCAACCGTGGAGACCAGCTCAACCAAATAACGAGCCTCTCACACGGAGAATCGAGGCTCTGACCTTCGACGGGGAGGACATCGAAACCTGGGCACTCAGGGTAGAACAATATTTTGAGTTGGGAAACTTTACCAAAGAGGAGAAGATACGCACGGCAGGGATGTGTTTCACAGGAGAGGCGCTGCGTTGGTATCGATGGGAAAGGGATCGACAGCCATTTTCTAGCTGGGAGCAGCTAAAATCACGTGTCTTGATGCAGTATTCTCCAACACATGATGCTAACGCGGGCCAACGACTGTTGAAAGTCTCGCAGGACGGAACCGTCGAAGATTACTGCAAAGAGTTTCATGCTTTAGCATCAAACGCTCCAGAGGTGCTCGAAAATGTTTTAGAAATGGCTTTCATGAACGGCTTGAAACCCCATATTCAGGCGGGAGTAGAAATGATGGAACCACGAGGCCTCGACAGGATGATGATCATCGCGAAAATGGTCGAAAAATGGGCAGATCACGGGGATCTTCGGTATGGGGCTAGCCACGGCGGGTCAAGAAGAAACAATAATTTCCGATCTGTTACAAACCTTGGAGAGAAGGGCCTATCGAGTGGGAAAGGGCCAACTCCCAGGCCCAAACCCAATAACCAACTAAGTCATACGACATCGTTTCGGGGACAAGGGGGTAAAACCCCACAGAGCCATAACCGGCTGAAACCTCCTTTCCGCCATTTAACGCCAGCTGAGGTAGCAAGATGGAAGGTAGAAGGACTGTGTTTCCGGTGTGATGAGAAATATCACCGCAATCACATGTGGGGCCAGACAGATTTGAGGGTTTTAGTGGTGTACGAAGATGGCAGGGAAGAAGAATTGTTGGAAGATCCGGTCGAGTTGGTGGAGAAACAGGAAGAAGAGGTGACGGAGCTCGCTGAGCTATCACTCAACTCGATGGCAGGGATCTCGTCACCGAGAACGATTAAACTCGTGGGGTCTATCCAAGGAGTAGAGGTGGTGATCCTCATAGATAGTGGAGCCTCGCATAACTTTTTGAGCGATACGGTGGTTCGCCGACTGAAAATTTTGACGGAAAACACCGGAGGGTACGGGGTGATGACATGAACCGCTATAACCGTGAAGGGGAGAGGATTATGCCGGGATGTGGAGCTGGAAGTCCATGGGTATACGATAGTCACCAACTTCTTTCCACTCGGGCTTGGGGGAGCAGATGTTATTCTCGGATTCCAATGGCTGGAAACTCTAGGTAACACCAAGATGAACTGGAAGCTCCAGACAATGAAGTGGAAAGAAATGGGAGAGACTAACGCTGAAGGGGGATCCAAGCATCTGTAACTCAGTGGTTTCTCTCAAAGCTCTCTGGAAGGCGTTGGAGAGACAAGGAGAGGGTGTAATAGTGGAATTTTGTGGGCTAGAAACGGAGGAAGCATTGGGAAAACCCACACCCAAGACTTTGGAGCCAATCATCGCAAGGTTTAGCGAGGTGTTTACGGAGCCACAAGGGCTACCTCCGTCGAGAGGGAAAGAGCATAGCATCACACTGAAAACGGGTACCGACCCCGTGAGCGTCAGACCTTTCCGATATCCACATGTGCAGAAGGAAGAAATTGTGCATCAAGTGACGGCAATGCTCGCAGCGGGTATCATCAAAGAAAGTAATAGTCCTTATTCAAGCCATGTGTTGCTTGTGAAGAAGAAAGACGGCAGTTGGCGGTTTTGTGTCGATTATCGCACGCTTAACAAGGTAACAATACCCGACAGCTACCCCATACCTATGATAGACCAATTGTTGGATGAGTTGCAAGGGTCCAAGGTGTTCTCTAAGTTGGATCTACGATCAGGATACCACCAAATATTGGTTAAAGCGGAAGAGGTATCGAAGACGGCTTTCCACACACACGATGGGCACTATGAGTTCTTAGCAATGCCTTTCGGATTGTCAAATGCTCTAGCTACGTTTCAGTCCCTCATGAACGATGTTTTTCGCCCCTATCTTCGAAGGTTCGTGCTCGTGTTCTTTGACGATATATTGGTTTACAGTCGTACGGAGCATGATCACGAGGAGCACCTGAGACAAGTCTTGCGAGTATTGGCGCAACACCAACTCTATGCCAACAGAAAGAAGTGCCAGTTCGGCAGCAAACATGTTGAATACCTGGGCCACATCATATCTACGGAAGGAGTTGCAGCAGATAAAAGCAAGATTCAAGCAATGGTAGGCTGGCCACAACCCAGGAACGTGAAGGAGCTGAGAGGATTCTTGGGATTGACTGGCTACTACCGAAAGTTCGTAAAGGGATATGGAGACATTGCTAAACCTCTCACCACATTGTTGAAGAAGGACAAATACGTGTGGAGTGAGGAAGCGGCGAAGGCATTCCAACAACTCAAGGAGGCGATGACTGCTATGCCGGTGTTGGCTCTACCCGACTTCAACATACAATTCGTGGTAGAGTCAGATGCGTCTGGTATTGGACTCGGCGCGGTTCTCATGCAAAATCAGAGACCCTTTGCCTACTATAGCCAAGCTTTGACGAACTGGCAGCGTCTCAAGTCAGTATACGAACGGGAATTGATGGCTATAGTCTTAGCAATACAGAAATGGTGTCATTACTTATTGGGGAGAAAATTTGTAGTCAGAACGAATCAAAAAAGTTTAAAGTTCTTGTTGGAGCAGAGGGGGATAAACATGGAATATCAAAGGTGGCTCATCAAGGTCCTTAGGTTTGATTTTGACATACAGTATAAACCCGGCTTAGAGAACAAGGCTGCCGATGCTCTGTCACACAAAAATATAGTTTCAGAGCTCTTTGCTTTATCCATGCCAGCAACAGTACAACTGGAAGAAATATGTGGAGAGGTAGACAGAGTTACCGAGTTAAGTAAGATAGCAGGAGAGTTACAGTAAGACCCAGCAAAACACCCAGAGTATTCATTGCTGCGGGGGAGGTTGTTGCGCCAAGGGAAGCTAGTGGTACCAAGGAATCACCGACGATTCACACGATTATAAGAGAATTACACGATGGAAAACTTGGCGGTCACGGGTGAATATTGAAAACACAGAAGAGGATTAATGAGCTTTTTTTTTTTTGCAGGGGATGATGACGGATATTCGTCGATATGTTGCGGCGTGCCTCACTTGCCAACGTCAAAAGTACTCCACTTTGTCGCCAAGTGGCCTTTTGCAACCTCTACCAGTACCCACCGCAATATGGGAAGACATAGCAATGGATTTCGTGGAAGGTCTTCCACGCTCCGCAGGCAACAATGCGGTGTTGGTAGTGATTGATCGCTTGTCTAAATACGCTCACTTTATTGGGTTGACGCACCCGTTCACAGCCACTGATGTGGCTCTCATCTTTGTACACGGGTTCCCAAAAACCATTGTCTCTGACCGGGATAAGGTGTTTACCTGTCACTTTTGGAGGGAGCTATTCATGTTAGTACTGCTTACCACCCTCAAACCGACAGACAAACTGAAGTTACCAACCGAGGACTCGAGACCTATCTCCGATGTTTCGCTTGTGACAAACCGAAGACATGGACTAGGTTTCTTCCTTGGGCCGAGTTGTGCTACAACACGTCTTATCACTCTGCCATACGGATGACTCCATTCAAGGCAGTATACGGAAGGGACCCTCCATCGTTGCTCAGCTATGGATCAGGATCAACGAATAATGCAGATTTGGAGAGTAAGTTGGTTGAAAGAGACAACACACTGTCGCTACTGAAGGAGCACATCCATAAGGCACAACAGGTTATGAAGTCACATGTCGATGGACATCGTCGTGAGGTAGAGTTTGAGGTCGGCGAGATGGTGTATTTGAAAATCAGACCATACCGACAACAGACTTTGGCAAGAAGTGTGAATGAGAAATTAGGTAGAGTTTGAGGTCGGCGAGATGGTGTATTTGAAAATCAGACCATACCGACAACAGACTTTGGCAAGAAGTGTGAATGAGAAATTAGCAGCAAGATTCTATGGACCGTATGAGGTGGAAGCAAAGGTGGGAAAGGTAGCATACAAGCTCAAGTTACCTCCTGAGGCCAAGATCCATCCTACGTTCCATGTATCGCAACTCAAGAAGGCATTTGGTAATGATTGGACACCATCATCTATTCCGATCCAGCTCACGACAGAAGGGGTATTGCAAAAAGAACCCGAGAGCATCAGGGACAGTCGTGTCAATCCAAGCTCAGGGCTAGCAGAGTTACTGATTCAGTGGAAAGGGTTACCTAAATATGAGAACTCGTGGGAATGGAAGAGTGCTATGTTGAAGCAGTTTCCTTAGTTTAACCTTGAGGACAAGGTCAATTTCAAAGGGGGAAGTAATATTAGCTATGAGGCCCAGAGACCACCGATCCTTTAGCAATACAAGAGGAGAGCTTCTAGAAGAAAGAGGGAAATATAGTGGGTGAACAATGGTAGTGGAGCAGCGAAAGCACAAAGACTATAAGTGGCACACAAAGACAGCACATGTGGGGTAGCTAAAGCAACAAGACTACAAGTGGAGTACATGAGTGGTAGAGGATAACATCCGCATATTGTTAAATAGAGTGTGAGGGAAGTGAGTTTGATTATCAATCGGTTGATCAAAAGAGTGAGGAGAGGAGAGAGAAACCTCTGTAAAATATCTCTAAAACCTGTAATCTTCTTTGTCAATCAATATACGGGAACTTCCCTATTTCTTATTTGTGATCCTATTTGTTCTTAGCTCTACTCGTAACAGAAGTTTGTATTGAAAGCACGAACAACAAGAGCTTTGTGTAAATTTTACTGAATTAATTGGTTACTTTAACCATGTTCTTTTTATCATAAATAGTATTTGAGGTTTCAATCGAAGGATTTGGTTATTGTCGTAGCTATTTCTGCTTTTTGGGTCCAGGTTTTGGAACGAAATCGTTGCTTAGTCTGTTTTTAAGGGTTCATCAATCAGTGAAACTCCTTTGTTGCATCTATTTATTTATTCAGTCCTCTTGTTGATAGTTTCTTGATGATTTCAAATGGAAATTGTGGGTATTCTAAGTAATCTTGAGTGTGACTCTTGAAGTACAAAAGTGGAAAAATACTTGTTTTTTTTGTGTGTGTGTGGTGGAGAGTCAAAATGCACTCTTATGTAGACTCAGAAATCATGGTTCTAAGTAGTATTGACTGTGACTCTGGAAGTTCTTGAGCAATGATGCTATAAAAGTAGTGTATAAGACCAGGAATGTGAATGATTTGCGATGTTCTCGGATCAGTCACATATAAGAAAGGTAGAGACCATTGTTCGGTTTATCATCACAACCAATGAATATGAGATAACTTGCAGCTTGTCATAAGCATTGGATGACTTGCAGCTACGTAAGTAAGCCTAAAGAAAGGTAGAGACCATTGTTCGATTCTGAAGGAAGACTCTACAAGAAATGAAGAGACCAAGATGATGTTTGTAACATTGAAACCTTATGAGATATGGATTTTGAATCCCTGAAAAACGCCAAGATCTCTCGCTCTCTCTCTCTCTCTTGGGAAGATTTAAGTTTTTCTATATAAACTGAAGGCGGAGAAAAAGCAGATGAAAATTAAAACAAAGAACGCTATTATAAGTGGTTTGTTTGTTTGATTCCTTCTAATAACATGTTTGTTTAGAATACAAAAGTTTAAGATTCTTTAGGTTTTTGATCCGATTCATCGTCATTGCTCAGGTAAACTCAGAGAGAAATACCGGTACTAAAGGCGGTTAAAAAAAGTAACTTTGAGAAAATAATGATTGGTAGTTAAATTAAAAAGTAATTTATTATTCATCAACAAATACAAAGAGAAAGAGTTCGCAAACAAACATCATAATGTAGATATTGATGAGTTGGATTCTATTCAGGGCACATTTAGGGGAAGAGTCTGTGATTGCCCATGGTGTGCAGTATAAAGGAGATGGCTATACTTCATGTGTACGAACGTATGTTCTTGAACTTGTAACTATATTGTTAGAAAAATTTCACTAGAAACATTTTGTGTTCTGGTTTGAAAAAGAAGTCACCAAAATTGAACGCCACTGAGGCGCTAGCGTCTGAATCAAACGATAAGTGATTGACACAGCATCGTCGAGTAAACGATTAATTCTGTAATAATGTTTAAAGTTTCCATTGGTAAGAACTAAGAATCACGAAAAGGGAACAAAGAGGCTGAAATCTTCGAGGTTCGTTTTCAAGAAGCACATTTTTAGGTTAACTAGAATCATTCTCAGTAACAGCAATCCCACATAGATTCTCACTGCTAAAGATATTTTGAGGCTACAACTATTCAAGCTTTCAGTGTTTTTCGTTTTTCATTCCAAAAACAATGACGCTCGTCTCCCATGAATCAAAACTCTAGAACCGAAACACAGAAAATGATATGATTTGTTCAGTTCTTACATAAAACAAAAAACAAAACAAAAATCATCATTGAATTCTTCCTGGAAAGAAAAAAAAAACATGGCTTTTGTTCAAATATCGAGTGAGACAAATTGCGACTAGAGCTTGCTACGGAAACAACAATTCGGCAGAGTTATCCAGAAGTCGATATCTCAAAAGTAAAATATCAACAATCAAAGTTTCAAGAACAGACCTACTTTACTCCTAGAACAACTACAAGCCAGATACTTTCACAAATCCACAGATACCCAAAAGCTTCAATGAGTAGCAGGAGCAATTAATCAATTTCATCAAACATAGACAATAGAAGAAAATAGAGATAGAAAGGAAAGACGTTGAAGAAAGATTGAGAAGTTTTCGATGATAGTTGAACGAGAGTAAACATTGTAAAAGCACAAGTCCTTTTGGCTGGATAACCATTATCCAAAAACCATTAACAATGCAAAAGAGAATCTAAAGTCTCACAGTTTCAACAAACGGGAAAGTAAAAAAAACCAAACCAGATTTAATGGTAACTCTTGTTGAAACGAGAACGAGCACCACGATCACCGAACTTCTTGCCTCGGATCCGCAACCAGAAGAGTCCTGTCGCAACGAATCAGGATGTTCTTTACACTATTAAAACAGATATCAAAATTTGCTAATGATTTGAGAGCAAAACCAAACAGGCTAAAATCAACAAACAGAACCTGGAACTACTAGGGAGTGCTCCTATTCCTCTTCCTCTTCCTCGAGTTTTCTCCTCCTCCATCAGGTTTCTTCCACGGAGGCACATTTAGCAAAACCATTAGGGCTTGGATCACCTTATCATCTTTCAAATAAAGATTGATAAGCCTAGGTTTTTCCTGTAGTTCCTCCATCATGTTGACAAAAGCAGGCTGTTCCATATATCCCCTCGTCCTGCTACTTTCCCTCAGTTTCTGCAACATATCCGGCCCTCGGAAAGCATCTTCAAACGGATTCAACGCATAATTTTTCAGTTTTTTTCAAAGCACATTCATCGTTGATTGGATTGATCTCGAGCCCTTTCTGTAACGCTTCCACAGCTTTTTGGAACTGTTGCAAACCATAACCGCAATAAGCAGCACCGAGACGGCTATAGCCTTCTGCCCAAAGCGGTTGTAGGTTGATGGTCTCCTTCGCGTCTGAGACAGCACTGTCGTAGTCCTGAAGCATTGTGTGAGCAGCAGAAAGCTTGGATAAGAGGACATGATTGCCTTGGTGAAGTGACTAAGGGCGCCGTAGAAGTCACGGGAAGAGAAAGCTGCGTCTCCTTCAGCTTTTTCTTGAATTCTTTCTTCTTCTGGAGCAGCTACATGGCCCATCCCTGGAGGCACAGGGATATCGTCTTCAGTTGGATCAGCCAACAAAGCGACAACTGCTAGCAACACTCTCTCATCTTTCCATTCAAGCTTAGGTTCTATCTCGGCTGGTTACTGAAGAAAGGAGAAAGTACTCGAAGCATCATATCCTTGAACTCTTTTCTGTAGGTTCCTACCATAAAGGCCATCGTCTTAGAATTTTACTTCAGCTGCTCTTTCTGGAAAGAAAGACCAAACGGACTGCACACATAGGCTAAAACATCACCTAAACCTGATTTCACAGCTGGGTTAGTTGGATCGATGGCGAGAGCTTTCTTGTATGCTTCCACGGCTTTTCTGAACTTAGATAGCCCCAACATCTTATGAGCATCACTGAGCTGGCTGTAACTTGCAGAAGAACCCGGATTCCGATCGACCTTCTTCTGCGCGACAGAGAGAGCTTCTTGTATCCCTTAAGATCTGTTTCCTTCTCTTACCTTCCTATCAGGCACACCGCACAAAACCATAAGAGCTTGGATGACCCTATGGTCTTCCAAATAAAGATTGACATGGCGAGGGTTTTTCTGGAGATTCTTCATCGTATAGAAGAAATTAGGGTGTTTCATAAGCCTACTCGGTCGACAACTTTCCCTCAGGTTTTTCACCATATCGGGCTCTCGGAGAGCATCTTCAAACGAATTCAACGCATAATATTGCACATCTTCAACATTAGCTTTAAATCCGATGTTGGTTGGATCGGTGTTTAGCGCTCTTTGGAAGGCTTCCACAGCTTTTTCGAATTGTTGCAAACCCTAACCGTAATGAGCAGCACCGAGACGGCAATAACCTTCGGCCCAATCCGGTTTTAGTTCGGTGCTCTTCAGAGCATATGAGACAGCATTGTCGTAGTCCTGAAGCATCGCGTGAGCAGCGGAACGGTCTGATAAGACGACGTGGTTGGTTGGAAGAGTAAAGCTTGCGTCAAAGTAGTGCTGAGCGGCGGCGTTGAAGTCACCGGAACAGAAAGCTGCATTTCCTTCAGCTGTAAATTGGTCTCTATTTTCTTCTCGAGCAGCCTCAAGGTCTCCCAGAGGCACAACGATCTTGACCTCCGTATTTCTACTCATCAAAGCTACAACAGCTAGAAAAACCTTCTCGTCCGACAAGTAATCCTTGAGATCTCTATGTTCCTTCAGGGCATCCTTCAGAATTTTTTTCTTCCTCTTATCCGCCTCGTTGGTAATCCTAAATAGACTCGACACATAGCCTATAGCATCGGCTAAACCTGACTTCGTTGATTCGTTCGTTGGATCCATACCCAGCCCTTTCTTGTAGGCTTCTACTGATTCTTCGAACTTTTGCACTCCCAATTTCTTATGAGCAGCACCAAGACGGCGATATTCATCAAGCATGAAATTTTTATTTAACATATACTTTGTTCTGGCCATGGTTGTTGTTTTGGAAATGTTGCAGACTTTTTTTGTTTCTTCTTCTGAAAGACACTTAGAGACGAAGGGGTTTTTGGGTGTGTGGATACGAGTATACTATTGAAAATATCTCAGAGAGAGTGTTTGCTTACAAGGTTTAAGATATCATCGTCGCATAATGCACCAAGTCCCGTCTTAATTTACTGGAAGTGTGACGACTTTTGGGTTTTGATCACTAACTTATCTTTTCGATACCAAACTTTAAGCTTGAAAATAAAGAAAACAGTATAAGTTTCTTTTTTTTTGTTGTAAATGATGAAAAACTTCCTCTCTTTTTTATTTCTAATATCACATATCCACTTTAAATTAATTTCTTACTTTTTCAAACATAATCTTTAAGCTTAACTAAATTTTCACTTGCATTACATGACCTGATATTTGTTTCCCATTATTTCATTATATACTTTTCTTGCTATACATACGACTCCATAAGTTATAATTTTATTTATAAAACTTCATCTTTCTTTTGGAAAAAAACTTAAATTATTTTATATGAATAAAGTGTGTTATAAAAAACACTTGTTTATGAGTTTTTGATTAAAATAGGATATACAACCTATATATGTATATTACAAAGTGTGAAAAATTTAATTAAACTAATATACATATATCGTTTTACTTGCACGTAAGAAAATGTATGCTTTATATACTGTAAAATAATGATAGAAAAGGGACATAATATTTAATAACTAACCCCAAGCCTTTTGTAAAACAGAAAAAAGATAATTGGCAAAATACCCTATTTAGGAATCTAAATTGGGCTAAATTTGAAAAGTAATTTTTTTTTTTTTTGAAAACTACATGTAATAAGACCTTTGTGACTTAATTTAAATCAAAATTACATATTTTAGTAAATATAATAAAATTCGAAATTACTGATATTATGATTATTTTGTTTGAGATAAAGATAAATTGATTAATTAATAATACATTTTATAATTGGATAGAGTTTTGTAAATAATATTTGAAAATTTATCTTTTAAAAAAATCAATTTTATTAGTTATATATAAACAGAGTCCGCGTAAAACTCTTTCATCATACTTGTCATCAAAGCTATTTTTAAACTACAACCCTTTAAAAATATAGAAATTGCAACTTATGTACCCAATTACGAGTCATTTACATCTATAGGCACTTTCAAGATTCAATGTTACAAAAAGGTACTTTGAACTATTGGGTGACTTTAAACACTATTCAAATTTTTTTAATACAAAAATGTCCTTCTCTTTTTCTTTGCCTTTATCGATATAGTTTAGGTTTTTTTCACCATTTTTCTTCTCTCTCTCTCTTCCCATCTTGAGCATCAACAATTTCTCAGTTTTTATATGGATCTTCAGACACTTTATGTCTCTTCATTTTAGGCTCTCTCTTTCTATCTCACCTCCACCAATCTCAATTTAACGAATTGATATGGATTCAATTTCTTCATCTCTAATGTTCTCTCCATATCTCGATCTCAAAGGTGTCGTTCATTTGGGTCTAGTGTCTTTTTGTTTTTACTGATTTCAAGTAGGCACCGAAAATTTAAGAACCGAGCACCTGGATTTGAGCAAAAGATTGTTCGTAGAAACTCGTGGACACGAGACCGTGGATGCGATACCGTGGACAAAGTATTTAGATGAGGATTTTGTGGGTCGATAATATGAATATTTTCTATGAAAAAATAATCGTGATTTGCTTCTAAGGTTCTTGGTGAAGACAACAGAGACGGAAGAGACTGCTGTTAGTATTTATATGTGGATGTTCATATGTAGATGCAATGTTATGGATTGTTGAAATTTAGTGGTTTAGATCTATGATATATATACAAAAACGTGTATGGGGTGATATTTTGGTCCCATATTTATTGTAATAAAAGCGTGGACATACAAATATGGACACGATCTTTGAGTATGTTCGTCGATATATCAATGTAGTAGTTGGTGGACAACATTTTGTGGACAGTTATCAATGAAAAGAAAATATGTTTGCACATTGTGTAGACATATAATTCTGGATACGAAAGTTATTGTAGATGTGAGTTTGTTCTTTTTGTGGACATATATAGTTTTGGATACAAAAGTTGTTTACAAATACTTTTTTTGTGGACACATAATTATGAATATATTGACCAGTATTGTTACAATGGGTATCTCTATACATTTGGGGTAAGAGGACATCTGTTCGAACACCATCTATTGTAAGAGCATTGGTATTCCCAACATAGGACAAATGTAAGAGCATATGATGTACACAAGAGGACAAAATAAAAATTGTACAGTTTGAGTTATGTACTTGTGGATGGTAGACGGTGGACAAACATGTCCATTATAAGTTGACCACACGAAGATGTCAATTATAAGTTGACCACACGAACATGTCCATTATAATGTATCCACATATCATATACACACGATTAATTTTGTTCGTTATATCGTGTACATGATAATTTTTTCACACCCATGCATCCAACACATCTGATTGGGCTAAACAGGGTTTTGTGTGACTCACGTCTAATGACGGTTTGTGAAGTGCATATAATTGGTAGTTGCATTCACATCTATGCATCCAACACATTGTGTCCAAACACAATACATTGAAACATATTGCATCCAATATGTGCGTTCAACACATTGCATCCAACAGATGTCATCCAACACAACACATCCACATAATATTATGTATGCGTGTTTGATTCGATAATTTTGTCCATGAACTCATGTCCATCAATGGTATTACAAAAATATGCATCCATCCTATTTGCATCCATCCCATTCGCATCCATGCACAAATTGTTGTTCAAACCTGGATATTTTGCCAAACTCTCGGAGAAATCACCAACCAAGGTTAAAAAATCTCTATTCTCCTAATTCATCCTATTAGTTGAAATCCTAATTTCCACGAGATCATAATAGTTTCTGAAGGTAATTCATAAAAAGTGGTAGGGGTGAAGAAGAAGAATCAGAGAGAGAGAGAGAGAGAGAGAGAGGTGTTGTCGTGGTGGAGAGATTTAGAGTGGTGGTGAGTTAGGATGGAGACGACGTCGAAGATCGGAGAATTTAGTGGTGTAGAGTTAAAGAAATCAGACCATGGAAAAGAAACTGTAGAGTCGAAGGATTTTTTGGGTGTTTGGACACCAGTATACTATTGAAAATATATCAGAGAGAGTGTTTGCTTATAAGGTTTAAGATATCATCGTCGCGTAATGCACCAAGTCCCGTCTTAATTTACTGGGAGTGTGACGACTTTTGGGTTTTGATCACTAACTTATCTTTTCGATACCAAACTTTAAGCTTGAAAATTAAGAAAACAGTATAAGTTTCTTTTTTTTTGTTGTAAATGATGAAAAACTTCCTCTCTTTTTTATTTCTAATATCACATATCCACTTTAAATTAATTTCTTACTTTTTCAAACATAATCTTTAAGCTTAACTAAATTTTCACTTGCATTACATGACCTGATATTTGTTTCCCATTATTTCATTATATACTTTTCTTGCTATACATACGACTCCATAAGTTATAATTTTATTTATAAAACTTCATCTTTCTTTTGGAAAAAACTTAAATTATTTTATATGAATAAAGTGTGTTATAAAAAAATCTTGTTTATGAGATTTTGATTAAAATAGGATATACAACCTATCTTATTATATAAAGTAGGATGCACCAAAGTTAATTTTTAACATGATTGTGACATGTGTCGAGTCAATCGATAAGATTTCGACACGTGTCGTAAAATTAAAAATGAAATCTTATATAAATTAAGAAAAGGAAAAAAAGAAAAAAATAAGTAAAGGAAAAAAATTAGATTTTGACAAACAAATTAAAAAGTATATAATAAACAAATTAAAAAAAGATATAACAAATTTTATTAAAAACGAAATCTTATATAAATTAAGAAAAGGAAAAAAAAGAAAAAAAGAAGATTTAAACAAAAATTCAAATACGTGGAAAAAGGAAAAAAGGAAAAAAAAAATCAAATACGTTGCATGCAATGTGGAAAAAGGAAAAAAAGAACAAAAAAATCAAATACGTTGCATGCAACATGCAAGATACAAATTAAGGAAAAAAAAAAAACGTCCATGCAACTATATTCCAATTACAAATTAAAAAAAGGAAAAAAATATATTTTCCAATTACAAATTAAGAAAAGGAAAAAAAAAAGAGAAAAAAATTACTAAATCAAATACGTTGCATGCAATGTGGAAAAAGGAAAAAAATAACAAAAAAATCAAATACGTTGCATGCAACATGCAAGATACAAATTAAGGGAAAAAAAAATGTCCATGCAACTATATTCCAATTACAAATTAAAAAAAGGAAAAAAATATATTTTCCAATTACAAATTAAGAAAAGGAAAAAAAGAGAAAAAAATTACTTAAAAACAGAAATATTAAAAAAGAATATATACAAACTAAAAAAGGAAAATAAAAATAAAAATTAAATAAAATTAATTTCAATTCATCTCTATATAAACACTTAAAACCTTTTAAATTTTTTTACAGACAAAACAATATCACATCTTGAACATCATTATCTCGGTATTTATCTTCTTATTATTATTACGTCTTGGGTGTCATTAACGTTTCCATTACGTCATTAACGTTTCCATTACGTCTTGAGCGTCATATCTTGAGCATCATTAACGTTTCCATTACGTACAATTACGATATCTAAATATTATATCACCTCTTTTTTAAATTTTATTTATTTAAATTGTTTACAGGATAAATCTCATCAAAAAAAAAAATGAGTTCAAGTGTTCAAATTGACAGCAATAATTATTTTACGCTGGATCAATTAACCAAGAAACGTTCATATCCGAACGGTAGTACGTCTAATTCGAAAGTGGGATGCAAGAAATTTGAAGAAAAATAGCGAACTCATGGGATTGAATTTACTTCTACTTGATGAAAAGGTAATCAATTTTTTCTTTACTTAAACAATAATATTCATCTAATTATTATTAAATTATTAAACTAATTATCTAACCTATTTTTTTATTTTTAAACACAGGAAAATACTATTCAAGGCTATATGCATCATTCTCTAATTGCAAATTTTGGAGACAGCTTACATGAAAGAAGTCTTATTGAAATTTGCAATTTTAATGTGCAAGATTGCAATAAGTATTACAAAATCTCGGATCATAAATTACAGAGATAAAATTAACTGAGAGATCAACAACAACAACTTTAATTATTAGTCCCGTGGAACAACAACTTTAATTGCAATTTTAATTATTAGTCCCGTGGAACAACAACTTTGTCAAATACCCTTTGAAAAATTTCGATTTCAAAATTATGAGGATTTTGATGAATTAAAAAATATAACCGAAGATTTATACGGTATATTCATTATTTTATTTATTTATTTATTTATATAGTACGATATTTATGTTCATGTTTAGCATATTTTTTTGAATAAATTCAGACGTGATCGGCTATATCAAAAATATGGAAAAAGCAGATGTGCGTGGACAAGCTACACCTACCTTAAGAAGGGTTATTCTAACTTTATTGTTAAAAGGGTTAGTTTTTAACCCGTAAATCTATCTCTTTAAGTACTTCATATCAGATCAATATTTTATTCCATCTATTTAGGACCCGCATATATTTGATAATACCAACTATTTGATAATACCAACAAAACTTTACTCTATGGTGACTATTTTAATTTGTTTTGTTTCTTTGGCTTATAACTAATCTTTTGTTTCCTATATTTAGTGGAATTGAAATACCAGCAACAATATGGGCAGAACAAGCCGAGCAATTAGAAGATAAATATCGTGGAGTTGAAAGTGATAACGTTGTTATCATCATGACAAGTGTTTTGATCAAGATTTATCAAGGCGCAATTTGTTTGTCGGCATCTTCGGGAACTAAGTTCTACTTGAATCGTGATTGTGATTCTGTTACTTCTTTTCGAAAAAGGTATCTTATTTTAATTTTTTAGTTTCAGCTAATTAGTTTATTTTTTAATATTTAAATTATTAAACTATTTATTTAATGTGGTATATTAGTTTTAGCTATGATGGTGGTTGTTCCGTTAATCTTGGTGGCATGGTTGAAGAACATTCGGTGAATAATAATCTTTCTGAAGCGGAACATTCTATAAATGATATTTGGGATTTTATCTCTTCCGAGATCCCTCAGGTAATAACTATATATTTAATTTATAGTTTTCTGCATCTGAAAAGTATTCTTATTAAATCATACTAATATTAGGATATTGCATTGCTGACATATTTGCAAACTTATAAACCATTGCAGAAAAAGACATTTGTTTGTAAAGCAACTATTACTAATATTGTATCCCGTAGTGGTTGAAATTACATAGCATGTTGATGTTCAAGCTGCGCAACAAAACTCACAAAATCAGCATCATCGCTTTTTTTGCCAAAAGTGTTCTAAATCACAGTCCGTTGGAGTTTTGAGGTATTCATTGTATATTTAAATATATTTTATGGATTATTCAAAGTCATTATTAAGTTTTACAGATACTAAGCCATTATTTATTTTCCAGCTTCAAAATTGAAGTAATAGTAGATGATGGAGAAGACTCTGCAACTTTTGTTATATTTGATGAAGATGGGGCAAAAATCACTGGAAACACTGCTGAAAACGTAAGAATTGTATAATTATGTACATATTATTTTTGTTGAGTTAGATGTAATTTAATAATTAAATCAATTTTGACACAGATTAAAAAAAATTCAACCGAACAAGGCTTCGAAGACATTCCCAGAAGTTTGGTGGATTCAATTATAGGAGAGACATATCTATTCGAGATAAAAATTAAAGAAAGGGATTTTGAATCATCCTATCAAACTTTCACAGTTTCAAAAATTCTGAGCCGCTTAAAGGTACATATACTATATGTCATATTTGGTTGTCATTATATTATTTAATCTAACACTTTGATTTTTTTATCTTTATTTTTAGTCAAATTCTGTCAACAAAAATTGTGCAAACAAACGTCAAGAACGCGAAAACGAGGAAGAACCAACCGGCAATCTTACGAAAAAAAGTCGAAGCTAAAGCTGAATTGATACTTTATATTAATCTGAACTAATATATTTTTATTTCTTTTTAAGATCAGGTTTTGTGTTAGTTTACCTTAGAAAATAGGTTCAGATCTACAATAGTTTTTGTATCAGTTTTTATTTTCGGAGGTTTTCCCTTAATTTTGTTTTTTTTATTATCTTAATGAGCAATAAAGAGTTTTTTTTATCTAATTCTAAGTCTTATACAAAAAAAAATTAATAACTCATCTAAAAATAATCCAGATACGACAAAATTAAAAGTTTCTAATTAAAAGCTTAGATCTTCAAGCTTTTAGAATCAAAGTCCTTATTTTTATCTAATTCTAAAAGTCTTATACCACCAATCGTGTTTTTGGCGTCCTTATTTTTATTATCTAAATAATATACTTTTAAATTTTTGCATAAATGTCAAAATTCAAAAAAATAATACTACTATTGAAAATACTACTTATATCGTCTACTGAAAATGGATTCGGGTGTATCGAACTTCTCGGAGGTTTCGAGGTGATTGAGAAAAGATGCGATGTTCTTCAGCTGAGAGGTTTTGGATAGGGTTCTGATATGGAGACGGAAAGAGCTTATGAGTGTTCGCATAACACCACCGTTCTCGCTCGAGCCTGAACCTGAGAGCAGGCCGCTTCTTAGCTCTTCCATGGCATATTTCTGCTTGAGATTTTCGTTCTATTTCGTTTTGAAGGATGGACGAGTGAGGGATCTTTCGATAATATCTAAGGAAAATTGACATGTGGTAGCAAGATGTGGAGGGTTTGTTTTGATATTGATTTTTGATGAAATTGGAAGATCGGGAGACGACGGAGGAAAAAAACAGAATACGCAGTCGAATTGGGAGAAGAAGATGACAAGCTTCGCCGCTCCATGGGACGCACAACGCCAGATGCCGGCAATCTTTCGGTGAGACACCGAGTGAAGAGTATGTGGGCTTTTGGGCCTATCGAGACTTATTGATCAAAATCAATCTTATATATTGATCTTATTATAGCATTTGGGCTTTCTTTAATATTGCTGAAACAATTCCATATGATCTAATTTTTTATTGAAATTATTTAAATAGATAATTATATCTAAAATAAAAAAGAATTTAATGTGGAGGGTTTGATTTAGATTTGGTGTTTAGTAAAATATATCAGAGGAGATAAATAAATGAGGGTCAACCGGTTCGATATTTAACAACCGAAAAGTATTAATTTAACCAAAAACAAAACAAAAAATAAAAACAAAGTATTAATCTAATTTCTAAAAACAAATAAAAAAGTTTGAAAAACAAAACAAAAAATAAAAACAAAAAAAAAGTTATAACAACGACTTAAAACAAAAATTTAAACTACCAACCCGTGCAACGCACGGGTCTATATCTAGTATAAGTATACTAGGTGATAACCTGCGCCCTGCGCATGATAAATAATTTATGATTTATTTAGTTTTGTATAATTTAAAAATTAAACTATAGTAAAATATTTTACTCTAATCTTTTTATATATTAAAATCACACATATCGTAGTATTTTTTATTGTAACCTCGAAAATATGTTTTAATTTGTTATAATTTTCTTACTTTGTTTATTAAAATCAAACATATCTAAATCTTTTTTATTGTATACATATTTTCTGCCTAAGCAAAAAAAAAAGTATTGTGTATATCATAAATTGTGTATAAATTAAAATTCATTAAATAATATATTTAGAAACTAATGTTTTATTCATTTTTAAGAAAGGTATTGTGTAATATGATGTATATTATAAATCATTATATAACCTAAAATTCGATTTTAAAGAATCTAAAAATTAAAACATAATTTTCTGGTTATATTAAAAGTAATAAATTGATAAAGACATATAATATAATTAGTCTAATGAAAAAAAAAAATTTGTATTAAAAAATGGGAGAATAAGTGTGGTGTTGACACAACAACAAAATGGCACCATTGTAAATATTTCAAAAAAATTCGTTTTAATTTGTTATAATTTTCTAATTTTTTTGTATTGAAATCACACATATCTAAGTTTTTTTACTGTAAACATATTTTTCCATACATATCTAAGTCTTTTTATTGTAAACATATTTTTCCACACATATCTGAATCTTTTTATTGTAAACTTATTTTTCTGCCTAAGAAAAAAAATAGTATTGTGTATATAATAAATTGTGCATAAATTATATTTCATTATATCATAAATCATCACATAACAGAAAATTCGATTTAAAAAAATCAAAAAATTAAAACATAATTTTGTGGGCATATTAAAAGTAGTTAAAAGTAATAAATGATTAAAACCATATAATGTAATTAGTCTAATCAAAAAAGGAAATTTGTATTAAAATAATGGGAGAATAATTGTGGTGGTGACACATCAGCAAAATGGCACCACTGTAAATAGTTCAAAAAGTAAGCTTACTCTTTAAAAATGTTTCTCAATTAATATATAGGGGATTACAAAGTGTGAAAAATTTAATTAAACTAATATACATATATCGTTTTACTTGCACGTAAAAAAATGTATGCTTTATATACTGTAAAATAATGATAGAAAAGAGACATAATATTTAATAAGTAACCCCAAGCCTTTGGTAAAACAAAAAAAAAGATAATTGGCAATATACCCTATTTAGGAATCTAAATTGGGCTAAATTTGAAAAGTAAACTGTTTTTTTTTTGAAAAGTACATGTAATAAGACCTTTGTGACTTAATTTAAATCAAAATTACATATTTTAGTAAATATAATAAAATTTGAAATTATTGATATTATGATTATTTTGTTTGAGATAAAGATAAATTGATTAATTAATAATAAATTTTTTAATTGGATAAAGTTTTGTAAATAATATTTGAAAATTTATCTTTTAAAAAAATCAATTTTATTAGTTATATATAAACAGAGTCCGCGTAAAACTCTTTCATCATACTTGTCATCAAAGCTATTTTTAAACTACAACCCTTTAAAAATAGAGAAATTGCAACTTATGTACCCAATTACAAGTCATGTACCCAAGATTCAATGTTACAAAAAAGGTACTTTGAACTAGTGGGTGACTTTAAACACTATTCAAAAATTTTTAATACAAAAATGTCCTTCTCTTTTTCTTTGCCTTTATCGATATAGTTTAGGTTTTTTTCACCATTTTTCTTCTCTCTATCTCTCTCTTTCTCTCTTCCCATTGATAGGACTCAGGTTTTACCCTAATAAAACTACTGCAAGTGCACAACAAATGCAATCGTAGTATAAGGGGTATTGAAATCCCAAGGGAAGTAAATGCTGCTCTAAGATTTCTAAATTTAGATTATGCTAGGTAAAAAGATTAAATTAAAAGACAGAAAGCAATTTAAAAGACTTTGTAAAATTCAGGAGACAAAACGTTAGGTTTAGGGAAATTCTCAGGTGATCTAAATTTCAGGTCTAGACAGAATGTTAAGAAAATATTAAGATCCGTTCTTGAACTCGAAACACAATTATAAAATCAACCAACTCTCGCTGCGAAGACTTTCTATGCCTAAACCCTAGAATTCCAAATCTCTTTGCAAATTCTAACAATTCAAACAAGCATTAAAGTTCAGGTTCAATTGTTCACAAAATCCTAAACCAAATCTCTTTGCGAATAGGTATTTTGCTCATCTAACATTAGTTCAGGCAATCAATAATACTCTCGCATCTATTAATTAACCTAAGATCAGATTCTAGGTCATGAAGCTAGAATAAGCATTAAACACAAATCCAGATGAAGAACTCTAATGATTTTATCCTAACAATTTAATTCGACCTAACAATTCATCAATCACCTTTGAAAAACCCTAAACCTAACAAGTAAACTACTCAGACATGATCAATGAAACAGAAATCATTATTTGAATAGATAGCATAAAATAAATCAATAGATTAAAATAAAGGAGTTCCACATCTGCTCTAAAGGAGTCAAATTCTTCTCTCCAAAAACCTAAACTTCTATGATTCTTAAAGTATGAGATTGTGCCTAAACAATGGCTGAAAAACTATATTTATAGGCCTAGGTTCGCATCTTCAATTCCTTGGAAGATTAGGAAAAGTCTTGAAGATTTCATTTTCTTCAAAAACTGGAAACTTCTCGCTTCTGGAAATTGGAAATCCTGGTGTCGATCGACACTCATTGTGTTTCTTTAATCCGACTTCATTTCACTAAGCTCCAAAATGTATCCAAATCTCCAATTGTACCTGAACCTGTAAAGACTCTATATAGACTCGAAAATAGTCAAAAGACTCTATAAAAACACTTATATCATGGTCTAAAAATAGGTAAAAACCATGATATATCAACTCCCTCAGACTTAGCCTTTGCTTGCCCTCAAGCAAAACATAAACTAAATATAGAGTCGAAGTTTGAAAACCGAAATATCCAGCTAACCTTCAGAATGCCACAACTCGTTAACACTCTTGAATCCACATACCATAAAGCCAACCTTAGGAAAGTTCAGTGTACTTACCACAAGCTTAGCAATCTCCCAGTTTGAATCCAAATCCTTTCCTTGGTAAAATTTTGAACTCTAACAGTGGTATTGCCACAGAACTTTACAGATTCTTTGCCCTTCCTTAGTGCCTTAACAAGATATTCTTCATACAGCTCTCCTATTTTCTCTTCCCTTAGTCAACTTCTGCCCATTTTCAGGGTGTTCTAAGATCTTTTCATTGACTCTTCCTTTTCTTATGAAATCTCTGGAAATAGTGCTACTCTCTACTTGTGTTCCTTGTGAGGAGACGTGTTCAAGAGCATCACTAATATTGTTCCTTGTGAGGAGACATGCTCATGACAAAGACTATTCCCAGACTTAAACTCTTTTTCTTTCTTTTGTTTTTCTTTTCTCAAGGGAAGATCAAGGAGAGACTGCAATTGCCTATCTGTTCGGACTGAAAAAAAATCAAGTTCTACGCATACCTAGTTCTTATAAGGGGACCTGAACTCGCCCTATTAGACTGATTCCACTTGCAACTTTCTACTTAGTAAGTCCTGCAATCAACTCTTATAGCAATGGTTCTTCAAGTGTCAACTTCCTGTGGTTAGTTCATAGAAAAACTGAAAGTTCCAACTTATTTTGACTCAATAAAACAAATTTTTGAAAAACTTTTTGACTCTCAAAACAAAACACAAAGTCAGTAATCACCTCCCCCAGACTTAAACAACACCGTCCCCAGTGTTATCAAGCCCGAAGTTGGCTAAAAGAAAGATTAGAAACAACTGAAAAGACCAGTTAGAAGACTTACCTTCGTTCCGCGCATGGTGTCGATCGACACTGGTCTGTGTTGAGTCCAATGTCGCCTTTTCAACTGACTGAAACTAGAACTTAAGTAAAATCAAAACAAAATAAAAAGAAAAACGTACCTAACAGTGGGTTGCCTCCCACTCAGCGCTCGTTTGCAGTCATTAGCTTGACTGTGTCGGGGTTCAGACGTCTGGTGGATCAGAGGGTGGCATCGAATGCTTCCCAGACGAATGTCTTCTCATCCATGACGGTGTGTAGGCATTAGGTGCATGAAAATGATCAAGGAAATGAGGAACAACAGCGGGGTGGGCCTTTAGTTCGGGTGGGACACTTCGTTTTCCAGCAGCATCATCAAAAGAAATATTAAGCCCTCTACGAAAATCTCGTGGCTTGCATAAGTGTGAAACAGTTTTTGAACCTTTAATGTTCTTATTGACAAGATCAGGAGGTTTGGAATTGATTCCAGGGAATGCGTACCTTTGCTTCCTTCGAGGTTTCTGGGATGTCGATCGACACCACATCCTCAGCTCGAATTTCTGCACTTTTTCTGCAATTCAGCTCCGCAATCCTTGCTTCCATGACAAAAACGTCGTCCTCCATCAACTTAGCATTGATTAGAACATCTTCTCTGCTCATAGTCTTGAAGAGATGATCATTTCCACCCCAGTCTTCAATCTCCACATCTTTCTCAGAATTTTCAGCTAATGCCTCTTGAACAACCACCTTTTTCACTTGCTCTTTAGAATCCAGCTCCTTGACATTCCCAGCAGAAGTGTCATCCGAACATTCCAGTACTGGATCTTTATCCATGGAAATCTCTACTGAAAAAGATTGACAATCGATGGTGGAAGGTCCCCTTAACTTGTCCATGTCAAAATTCATGACAACATCACCCAAATCAAGCTCTATTTTCCCTGTTCTCACATCAATGATGGCACCAGCTGAAGTCAAGAATGATCTTCCCAGAATAAGAGGGTCTGCAGGTTCTTCATCATACTTCAAAACCACAAAGTCTGTGGGAATAATGCAGCCTTCAATCTTCAAAGGAACATCTTCTAGAACACCTTCTGGAATTCTCTTTGATCGATCAGCTAGGACAAGGGAGATTCTGGTTGGCTTGAAATCAGTCATTCCAAGTCGAACATCAACTGAGTATGGTATCAAGTTGATACTTGAGCCCAGATCACAGAGAGAACAAGGAAATCTTCCTGTTGAGATTGAGCAATCTAGCACAAAGTTCCCTGGATCGGGTAACTTCTCTGGAATCCTCCTCTGAATGGCAGCACTGACTTGTTCTTAAACCCACACCTTCTTCTTCTTCCTTGGAATTATGTTCAAGAGAATGGCATTCATATCTCTGGCAAGCAATGCTCCTTCCTCAGGACTCACACCATTGACAACCATTCTCTTGACATATCTTCTTAATGCAGGTGAAAGTTGGACTGCATCAACTAAAGGTAGCTCAACCATCAGCTTACTCATCATCTCCTTGCATCTAGCTTCCTCTCTCTCCTGTTTAGATCTTCTGGGAAGCAGGGAATAGAGTATTTTTGGTTTGTACATCCTTTCTTCTGCAACCTTTGTTGTTGTGAGATGTTCTGGTGAAGTCCGTGTAGAGCGTCGATCGACACCCTCCTGGTGTCGATCGACACTCGCATTTGGTGTCGAGTCCTCCGTGTCGAGTTTGCTCGTTTCGTCTGGTTTCTCCTTGGGTGTCGATCTACACATAGTAGTGTCGATCGACACTGGCTCCGCAACATCTTCCACATCTTCAAGCTCCTCGAATTCTTTAGCATTTAGACCCTTTCAGCTCTGTTTGAAGGCTTCTTTCACTCGGGATCGTGATGGCATTCACGTGGTGTCTCGGATTAGTATCAGTTTTTCCTGGAAGGAAACCTTCTTGCCTATGAACAGCTTCTGCGGTTTGAGCAACTTGAACGTCCAGCTTCTTCATGTGAGAATCTATGCTCTCAATCTTTCCATTCAGATCTTGATACAGTGAATCAATCTTGCCAATTAAGTCCACTGTCAACTTCTGCTGTCCTTCCATAATCTGCTCTATCATAGACTCCATCTTATTGTCTTGCGCAAGAGGCTTCTGGTAGGAAGAAGAACCATAAGTCCTTGTGAAGCTATTGCTCTAAAAAGGCTTATGGTAGGAGGAACCAAATCCTTGCTGATTGCCAAATCTTTTCCCTTGAAAACCAGCACCATTGATGTAATTGACTTCTTCTTGCTCTGGCTCAAAGGTCTCCACTTCTGCAGCAAACTGGACTTGCTTCTTCACCAAGAGATCTAGCTTCCTATTGACTTCAGCTATTTGGTTTCCTCCAGCTACTCCGGCGTTTTGTCTTCTCTCAAAATCTGCATTTGTGGTGCTGTTACAAGAAGCCAAATTTTCTATAAGCACCATTGCGTCTGCACGGTATCTGGTGTTGAAGTTGCCATTGCTCGCAGCATCTAGAGCCATCTGGTACCTCCAATCAATCCCTCGGTAGAAGATACCGATAGGCTGCGGTTCGCTGAAACCGTGATGTGGGCAATCCCTCTGGTACGATCTGAATCTCACCCAAGAACCTTTGAATGCTTCAGTGGGTCCTTGAGAAAATGCAGTGATCTTCATCGTCAGCTCTTCACTTCTTGCATCATCAAAGAAATTGCATAAGAATGCATTCTTTGTTTCTTCCCAAGTAGTTAAGGATCCTAGATCAAGTTGCTTCAGCCAATATGATGCATCTCCAGCAAGCGAGTGAGGGAACAGCTTGCAGAAAAGATAATCATAGCGCACTCCATTAGCCTTGATGCTTGATGCGAGGTCCTTAAATCTCTCAATGTGATCCATCGGATGCTCATTAGGAAGTCCATGGAAAGGATGCTACCCACCAGCCTGAAGTAAGCAGGCTTCAGCTCGAAGTCATTCCTCTGAAATGCAGGAGGACGGATCGCAGCTCTATTAGCATATAACTGGTCTGGGCGGTTGTATTCGCCAAGTGTTCTTGCACGTCCATCTTCTGCAGCTTGTATTGCTGGATCGATGATGACGGCGCCAGCCTCATCAATTCTCTGGCCTTGGGCGTTCCTTCTATTGCCTTGTAGGTCAACAAAGTCGCCTACCTCGTTGCGTATCATGATCACAGGTTATGTCATCTCGGTCTGCGTCTGGTGTCGATCGATACAAGCGGTGTCGGTCGACACTAAGGTAGGGTGTCGATCGATGCTCTCTGTGTCGATCGACGCTTGAACAGACGTGCGGTTCGTACGTTCGAGACGGCCTAGTTCCTGGTTCAGTGATATTAGTTCCTCTTCCTTGTTGCTTCTGGTACTGGGCATGCACCTGAAACCAAAGATGAAAAACTAAATTAGTAACAAAAATAAAAAGAAAATCTAGTCAAAATCCTAATAATAGATTTCGTAGGCAGCTATTACTTCCCCGTCAACGGCGCCAAAACTTGATAGGGCTCATATTTTACCCTAATAAAACTACGACAAGTGCACATCAAATGCAATCGTAGTATAAGGGGTATCAAAATCACAAAGGAAGTAGATGCTACTCTAAGGTTTCTAAATTCAGATTATGCTAGGTAAAAAGATTAAATTAAAAGACAGAAAGCAATTTAAAAGACTTTGTAAAATTCAGGAGACAAAACGCTAAGTTTAGGAAAATTCTCAGGTGATCTAAATTTCAGGTCTATACAGAATGTTAGGAAAATATTAAGATCCGTTCTTGAACTCGAAACACAATTATAAAATCAACCAACTCTCGCTGCGAAGACTTTCTATGCCTAAACCCTAGAATTCCAAATCTCTTTGCAAATTCTAACAACTCAAACAAGCATTAAAGTTCAGGTTCAATTGTTCACAAAATCCCTAAAGCAAATCTCTTTGCGAATATGAATTTTTCTCATCTAACACTAGTTCAGCCAATCAATAATACTCTCGCATCTATTAATTAACCTAAGATCAGATTCTAGGTCATGAAGCTAGAATAAGCATTAAACACAAATCTAGATGAAGAACTCTAATTATTTATCCTAACAATTTAATTCGACCTAACAATTCATCAATCACCTTTGAAAAACCCTAAACCTAACAAGCAAACTACTCAGACATGATCAATGAAACAGAAATCATTATTTGAATAGAAAGCATAAAATAAATCAATAGAAGAAAATAAAGGAGTTCCAAATCTGCTCTAAAGGAGTCAAATTCTTCTCTTCAAAAACCTAAACTTCTATCATTCTTAAAGTATGAGATTGTGCCTAAACAATGGTTGAAAAACTATATTTATAGGCCTAGGTTCGCATCTTCAATTCCTTGGAAGATTAGGAAAAGTCTTGGAGATTTTATTTTCTTCAAAAACTGGAAACTTCTCGCTTCTGGAAATTGGAAATTCTGGTGTCGATCGACACCAATGGTGTCGATCGACACTCATCGTGTTTCTTTAATCCGACTTCATTTCACTAAGCTCCAAAATGTATCCAAATCTCCAATTTATCTACAATTGTACCTGAACCTGTAAAGACTCTATATAGACTCAAAAATAGCCAAAAGACTCTATAAAAACACTTATATCATGATCTAAAAATGGTTAAAAACCATGATATATCACCCATCTTGAGCATCAACAATTTCTCAGTTTTTATATGGATCTTCAGACACTTTATGTCTCTTCATTTTAGGCTCTCTCTTTCTATCTCGCCTCCACCAATCTCAATTTAACGAATTGATATAGATTCAATTTCTTCATCTCTAATGTTCTCTCCATATCTCGGTCTCGAAGGTGTCATTCATTTGGGTGTAGTGTTTTTTTTGTTTTTACTGATTTCAAGTAGGCACCGAAAATTTAAGAACCGAGCACCTGTATTTGAGCAAAAGATTGTTCATAGAAACTCGTGGACACGAGATCGTGGATGCGATACCGTGGACAAAGTATTTAGATGAGGATTTTGTGGGTCGATAATTATGAATATTTTCTATGAAAAGATAATCGTGAATTGCTTCTAAGGTTCTTGGTGAAGACAACAGAGACGGAAGAGACTACTGTTAGCATTTATATGTGGATGTTCATATGTAGATGCAATGTTATGGATTGTTGAAATTTAGTGGTTTAGATCTATGATAGATATACAAAAACGTGTATGGGGTGATATTTTGGTCCCATATTTATTGTAATAAAAGCGTGGACAGACAAATATGGACACGATCTTTGAGTATGTTCGTCGATATATCAATGTAGTAGTTTGTGGACAGCATTTTGTGGACAGTTATCAATGAAAAGAAAATATGTTCGTACATTGTGTAGACATATAATTCTGGATACAAAAGTTATTGTAGATGTGAGTTTGTTCTTTTTGTGGACATATAGTTTTGGATACAAAAGTTGTTTACAAATACTTTTTTTTGTAGACATATAATTATAAATATATTGACAAGTATTGTTACAATGGGTATCTCTATACATTTGGAGTAAGAGGACATCTGTTCGAACACCATCTATTGTAAGAGCATTGGTATTCCCAACATATGACAAATGTAAGAGCATATGATGTACACAAGAGGACAAAATAAAAATTGTACAGTTTGAATTATGGACTTGTGGATGGTAGACGGTGGACAAACATGTCCATTATAAGTTAACCACACGAATATGTCAATTATAAGTTGACCACACGAACATGTCCATTATAATGTATCCACATATCATATACACACGATTAATTTTGTTCGTTATATCGTGTACATGATAATTTTTCACACCCATGCATCCAACACATCTGATTGGGCTAAACAGGGTTTTGTGTGATCACGCCTAATGACAGTTTGTGAAGTGCATATAATTGGTAGTTGAATTCACATCTATGCATCCAACACATTGTGTCCAAACACAATACATTGAAACATATTGCATCCAATATGTGCGTTCAACACATTGCATCCAACACATGTCATCCAACACAACACATCCACATAATATTATGTATGCGTGTTTGATTCGATAATTTTGTCCATGAACTCATGTCCATCAATGGCGTTACAAAAATATGCATCCATCCTATTTGCATCCATCCCATTCGCATCCATGCACAGATTGTTGTTCAAATAAGGATATTTTGCCAAACTCTCGGAGAAATCACCAACCAAGGTTAAAAAATCTCTATTCTCCTAATTCATCCTGTTAGTTGAAATCCTAATTTCCACGAGATCATAATAGAAGGTAATTCATAAAAAATGGTAGGGGTGAAGAGGAAGAATCAGAGAGAGAGAGAGAGAGAGAGTGTGAGTTAGGATGGAGACGATGTCGAAGATCGGAGAATTTAGTGGTGTAGAGTTTAAGGAATCAGACCATGGAAAAGAAACGGTGGTGAGGGAAGAGAAAACAATAAAAAAATGAGAAAGATCATTGTGAGAAGGAGAACAAAAGATGGAGATGGATTAAAGATTATTTTGGTTGATGAGAAAGCGAGAGAAAGAAAGATGGAAACTTTTAGGTTTGCAAAAAGAGAAAGTTTAGTTTAAGGGTAGAAAAGACTTTTTCTTTTTCTTAATAGAAAGTATGTCAATAGTTGTAAGTACCTTTAAGTGTAATAAGAATCATGAAAAATACCTTTAAATGTTATATTCTCACTGTAACACCACGACTGCTCCTAGCGTCGAGTCACCCATCCCTCCGTCGGGCTGACGGTCGGTGCGTTATTTTTCTCGGTGTCCAAACCGACTAATTTACTTGTCCCTGCAATCACCACGTGACCTTTTCCCGTGTTTTAGCCTCACTCACATGGTTCTGCAAAGGACTTCCCGGAAGGTCACCCATCCTAGTCCTACTCCAGTATAAGCACGCTTAACTCTGAAGTTCTCTTAGGGTAAGTGACCGGAAAAAGTAAGTGCACTTTGATGACATAGGTAGCCAAATCAATCCATTTAAACTTATTCAAATGGGCTGGGCCCGGGTCGTTACAATTCTCCCCCACATAACTGGAATTCGTCCCCGAATTATCATCCCGCCAGTGTGAACCCTAACCCCCAAACCCCAAGACAGTCTCCTGGGACAGAACCAGTTTGACTTCCCTTGGCTCTGATATCATTTGTAACACCCCGACCGCCCCTACCGGCCAGGCCCCACACCTCTCACGTGCTGTGGGCCCCCCGCTCCTGTCCGACGGTCGGTGCATTATTTTTTTCGTTGCCCGACCGACTGATTTACTTGTCCCTGCAATCACCACGTGACCTTTTCCCGTGTTTGAGCCTTACTCACATGGTTCCGCAGAGGACTTCCCGGAAGGTCACCCATCCTAGTCCTACTCCAGCATAAGCACGCTTAACTCTGGAGTTCTCTTAGGGTAAGTGACCGGAAAAGGTAAGTGCACTTTAATGACATAGGTAGCCAAATCAATCCATTTAAACTTATTCAAATGAGCCGAGCTCGGGTCGTTACAATTCTCCCGCACTTAACGGGAATTCGCCCCCGAATTCGAATCGACATCTTGCAGAACACCATCACCCACAAAGATTTCCGGATAACACACCCGCACAACAGCCTCAGGCTCCCAAGTCTCTCCCTGAATCCCACCCCTTTCTTAGCAAACACGAACCAACTTGCTCTTTTCCTCTTGAACTTCCAACTCTTGAACTCTCGATTCTTGACAGTCTAAGATTCCACCGGTATACTCGTAATTTTCAAGTTTCGACCCATGTCCACTGGAGGCTCCGCTAAGATCATCCGTAGTTCCCGAACCACTTTCCTCAAACTTTACCCATGAAACACATCATGAAAGTCTGACAACTCTTGTGGTAAGTCCAACCGATAGGTATCTGCCCATATGCTCTCGATGATCTTATACGGCTCCATGAACCTTGGTCTTAACTTTTTCAACTTACAATTCTTATCGGTTTCTCAGAACGTCCTCAACTTTAGGTATACAGTATCACCAACTGCGAACTCCAATCCTTCCTATGCGGGACCACATAACTTTTCCGACGTTCGACGCTCAGTCAAACAGTTCCTTTCAAAAAATACTTCGGAATGGTCCAACTCCATTTTCACAAGATTCTCGTGCATCTTCACGCCTTCCAGCACTATGAATACTTCTTCGTAACCTCCGATAGACTTCACAAACTCAACTCTAGCTATCTCGATCTACTTTGCCCTCGAGACGAACACGCCCTCGAAAGTTCCGCATTTTGACAGTGCCGGACACACAAAGCTACACGTAGCTCCTGAGTTAAACAAAGAATGGGCGGCGATTCCCCCGACCAAAAACGATTCTACGCGGTTGGTACTACACTAAGCATGCTATAAATTCCACACAAGACTCTCAATGAACACACATTAAAGTCTAGAGAAAATGACATACCCGTGTTCGGTTCCATTCCACCGTGTTCTCCCGCAACAAAGACTCGAGGTTGTCCTGCTTGCCCCGCTGTTGGCGGCGGCAACCGAAGTTGCTCATGGTTCTGCCCTCCTAGCTGCTGCCCCTGAAGCGGAACCATACACTGCCTCGCAAGGTGTCCGATCTGACCACAACGATGGCAAGTACTCCTCAGCGGTTGAATCTCTCTCGGTGCATGACCTGCAGTACAATCCCTCTTCATGTGCCCCGGTTGATGACACTTGTAGCATACGACACCCCTAGGAGCTGTTCCCGAGTTAGCAGTGTCCCAACTCCTCTTATGGCTCTCAGCACCTTTTCCACTCTTAGCTTGAGCATTCTTGGACAGCTTAAGCTCTTCTTGCAGCCCAATTTCCTGCACAACAGCGGTTTCTACCAGATCCACCATACTGACATACTTCCTGATAGTGCAACGGTTCTTGAGGTCGATTCTCAATCCACTCATGAACTTACGAATCTGGTCTGCCTCGTTCAAGTGCCTTGTGGTGAACCTCCTCAGACGGTTTAACTCTTCCTTGTATTCTCGGACAGTTCGGTTACCCTGACGAAGGTCGTCGAAAGCACTCTGCATTTGGTCCATGGCCTCTGGCGGAAAATACTCACGAGTGAACTCGTCCCTGAAATCGGCCCAAGTCAACTCGTATCGCCCTTGAGTTGACTCTACCACACCTTTCCACCAAATCATTACATCATCCTTCAGGTTTTGCACAGCCAAATCTTTGCGGTACTCCTGCGGGCACCTGATTGCATCAAGATTATCCTCCAACTTCTTCCTCCAGTTATCAGCAGCTAAAGCACTCGCTTTTCTGTCAAAGTGATCCATCTGCATATCCCTCATGAGCCTCATCGTTTCCCAGTACGAAGGTCCTTGAACTTGCACATGCACAACCGGTGGTGGAGGTGGCGGCAGATATTGCGCTCCCCCGTTCTGTCCATTCAATGGCGCAGCCTGCTGATGCACATTTCCAACTCCCGGGTCATTCCGCATCTGATCTCCAAAACGGTTACAGTACCTCTGTAACTCCTCCATCACGGCTGCAAGCACAACAACTTGGTTAGCTCCTGAGGCCGCCCCTGCTGGGTCCGTACCCACTGTCTGATTCTTAGTATGGCTCCCCTGAACACTTTCTGTCGAAGCAGCCTGACTTTCTTCCTTAGCTGCGGGTTGAGCAGCTCTCGCGCCTCGCGCAACACGTGCTCTCTTTGACGGCATCCTGAAGACAGAAGAAGCAACGGTCAAACTCTTTCCTAAAGCCAAAAAACCTAACACACGAAGAATACCGAGATTAAGTCAAGCTAAGTGATGTTTTGCACTTTTCCTTTTCAAAAACCCCACTTCCCGAAAATTTTCCTTTTTTTTTTGAAACTCCAAAAATATTTCGATTTTTTTTTTTTTTTTTTAGATAAATCCGAAAATATTTTTAAAAATCCGAAAGTAATTTTTTTTTTTAAACAACAACTTGAAAGTCGTTTTGAAAACACTTTTTCCTTTCACAATCCGCCTCCCGGGTCAGAACCGGTTTGGCAAAACCTGGCTCTCATATCACTTGTAACACCCCGACCGCCCCTATCGGCGAGTCACCCATCCCTCTGTCGGGCTCGTGGGCCCCGATCCTGTCCGACGGTCAGTGCGTTATTTTTCTCGGTGGCCAAACCGACTGATTTACTTGTCCCTGCAATCACCACGTGACCTTTTCCCGTGTTTTAGCCTCACTCACACGGTTCCGCAGAGAACTTCCCGAAAGGTCACCCATCCTAGTCTTACTCCAGCATAAGCACGCTTAACTCTGATGTTCTCTTAGGGTAAGTGACCGGAAAAAGTAAGTGCACTTTGATGACATAGGTAGCCAAATCAATCCATTTAAACTTATTCAAATGGGACTGAGTCGTTACAATCACCCAATTACAGTAGAAAGCACTTGTGAGTTTGAAAGTAACATAAAAGGGATTTTTTGCTACTAGGTGATTTTTGCCTTCTTTCATTAACGTGAAAATCCGTTTGTACTCTTAATGAAAGAGTTCAAAAATTGTTGGTTATTATGTCTAATTTTTGTCGGGTTATTAATTGAAAATACCTCCCCTTTCCCTCCGGACGGTATTTTGTTCGCCGGAACAGTGTAATTGTCGATGAATCGACTGTTAATCTTTCCGATATTTAGAGAATTATACATTTATTATGCATTTTACAATTATTCGGTGGTTTCAATGCCGTTTAAATCTTGCTCATATACACCAGAAGCGTCGGTTAACTATGCCAGATCTAGGTGTTAATGACGGCGGTATCGGTGGTGGAGGCGCCAATTGGGGCCTTTGCATTTAAGCAATGGTTTTTGTTCTGGTGAAATATTATCGCTTTCACCTTACCCATGTGCGAACCAATGCTTGTTGTATATGTGATCAGACGATGATAACCATAAAGGATATCTTGGCAAATATGATACTTTTTGACTTTTAATTAGCCAAATGGGTACACTCAACTTTTAATTGGAAAAGTGGGTGAGAGAGAAAGTGAGAAAGTGTTTGGACAATTTACCCATGTGTCTTAGAGAGACATAGAGATAACAATTGTGAGTGTGAGAGAGAGAGAAAAAGTGTGTGCTTTCTGTGGGGTCCAATGTGAGACAAGGAGAAAAAGTGAAATAAATGAGAAAAACGTGTGAGGGGAGAGAAAAAGAGAATTAAAAAATATAAAATTATATCTTTCTCTTTCTTACTTTTTATGATTTTGTTTCCCCTTCAATTTTATGATTCATATATTTTATTATACAAAATGAATTATTTGATGATATATGAACAAAAAAATAGTTTTTTTTCTGCACATGTCGAATTTTGAATTTTTTAAAACGGACATTTTTAACATGAATTGTGTATAACTCACTTTTACAATATAGATTGTACACCACAAAAAATACGGTGTACATACGCCAAAATGCGAAATATTTTGTATGACGCTAATATATGGTGTTTAAATATGAACTATCACATTTTAAAAAAAATATTGTACTTTGTCTCGTGTCCATCTCATATACGCCATTGTGTGCATCTCTCTTAAAGCATCTCCAGGAGATACTTCAAATTTGAGGTATGAGAAACCTCAAATTTGAGGTTTTAGGGTGTTACTCTCAAATGGTAAACCTCAAATAAAACTTAAAAAATCTATATTTTACATTATAGTTCTCATTATTGATAATAATTAATTAAGATCATTATACTTTTCATAAATAGCTAAAACTACATTAAAAAAATATTACAAACAATACTAATTAATAAAAACATTACATTATAATCTAAAAATACATATCAATAGCATTAACAAACACAGACTAAATTATAGTTTATAATAAAATACCAAATAACCCAATAAAACTATGTCTATAGTTAAATTATGTAATATTTTTTTCTAAATTATGTTAAAGGTTTTATTATATTTTTATACAAAATTTAAATTTATAAAGATATATATGATATATTAAAATCGTATGGACTAATGTGATAAACAACAAAATTAAAATATAATTATGTATATAGTATATAATTGTAAGGATTGAAATGCAATTACAAAAGTGAAACCTCAAATTTGAGGCCTCACTGTTACAAACCTCAAAATTTAAGGTTTTGAGGTTTTTCTTGTAGTGCAACAAACCTCATATTTGAGGTTATAGAGTATCTCTTCAAGATGCTCTTATAAACAATCGTGTATACCTCTCTTGTACACCATCGTTTACACCCCTTGTAAACTCTTGTACACCTCTCTTATAAACCATCGTGTACACTTCTCTTGTACACCATCATATACACTTCTCTGTACACCTCTCTTGTATACCATCGTGTACATATCTCTCTTGAATACCATCTGTACACCTCTCTTGTATATCATCGTGTATACGATGGCGTACATCATCGTGTACACCTCTCTTGTATACAGTCATGTAGACCATCATGTACAGCTCTCTTGTATATCATCGTGTATACGATGGTGCATCGTGTACACATCTCTTGTATACCTTCATGTACACTCGTGTACACATCTCTTGTATACCATCATGTACACCATCGTGTACACCTCTCTTGTATATCATCGTGTACACCTCTGTTGTACACCATCGTGTATACCATCATGTACACCTCTCATATACGCCATCGTATGCATCTCTCTTGCACACCATTGTGTATACTTCTCTTTTACATGAGACCATCGTGTACACATCTCTTTTATTGTACACCTATCTTGTACTCATCATGTACACCTCTGTTGTACCTCATCGTGTACACCTCTCTTGTGCCTCATCGTGTACATGTCTCTTGTACACGTCTTATCAACTTCAATCTTAAACTCTGAATCTGAAACCCTAAATTCTAAAACTATACCCAAAACCTCACGAACATGAGAAAATTTACGTTCATTCCAAAATCTGATAAATCCTAACAACTAAACCCTAAAATCTAAACCATAATCAACTCAAACCCAATGAACTAAACCCTAAATCCTAAACACTAAAAGATAAATCCTAACAACTCACCTCAAGGACTAAACTCTAAATCTTAAACCATATGAATAATTGAAAGGTTGTAGTACATAACTAAATCGATTCTCCGAGTGCAAATTTCCATATAGATAATTGAAATATTTTTCATACTACTAGTCTATATAAAACCAAAACGTACTTAACATTACATATCTATTAATCAATCACAAAATGCCATGAGATCTACACCAAAGCTTAAAACTAAATCCAAAAGCTAACTTTTAAACTCTAAAACTAAATACGAAAATAAAATTCTAAACCCTAAAACTAAATCTTAAAAGTTTAATAATCAACCCAAACACGATTAACTAAATTCTAAACCCTAAAAACTAAAAGAAAAATCCAAAAATCTCAACACTAAACCCGAAGTTCTAAATTCTAAACTCTAAAACAAAATAAATAAAAAAATCTAAACCCTAAAACTAAATCTTCAAAGTTTAATAATCAACCCAAACCAGAGGAACTAAACCCTAAACCATAAAATTAAAAGATTTATCCTCATAACTCATTCTTAAACCTCAATCTGTAAATCATAAACCCTAAACCCTAAACTTTAAATCCTGAACCCTAAACTCTAAACCCCAAACCCAAAACCCAAAACCCTAAACTTTAAACCCTAAACGTTGAACCCTAGCTATAAAACTAAACACTACAAAACTATAAAACTGAATCCTAAACTCCAAAAATATATATTGAACCTTAAACTTTAGTCTATCACTAAATAGATTCTCCATGTGCAAATATTCATATAGAAAGTTGAACAAGTGTGCAAAACATACTTAACATCGCATATTTATTAAAAAAATTATTTTGAAAAAATTTAAATTTTAAATTTCAATATTTGTTGTGTATCATGTAATCGAAACCCTAAACCTTACTATAAAATTATATTCCCTTTTAAAACTTTAGACGAGATCGTTACTCTCACAATCAAATCTTAGTTCAAACATTAACTTGAAATCATAAATATAAATATTTGGGTCTATATTTGAACTTTAAACAAAATACTAAATATAATGATCTATTTACATACTATTAGTCTATATAAACTTAAAAAGTTTTTTGAGTAATTGCAAAAAAAGGCCCCAAATAATGATGTATTTAAGTGACAGTTTCTAACACACTTTCTGTCATATCCAAGCATGTAAAAAGATGCTACTGCCCCTACTAAATTATAACAACTTGTCCAGTTTCTAATTCGAAATAATTTTGCATCAGCGTTGACAACTTGCCCAGCGACGATAACGCTGGTAGACGACGACAACAATACGTTAGCGATAATGCCGATGAAGGTTAGTAAAATAGTTATCGGAATAATTTTGTATAACTTGTAAATTTAACAAAGTTAGTTAATCAATAATTCATAATTTTATAAAATTACAAGAAAGTTA